>JARQOD010000008.1:75721263-75788296 GCA_033576555.1 Oophaga sylvatica
AAAAATTTTGACTTCAAGTCACAGGTTCAAAAACCTTTTTAGGATAACTGAAAAGAGGAAAACAAATTGCAAGCTTTTCAAGCTACTCACTCTCTTCATCGGGGAAAACTAACAAAAAAAAGTTAAGCATCACATTTTTTCATACAAAACAGACACGGGAAAAATTAAATAGGTAAACAAGTAAGTGACGGTACAAACTGAATTATCTCACGGGGAGAACATAAAATTCAAACATTTTTCCAGATAAGGATAGAAAGTTTGATTGCCCTCTCATTGGCATTTTTTGGGGGTTTCATGACCCAAAGGGGCATAGACGAGATTCCTTAATTGATATAGAATGACAAAATCCATGTGATCTTTCATTCCATCACTAACAGTTCAAAGGTCATGAGAGCTTATTTTCTAAAACCTTTTTATTTTTCTCTTTTTTGAAGTTTTTTTTTTAAAAAACATAATTCCATATCCATGATGCATACCGGGGGGCAAACAAAAGTCTTTGCCACAGCTAAATTCTTTAAATTTATCTGTGATTGTTGGCGATAATTCACCTTGTTCCCTTTTTTTTGCCGGTCCCCCCCTCACTTGCCCTCCCTCACTTGTTTTAGCTATCCTTGGGTCCTGTTGTGTGTAGAAATATGTGATTCTTCATTTTTGGCTTTACCTTAGCGATGAAGACCCTGAGTAGCTCGAAAGCTTTGATTTGTACCATATTTTCAGTTAGCCATTAAACTTATCAACCACAGAGGACGTCAAGTAAAAAATTTTTCTATTCTTGTAATTGAAATTTATCATTTTATTGTTGTAGTAAAACTTCATTTATTCTTGTTTGAAGTACATACATTTGCAATGGCCACGTAACAAGGCAATAACTCAATATTTTATGCTACACCCTCCTTGACCCTGGGCTCCAACACCGCCAGTTGTTGCTTGGAAGTGCTGTTAGCACAGTTAACACTTGCTCCCGTGTTACTGGGGTTCAGTAATGTCAGCTGTTCCCCTGCTGTGTGAACGGCAAATAGTCCTGCTGCCTCCACCATGTTCTGTTCTCATCCTGGGTTACAACACCGCCAGTTGTTTCTCGGAAGTGCTGTTAGCACAGTCTACACTTGCTCCTGTGTTACTGGGGTTCAGTAATGTCAGCTGTTCCCCTGCTGTGTGAATGGCAAATAGTCCTGCTGCCTCCACCATGTTCTGTTCTCATCCCTGGGTTACAACACCGCCAGTTGTTTCTCGGAAGTGCTGTTAGCACAGTTAACACTTGCTCCTGTGTTACTGGGGTTCAGTAATGTCAGCTGTTTCCCCTGCTGTGTGAATGGCAAAAAGTCCTGCTGCCTCCACCCTGTTCTCTTCTCATCCCTGGGTTACAACACCGCCAGTTGTTTCTCGGAAGTGCTGTTAGCACAGTTAACACTTGCTCCCGTGTTACTGGGGTTCAGTAATGTCAGCTGTTCCCCTGCTGTGTGAACAGCAAAAAGTCCTGCTGCCTCCACCATGTTCTGTCTCATCCCTGGGTTACAACACCGCCAGTTGTTTCTCGGAAGTGCTGTTAGCACAGTTAACACTTGCTCCTGTGTTACTGGGGTTCAGTAATGTCAGCTGTTCCCCTGCTGTGTGAATGGCAAATAGTCCTGCTGCCTCCACCATGTTCTGTTCTCATCCCTGGGTTACAACACCGCCAGTTGTTTCTCGGAAGTGCTGTTAGCACAGTTAACACTGCTCCTGTGTTACTGGGTTCAGTAATGTCAGCTGTTCCCTGCTGTGTGAACGGCAAATAGTCCTGCTGCCTCCACCATGTTCTGTTCTCATCCCTGGGTTACAACACCGCCAGTTTGTTTCTCGGAAGTGCTGTTAGCACAGTTAACACTTGCTCCTGTGTTACTGGGGTTCAGTAATGTCAGCTGTTCCCCTGCTGTGTGAATGGCAAATAGTCCTGCTGCCTCCACCCTGTTCTCTTCTCATCCCTGGGTTACAACACCGCCAGTTGTTTCTCGGAAGTGCTGTTAGCACAGTTAACACTTGCTCCCGTGTTACTGGGGTTCAGTAATGTCAGCTGTTCCCCTGCTGTGTGAACTGCAAAAAGTCCTGCTGCCTCCACCATGTTCTGTTCTCATCCCTGGGTTACAACACCGCCAGTTGTTTCTCGAAGTGCTGTTAGCACAGTTAACACTTGCTCCTGTGTTACTGGGGTTCAGTAATGTCAGCTGTTCCCCTGCTGTGTGAATGGCAAATAGTCCTGCTGCCTCCACCATGTTCTGTTCTCATCCCTGGGTTACAACACCGCCAGTTGTTTCTCGGAAGTGCTGTTAGCACAGTTAACACTTGCTCCTGTGTTACTGGGGTTCAGTAATGTCAGCTGTTCCCCTGCTGTGTGAATGGCAAATAGTCCTGCTGCCTCCACCCTGTTCCTTCTCATCCCTGGGTTACAACACCGCCAGTTGTTTCTCGGAAGTGCTGTTAGCACAGTTAACACTTGCTCCCGTGTTACTGGGGTTCAGTAATGTCAGCTGTTCCCCTGCTGTGTGAACAGCAAAAGTCCTGCTGCCTCCACCATGTTCTGTTCTCATCCCTGGGTTACAACACCGCCAGTTGTTTCTCGGAAGTGCTGTTAGCACAGTTAACACTTGCTCCTGTGTTACTGGGGTTCAGTAATGTCAGCTGTTCCCCTGCTGTGTGAATGGCAAATAGTCCTGCTGCCTCCACCATGTTCTGTTCTCATCCCTGGGTTACAACACCGCCAGTTGTTCTCGGAAGTGCTGTTAGCACAGTTAACACTTGCTCCTGTGTTACTGGGGTTCAGTAATGTCAGCTGTTTCCCCTGCTGTGTGAATGGCAAATAGTCCTGCTGCCTCCACCCTGTTCTCTTCTCATCCCTGGTTACAACACCGCCAGTTGTTTCTCGGAAGTGCTGTTAGCACAGTTAACACTTGCTCCCGTGTTACTGGGGTTCAGTAATTGTCAGCTGTTCCCCTGCTGTGTGAACAGCAAAAAGTCCTGCTGCCTCCACCATGTTCTGTTCTCATCCCTGGGTTACAACACCGCCAGTTGTTTCTCGGAAGTGCTGTTAGCACAGTTAACACTTGCTCCTGTGTTACTGGGGTTTCAGTAATGTCAGCTGTTCCCCTGCTGTGTGAACAGCAAACAGTCCTGCTGCCTCAACTTTAATTTCCCATGGGTACCTTCTGCTACCCATCCGGGTTCCAGTACCGTCAGCTGGTTCTCCGCAGTGCCTTTGGCGTAGGTGCCTCCATGTCGGTATCCGAGTTCCAGCAACGTCTGCTGGTCCTTGGTAGTGCTTTGGAGCACAGGTACCTCCTGCTTAGTAACCGTGTCCCAGTAACGTCAGCTGGTCCTCGGTTGTGCCATTGGCTCTTTTCCTTCTGCTGACCCTCCGGGTTCCAGCACAGTCAGCTGGTCCTCGTTACTTTCATTGGCTCTTGTACCTTCTGCTACTCATCCGGGTTCCAGTACCGTCAGCTGGTTCTCCGCAGTGCCTTTGGCCTAGGTGCCTCCATGTCGGAAATCCGAGTTCCAGCAACGTCTGCTGGTCCTTGGTAGTGCTTTGGAGCACAGGTACCTCCTGCTTAGTAACCGTGTCCCCAGTAACGTCAGCTGGTCCTCGGTTGTGCCATTGGCTCTTTTCCTTCTGCTGACCCTCCGGGTTCCAGCACAGTCAGCTGGTCCTCGTACTTCCATTGGGCTTTTGTACCATCACCAACAGGACAAAGAAGGTTAAGACAAACTACAAGATACAGAACAAGAGACAGAAGAACAATAAGCAGAAGATCAAAAAGCAGAAGAACATTAAGTATAAGACCAAAATGAAGAGCAAAATATATGCTCTAAATTCTAAGCAGAAGAAGACTAAGCAGTGTAATGGGGGTGAGTCCGTTCCTCCTCGTGGTGCCCCTGGAAAATGCCTGATGCTGCTGCAGGCTAAACTGAACGGGGAAACAAATACTGTTGTAATTAAATCTTTTGTGACAGCAAGAACGGAAGGATGAAAATTCAGAGTTTTACAGATTACAAGTACGGAATGTCTGTCACAAATAAGAATATGATGAAAAGGATGAATAGGAAGAAGATGAAGAAGTAGAATATGAAGAATAATAACTGTTTAATAAGAACAATATAAGTAATGTTAACAAAAAGATGAATAGCAAGAAGTTTTAGAGAGATTAAGAAGGTGAAGATGAAGAATAATTTGATGAGAAAGATGATGCTGCTGAAAATTATAAAGGGAGAAAGTGTGTGAAAAGTTAAAAAGGTGAAGACCATGGAAGTTGTGAAACAGACATATTTGACAAAATAGAAAAAAGGTTAAGAACATTGTCAATTTGTTCGTCAATCCGAACGTATTTCCTAAAAAAAAAATAAATAATGCTATTCCATTGGATTGGGTCAAACATCTATGCCTTTAATGTCTCCTCAACCTCCCCCAATACATTCTACATTACTCTTTGTTGTTTTCCTTCATGTACAATTAACCAACAAGACAAGAATGGTTTTTTTTTTAATTTCGATATTTTGTTCCCATAGACTTACATGGGACTTCCGGTATCGGTATCGGGTATCGCCGATATTTTAGTGATATTGGCGATACCATTACGATTCCGATACTTTAGGATATCGGAAAGTATCGCTCAACTCTACTCCACACACATTATGATGCCCCCACAGCCCCACACACTTATTATGATACACCTACAGCTTCTCACATACAGTATGATGCACTACACAATTTGTAACACACAATGAAGGCCATATTGGCACTAGGAACAGGAGAGTTGTTGTCTAAAGCAACAGGTTGCAAGGATCAGTACAAGCATAAAAGAATAAGAAATTAACAAAACTGGCATTTTTGCAGGATGGGGAAAGTATGTCGTTTTCATACATTCATCTGTATTCACATTTTTTAACATGTGAAAACAAATGAAGGTGTGAATGCACCAGTACCAATCAATTTCCTGCTCTGATGGTATGCTTACGCTGATAATCTCATTGTAGGTCACCTCATCAGTGAAAGAAGAGGAGAAAAGACACCAGAGGCAGTACAAGATACCATTGAGTCGAAGATATTGGTGGCTTTTGCTATAGACAGGAAGGGGGGTTCTTGTAAAGAGTGAGGTTTAGCTTAGAGAGGGGGCTGTGTGAGGAGGAGGCTCAGAATGGTGAGTGCAGTTTGTGGATGGGGAAAAGTATGGTGAGGAAGCAGAATAGGGGGCTCAGTATGGACAGGGGCATGTGTGAGGGGCACAGTATAGATAGTGGGCATCATGCAGGGGATTCAATATGAAGGACTTTTTGGAGGTGGCTCAGTATGGAGAGGATCAGCATGTTGGGCTCAGTATGATGAGGGGCAGTGTGGTGGTGGCTCAGTATGGAGAGAGGGCAGCATGTTGGGCTCATTATGGTGGGGAGGTAACAGAGGAGATTCAGTATAGAGAGGGGGAGGTGTAAAGATAGATTAGTATGCATAGGGGTAGCATTGAGATATGTGATACAATTGTTTATACGGTAGAGGCTCACTTGACATTACAATTGGTCACTGTACTAAGCTTGGAGGTCTATTCAAATACTGATGATGGCTCCGATGATGTGTTCATGTTCTGATGGTGGTTCTGGTGCTGTATTCATGTACTCATGATGGTTTTAATGCTGTATTCATGTATTGATGGTGGTTCTAGTGATTTATTCATGTGCTGATGATAGCTTTGGTAATGTATTACTATACTGATGATGGTTGTGGTGCTGTATTCATGTGTTGGTGTAGGTTCTGCTGCTGTATTAATGTACAAATTGTAGTCCCTGGTGCTGTATTATATACTAATGGTGGTTCTGGTTCTGAACTAATGCACTAATGGCAGTTCTCATACTATATTTATGCAACAATGTAGGTTCTTGAGCTGTATATGTGTACTGATTGTGGTTCTAGTGATACATTCATGTGGATGTAGTAATCTTTAATTTGTTAGACTTGATAATACATAAATAAATGGTCAGTAATCTGTCCTGTTGCACACAGGGAGAGCACAAGAATCAAAAATACAGTCTTCTAAGTAAGGTCATATATGTTAGGTGAACAAGTGCTTGATTAAAGCCCCTCAATACTCTTTAGACAGCTGTCGGCCAAACGTTGGTTGTTCAGTGATCACCAATCAGATATTGATAACCCATCTTAAGTATAAGCCATCAATAAAATATATGGGACAGCTCCTTAAAGCATTTATGTGAGATAGTGCCATAATTACAGTGCTGCTGGAACTCAATTCAGTATTTTGTGGCAGAAAATTGAAAAGGAACTGTTGAAAATTTGTAATCCATATTTGCTCTAAAATTTTACAACTTTTAGCATTTTCATGATAGATCTACTAACTTGTTTTTTAAAAGTGGGCATAGCTTAGCAGGAGGGAGAATGGCATAGCACATGCCCCTTAATGAATTTGGAGCATAATCAAGCAGACTCTGCTGGCATACAAAACACAAGTAGTAATGAATTTTCCACTAGGTGTCTTTGAACTGCATCAACTCCATCACTACCATAAGATGGCTGTAGCACAAAGCTGTGCTCCAGCTGCAGTTGCTGGGATGGAATATTTTATTGACTTATATAGTGCCCTTAATTCCACAGCACTTTACAGACATTATTGACACTGTTCTTATTGGGGTTCACAATCTAAATTCCCTATCAGTATGTCTTTGGAGTGTGGGAGAAAACCGGAGGAAACCCACGCAAACATGGGGAGAACATAAAAACTCCTTGCAGATGTTTTCCTTGAACCCTGGACCCCAGCGCTGCAAGGTAGTTCACACCAGCGACATAGTCATGCCAATGGTTCCAATTGTGCTTCCTCCTATGCTGCAAGCAGAGGCAGCTCTACAACTTGGTAGGAGCACAGAGAGACTGGAGCTGGCCGGATCGGGCCAATTTCAGAGTTGTGCTTGCAAATTGATTTGATAAACAGCTTGCTAAAGCATTCTCCTTGCCTACGAGACAAGCCACTGTTGATAGACAGCGGAGGTAACAAGTTGCTTGTTTTTATAAACACTTTTCAACTTTACCCATATAAGAAGATGAGATAACCTCTTTAAAGAATTAATATTACTGATATTTAGACTCAAAGTCATTTCGTTTTCAACCATGTTTCACACTAACAAAAGTTTCTCTTTTTACAATTTTAATTCAATACTAGTTTTAATTTGATATTATATGATTGTGTAAAAACCAGTGTGTATAGTGTATAACATCACATGCAACTGCAAGGTCACTAAAGTCAAATTTTGGTGTTATGTGGTGGTCACTCCACTAGAGGGAGCAGTACAGACAATTGGCTTTAATATGTATGCAAAAGTAAATCTGTTCTTCCTGCTCTCTCATTTATTCATACTGAACTAAGCAGAGATGGGAAATAAGCAGTGAAAGCACAGGTCAGTGAGAACATCGTGGCTGCTGATGTACTTGACTTAAATAAGACAGTGCTGTATATTTCATATCAAGATATAATAACAAGACATTTTCTCTAAGACTGTACGTCATGAATATCATAGTGCACAAGACTTTATTTCAGAACACATAAGATTGCGAAACAATGAAACCAAAATTGGAAAAACTTTCTTATGTAAGTAACAGAAAAATAACTGAATAATAAATAAAATGTTAATTTCTTATAAGCATTGTAAAAGTTGAGATAATATATATTTTTAAACCCCTTCATGATCAGAGGTATTTTTGTTTTTGGGTTTTCACTTTTTGCTCACCTTCTTCCCAGAGCAATAATTTTTTTATTTTTTGGTCAATATGGCCATGTGAGGGCTTGTTTTTTGCAGAACAAGTTGTACTTTTGAACGACACCATTGATTTTAACATATCTTGTACTGGAAAATAGGAAAAAAATCCAAGTGCAGTGAAATTGCAAAAGAAGTGCAATCCCACAGTTGTTTTTTTAATTTTTTTTACCTTGTTCACTGATTGCTAAAACTGACCTATCACTATGATTCTCCAGGTCATTACGAGTTTATAGACAATAAACATGCATAGGTTCTTTATTATTTAAGTGGTGAAAAAAAAAATCCAAAGTTTGGTAAAAAAATAATGGCGCCATATTCCGAGACCTGTAGCGTCTCCAATTTTTTGTGATCTAGGGAAGTGTGAGGGCTTTTTTTTGTGCATTGAGTTGCCATTTTTTATACCATTTTGGTGTAGATACGATCTTTTGATTCTATTGTTATATAGCAGTGACCAAAAAAACATAATTCTGACATTTTTAATTTTTTTCTCGTTATGCCGTTTAGTGATCAGAATAATTCTTTTTTTTATATTGATAGATCGGGCGATTGTGAACGTGGAAATACCAAATATGTGTATATTTGATTTTTTATTGTTTTATTTTGAATTGGGCAAAAGGGGGGTGATTTGAACTTTTATTTTTTTATTTTTTCAATTTTTTAAAAACATCTTTTTTACTATTTGCAGGCTTCAATAGTCTCCGTGGGAGAATAGAAGCTCACTACTTTGATCGCCTCTGATACACACAAGCAGTGATCAGGTCGCCTGTGTGTAGCACAAATGCTCACTTGCTATGAACGCCGACCACCGGGTGGTGTCTCATAGCAATCCGGCAATGACAACCATAGAGGTCTGATTCAGACCTCTGATTGTCATGCTGACTCATCGCTGACCTGCGATCATGTGACAGGGTCACCGATGGGCAAGATTTATGGCACACTTCTAGTAAGCGCAAGTTAAATGCAGGTGTCAGAAATTAACAGCGGCATTTAAGTAGTTAACAGCCATGGGTGGATAACAATTCCACCTGGGGCTATTGCGGGCACATGTCAGCTCTATATATCAGCTGAAAGGTGCTCAGAAAGGTGTGGGCTCAGCGCCGGAGCCCCCACCAAACAGGGGGAGTCCGACATCGGCGTACTACTACACCCAATGTCAGAAAGGGGTTAAAGGGAATCTGTCATCATATTTTTGCATGTAATCTAAGTGCAGCATGATGGGCAGAAAATATGATTCCAGCCATGTATCACTACTGGTCTGCTTCCTCCAGTTTAAATAAAATCCTTGTTCTCGCTAATGTATGCTGCTCTGAATACTGAGCTATGTATAACCCCTCCCACACCTCTGATTGGCAGATTCCTGTGCACACTGTATATTGTCAACAAACTGCTAATCATTGATGGGGTCGGGTCACACAGATCAGCTGGACTTCCTTGCACATGATACCTAGTCCTGCAGTGATAATTTCCTGCTGGTCAAACACTAATTGTATTGAAAATACAGCAAGCTTGAAACATTTTTCTGTATTCAGTTACTTATCCATATAATATTACGCAGTCTGTGTTACATTTCGGTGTTACATAACAGTCCTAAAAAGCATTGAAGCATTTTTCTGTATTTAATTACTTATACATATAATTTACGCGGTCTGTCAAACATTTCTGCATTATATAGCAATCCAAAAAAGCCTTGAAATATTTTTTTCTGTATTCAATTACATCCATATACTATTATGTCGTCTGGGGTACATTTCAGTGTTACCTAACAGTAAAAAAAAGCTTTAAAAACATTTTTCTGTATTCAATTACTCATGCATATACTATACGTGGTCCGTGGAACATTTCTGTGTTATATAACACTCCAAAAAAAGCTTCAAAGCATTTTTTTGTATTCAATTACTCATCCATATACTATCACATGGTCATACATTTTGGTGTTACATATTTGTCCAAAAAAGCGTTAAAACATTTATCAGTATTCAATTACGCATCCATAGAATATAACGTCCTCTGTGGTACATTTCTGTGGTATATAAACCTCCAAAAAAGCGTTCAAAATTTTTTCAACATTATATTGCTCATCTATAGAGTATTACGTGCTGTGGGGTACATGATGGTGTTATATAAGACTACAAAAAGCATTTAAAAATATATATGTACTCAATTAGTCATCCATATGGTATTTGGTGGTTTCTGTGACATTTCGGTGGTATATAAGAGTCCAAAAAAGTGTTAAAAAATTGGTCTGGATTCAGTTAGTCATCCATACGGTATTGGATGCTTTCAGTAACATTTTGGTGGTATATAAAACTAAAAAAATGTTGAAAAATTTGTCTACATTCAGTTAGTAATCCATACAGTATTAGATGCTTTCTGTTAAATTTCATTGGTATATAAGACTCCAAAAAAGTGTTGACATTGTTCCTGTATTTAATTACTCATCTATAGAGTATTTCTCTGCGATACATTTTGGATGTATATAACACTCCAAAAGAGTGTTCAAAAATTTTCCAGTATTATATTACAAGTCTCAAAGCATTGAAAATTGTGTCTGTATTTGTGTGTGCTTTTTGTTGTATTTTGGTGGCATATAACACTACAAAAAAGCACATACAGTGTAACTGCTTAGTGTGTGACAAGGCGACAAATATGGCAAAATCCTGGGAGACTCCCGAGGGAGCGATAGAAGGGATATTGAAGCCAGACCAAGCTGGTGCAATAGCGGAGGTGGCAGTTGCCTGTGGTCTGGAAATGAACGGTTTTCCAAAACCACCAAGGCCCAAAGCCAGGCCGCAACTTTCACTGCTGGGGTTCATGCAGACTGCAGATGGAAGAGCCAGGATCTGGCAACTAGTAAGCGGACTGCGGTGCCTAGGCTCGTCGGAAGAGAGAGAGAGGTGAGCCAGGACCAGGGCTAGAGAAATGTTAGTGGGACCGCTAGCCGCAAGGGGAGGTCGTTCAACCAGCAGGCAGTAGAGATAGAACATTTGCCTTGAAGGCTGCAGGAGCTAATGCCTGAAACAAAGGTCACATTCCTCAAAATGGAGGGTCAACATCGCAGGTATGTGGTGGGTGTGATCCAAGAAGGAAAGGAGCAGTATGAACCCTTCTTGAGAAATGAACAGGCCTGGGAGAGACTACTCGAGCCGGCTTGAGACGGAACTACCACCCCCGAGAGATTTTACTGTTTCTAAGGGTTCCTCACCGCCTACGTGGGAGAAGGCGATGGTGCAGGTTACACAGTGGTCTGTTGCCCCCATTTCAACAAGTCAAGGGCTTTGGCACTACTCAAAGCTAGGTCACTTACAGCACAGGCACCTGGAAATTGGGCCCCAGGAAGCAGGTGGAGGCATTGCCCAAAGCTTGCTGAGGAAGAAGAAGAAGAAGTGGACACCAGAAGAGGATTACTGTATTACCCTCCTTATAATTATTTACTGGCTTTGAACTTTCTGAAAAGCGTTTGGGTGTAGCAGTACATCATGTACACTTCCAAAATATTTACATTCAACATTTATTTTTCTGGATTCAATTAGTCAAAAATTACGGTGAGTTAAAGTTTTTAAAAACTGCTTGAGTGTCTACAGTTCACAAAATATTTTTTGTTCCAAAAATGTACTAATGTAAATACTGTAGAACTTGGTTTGTGTGAAATTTTGTTGGTTTGAAATAAAAACAAAATTGGTCTGCTACAGTTGTAGAAATTTGGGTGCTCAAAAATTGACTATAGTTATATATACTCTAGAACTTGGTTTGTGTGAAATTTTAATGGTTTGAAATAAAAACCTAATTTGGACTGCTACAGGTGTAGAAATTTGTTGTTCAAAAATCGACTAATACAGTTGTGCTCAAAAGTTTACATACCACAGCAGATTTTTTGCTTTCTTGGCCTTTTTTCAGAGAATATGAATGTAATGCCTTTCTTCTGGCGACTAGACCATGCAGCCCATTTTTCTTCAAGTGCCTCCATATTGTGCATCTTGAAACAGCCACACGGCTAGTTTTCAGAGAGTCCAGTATTTTAGATGATGTTATTTGTGGGTTTTTCTTTGCATCCCGAACAATTTCCCTGGCATTTGTCACAGGTCACAGGTGAGAATGTTACCTTTAGTAGCCATTCAAAGTTTGTGTCAACTTCTGTGCATGTTATCAGGCTAAAATCACCAGGGTAATGTAAACTTTTGATCAGGGCCATTTGGATGTTTTTGAGTTGTCATTATGATTTAAAAAGAGAAAACACAGTAGTTTGACAATAAATGCTTCACCCACCCTCTAATCATGAGTGGAGAAAAAGTTTTGATGTTATCATTCATATTCTCTGAAAAAAAAGGCCAAGAAAGCAAAAATTCTGTATGTAAACTTTTAAGCACAACTGTATCAGGTTTTGCTTCAGAAGTTGCATCATTTTTTGGGGGTCACTAAACTTTGTCAGCATGCACAAGAGACAAAATGTACGCTATAAAAACGCAACAAATAAACACAACAAAAATGCAGCAAATATGCAGCACAAAACGCAACAAAACGTGCTTTTTGTAAGCAGCTTCTTTACTGCCAAGAGACCTGACTTTGCCTTCAGAAAAAACACAGCAAAACCACAACATTTGAAGGTAGCCTAATTGAGGTTTTAAACTTAAATATCCTGTGTTTGCTGCTTGCCATGTCCAAATCTCTATATAATGTCTTTTTGAGCGCTCAGAACGAAATGAGGACTGTCCACACGAAAGTGTCAGTATAACAGTTCGTCAAAGACATACATTTATTATTCATTCAAGGTTTTATACGTTTTCAAAAAGGGGCTGGTTAGTCAATTAACATACAATTAAAAGCTGATAGATTATTGGCTGTTCTAGTGTAAATATGATAATTATGATAATCATGATTAAAAGAGCTGAAGTTGCAGAATTATTGTTTATATTCTTGTGACCTAGTTGCCTTGCATAACTATAATGTAAACAACAGATATCTAATAGGACATTTTGTACTTCATGCATTTGTTCCTTTATGAAGGCCAGATTTCTTTAAAACGACTGATTATAGCTGGCCTAGAAATATGTGAGCACAAGGTTTTTTAGCAAGTGAGATCTATCTAACTGTGAATTGTGAATACATATATGTGAATATACTTTGAATATATGGAATACATATATATTTCCATGACAGTCCCCCCTTAGATACCACTTGCCCTAAAAACCTGCTCCTGGCCCAAAGCGCTGCAACTCTTTTGTGCTGCCGGCGAGTTGAGACACCCCTAGTACATGCCTCCCCCACCGAATACAGACTTTTCGCAAATGGGCGGTCAGGAGGACTGTCCCTGTCGGGGGTTTATGTGTTTGCAATCATAATCTCATAGTTGATATGATGTTTCATCAAGGATGTGTATTCTCAGTCTGGAGGTAGTTCGGAGATCTGGTCAAGCCAGGCAGTTCCATCCGGACTGGTGAGAGGTCCAAGATGGTGAGTGGCATCAAAATTGGTTGTCTCCTGAACAGTTTTTTCCATTATCCTGCGGATACAAGGAATAACACAGCAACCAGTAATTAATGCAAAAATGAGAACCCCCATAATGGCTGTCCCAACCTGTGCCAACATTTTCTGCCACCCACTCATCCACCCAAAGTATCGATCCCATGGGTCAGTGACACCTGAGTTCTGTTTCAGTTCCTCTGATAACTCAGTAAGTTTCTGTATTGCCATTGTGACTTTACCATTTGGGCCAGTGTTGTCTGGGATGTAGGTGCAACAGGTTGTTTTTGATCATTTTGAAACACCTCCTTTCTCAGCTAGAATCATATCCAAAGCCATTCTATTCTGGAATGCCATAATGGAAGTGGGGCCTAACTGTGCTGCCAAACCTTTTACAGCATCTATGGTGAAGTTAACAAATCTCTGCTGGTTATAATAGATGTAATTTATCCAATCAACATTTTTGTTTATAGTGACTCAAATCCTGCTTTAACTTGGTCTCTGGCCTTGAACTCATCAGGTAGGTCATCTGGTCATCTGTCTGGTCAGTCAGAGCATCCACGACATCCTTCATGGCTTAGGTGTCTCTCCTGTACGGGAGCTTCCTTGCAATGCGATACGTGGATCCAAACAGGCTTTCCCTCTAGTTACACAGAGGTTGGTGTCATCTGGGGCTCTTGGACAGGATCATCAAATCTGGCAGTGAAGAGAAAAAACTCGAGAATGGACATTAGTTTTTGACCAATTCAATTACATAAGTGTTATGATTTGGTAGCTGAGGAGAGCAGGCAAAAAAAGTAATACACCAGAGAGGTTGGAATCTATGGGATTGCAGTACCCTGACTAACCACCACAACTAAAGGCAGCCGTGGGAGCGTTCCTACGTTGGTCCTAGACGCCTCGTCACAGCCTGAGAAGCTAACTACACCTAAAGATAGAAAAAGGAAAGCTATCTGCCCCGGAGCAGATCCCCAAAGAACATAGGAAGCCCCCAAACATGTAATGGCGGTTAGACAAGAGGAAATACAGACACAGACAGAAAATAGAATGAGCAAACGCTGGGGCCCAATCTGTCTAGATAGAAAAGGATAGGAAAGGCACTTACTACAACCCCAAAAAACCCTGAAAAGTACCAACTCTACTAATTACAAAAACACCTGAGATCACACGACCTCTACCACCTAAATTAGTTCTCTGGTGTAACAAAAACTAAACAGCAACCACTGAAAAAACTGGAAAAGGCAAATGAACAAACAGTGGCTGAACTAAACTGAGAGGAGCACAAGCCCCCGAAGGGGACCCGGCAGACCCCCACAGAAGTGCAGGACAAAATGCAGGCACCAAAAAAAACTAAAAGAAGAAAATGTCTTATCTGTTAGCAGAAGATGCAGGCACGAAACAGCTTTTCTGGGTCTCTGGGAGTGTGCCTTACGCTAAACAGTGCAATTAGGAGTGTGTCATGCCATGGTGTGCGTGTCTCTTGGGAAATTTTTTTTCAGCATTCTATTCTTAAGTGTTTCGTTCAGTTTTTTCTACCTTCCTGCTGCTCTGGGGGTGGTAAGGAGTGTGTAGGCCTAAATCTGACCCTACTGCTAATCGGGTCTTGTGTGTCAGATTTGCTGTGAATGCGGGTCCCTGATCACTTTCTATCATTTCTGGAACCCGTATCTGCACACTATTTTCTGAAAGTAGCTGCTTTGCAGTAGTCTTTGCTGATTTGGAAAGCTTCTGTTCATCTTGAAAATACTTCTTTTGACCACAATGGCGTATTTGAATCCTTCACTTGGCGATATCTGGATGTGGTCTATCTGGATCCTTTGAAGCTGGTAAAGTGGTCTTTCCAGATGAGGTGAGGGGGTCTTTCTTCCATACGTCCAGGCTTGCATTTGCCGCAGGTCAGACAGCTGCTGGTGAATTTGGCTGTTAGGGTGGAGATCCCTGAAGCGAACCAGTAAGCACCAATCAGATCATTCATTTGTGTCTTTGATATGTGGATGTGGGTCCATCTACCCATTGGACCACCATAGGGTGCATACTTTGTGGTAGACAGAGTTTGAAGTCTATTATTGTTAGCCTTCCTTCTTCACGTGTTGCTTTTTTCGCATTCAGCTCTTCTTCTCCTTTTGGAGCTTGGTCTTGTAACTTCTTGAGCAGATCCCAGGACGTCTTTTTGTCAGGTTTCTTGTCTTCAGTCGTCATGTAGTAGCCGTCCGGCTCTACGACCTCTCCCACTTCTCCATGTTGTTTTCCTTTGGCTGCTTCTTTGGCTACCATGTCCGCCATGTTATTGCCTCATGCCTCTTCTGTTTTCAGTTTTCCATGCACTTTGATTTTTCAAATTGCCACCATTTTGGAAGTTGGAGTACACCCAGCAGGTCCCTGAAGGCTCCATGATGCTTCACGGTTGTCCCGTTTGCTGTGATGAAGTCCCTTGTAGCCCAGATGGGTCCAAAGTCGTGTGCTATGCCATGCGAGTACCTGTAGTCCGTGTAGATGTTTGCAGTCTTGCCTTCTGCCATCTGGCAGGCCTTCGTCAGCGCTATCAATTCTGCTTCCTGGGCTGACAGGCTAGGTGACAGACTTCTGGACCACAGGATTTCTTGATTGCTGGTCACTGCACTTCCTGTGTTGAAACTTCTTATGGAGCCATCCAAGTATCCCCCCTTGGGAGTGGGAGTAGAGTGGCCGGGCTGAGGACTGTAGGTCTGGAGACGGTGACATTATGAGACAAAGGCAATAGAGGCGCCACAAAGATGCCTGGCGGTGGAGAGATTACTGTTGGTTGAGCTTGATTGAAGGATTGCCAAGATGTCATGCGGAGTGAGAGTTTCCAGTGGCTGTCCAAGAGTGATGTCAGCAACCTCGTCCAGGAGGGTGTGTGCTGCGGATACTGCCATCAAGCAGGAGGGTGCTCTTCTTGCAACTGGATCCAAGCGGGCTGAGAGGCAGCCTAAAAGTCTCTGTTTTCCCCCGTGAATCCGTGCCAGGACTCCAGTAGCATGATCTTCTTTCTTCCATCAGGTAGACGGAAAGACTTTTCATAGTCAGGTAGGCCTGGTATTGGCGCTGATAGTGAATAGAAAACTTGGCACTCAACTTTGTAATATTGGTATATCCAGTTTTATTGCAGTCACAGTACACGTGGGTACAAGATGGAAACGTTTCGGTCCAACATGGACCTTCATCAATCTGACGGCAATATAGAACAAAATGAAAATAACAAATAATAAATAATAAATAATAAATGACGAAAAAAAGGGGGGGAGGGGTGAAAGAAGGTTACCATAGGTACCAGATAGAGACCCCACGGTTTTTTAACCAATTTTAGGAATAGACATGAGGCATAAAGTAAATAAATGAAAAGAAAAGAAAAAAGAAAAAAGTTCAGATACCTACCCGACTGTTGATAGGTAGATTTTTGCTCTTAATGTAAGATATATAGACTGTATGTCTATGGGAGAAGAAATTGAAGAACTTAAATGTATAGGAGGTGCCCACGCAGAATATAGGTGTATAGATCAATCAAATATATGTTACCTTAGTGGAGAGAATCATAAAGATGGATTTGTCTATAAAGCGGATGAGTTAATATAGGACCTGGGGAAAGATTGCCATGTGTATATAACCATGATGATGGTTTAATAATCTATATCTATATTTGTAATAAAGTATACCTGAAGGTCCAAGGAAAAAAGATTTATGATGCTCCACAAGGATTCCTAGTGTCTTGATTAGATATCTGTGGAGATACAGAGAATGTATGGGAATGACCTCATGGGTTATATTGTCCCGTTCATGAAAGAGTTGCTACACCTTATTTATATATATAGATGAAGTCACAATGGAGTAGTGGTGTTTCATATTACTCCCCTTCCCCTTTCTGGAAGTGATACCCTGCATTATGTATTGCCAGTAAAGGACACTTAAAAGGCAGTGAACAAATAAATAAATGACAGGGGTGTTCAAGGTTACTTACATGTAGGTAGCGCCGTCCTCTCCAACACTGACGCGGTATCCGCCGCTTGTCAGCTGGAGTGGTCGCTTACCTGCATGTTTAAATAAGGAAAAGGCGGGCCTTCGTGATGTGTCAGTGAGACGCGTCACCGGAAGTGCGTCGCCGGAAGTGACCTGAGATGGGACTAAGTGATGTGTCAGTGAGACGCGTCACCGGAAGTGACGTTGGGTGGAGCGCGTCACCGGATGTGACCTATGCGGTTCACAGTTGTCGGCGCTTGCGTTTCACCACTGTGTGGTGTAAGGTCTCGCTGAAAGATAAGATGACCTATAGTGGCCTCAACCGAGTCCATACTCTCTCCATTATCGATCTTTTTAGAGATAATCCTCACCCCGTTAGTCCGGGAGATACCCTCATTTATCCTGGATACTGGTGATTTTTTAGAGAAAATCAACTCTCTGGGCCCCCTATCCGAATCAACTATCCTTGTCACTCTAGACGTGAAGGACCTGTATACGTCAATACCACATACACAGGGTATTTCATGCACCAGACAACTACTGGAATCCTCCCAGATGCATAGCGACTGCATTCAATTCTGCTTAGAACTCCTGACTATAGTTCTCACTAAAAATTTCTTTTTGTTCGAAGATACTTTTTACATGCAAATCAAGGGGACAGCCATGGGGTCGAATGTGGCCCCCCCCTACGCAATCTGTTACATGGCTAAGTTTGAGAAGAGATAGTATACACTGACCCCCTTTTTTGCACATATGGTCGTCTATGGATCAGATTCATAGACGACATTTTTTGCATCTGGGAAGGACCAAGATCTATGCTACAACTATTTCTTGAGAAGCTCAATGGGGCCTGGCCAGGCCTCTCATTTACTATGACTGAGGACCTAGAAAAGGTCAATTTCCTTGACACTACGGTCATCAAAGACCAACATGGCAATTTAAGCACGGACATCTTTACAAAACCCACGGACCGTAACAGTCTTTTGCATTTTAATAGTTTACACCCACCTGCGGTAAAAAAAATCTATACCACGATCTCAATTCCAACGGGTACACAGAATTGTATCTGACCAATGTAGACGCACGCAACGTCAAAGTGAAATGCACAATAAATTTCTGGAGCGGGGGTATCCTACCGGTCTTCTCACGGAGGCAGTCACACCGATAGTAGGACCTAGATCCCCGATTGGGGACAGAATCCCCTTTGTCCATACCTATCATCCCTATGTCCAAATACTACATAAAACAATCAGACAACATTGGGGATTACTCAGCAAAGCACATCCGGAGGTACCAGAATTCAGGAACCCCTTCCTACCTTGCTACAAAAGAGCACCAAACCTCCGGGACGACCTAGTCAGAGCTGACATTGGTGGTCATACTCAAACACATACACAGAGATTTCTATCCAATCCCAAAATGGGAACTTTCCCATGTCTACACTGCAACCAGTGTAATAATGTGCTTAGAGGTGACCTTTACATCACCCCCAGTCCGGCAAAAAATACAACATAAAGTGCTACTCTACTTGTAATTCATCCTATGTCATTTACCTCATTAAATGTCCATGCGGTCTCCTGTATGTGGGAGAGACGACACAAGCGATAAAAGACAGGATTTCAAAGCATAAGTCCACAATCAGATGCAAGAACCTATTACTTCCCATACCCTACCACTTTATTACAAAAGGTCATCAAATATCACAACTGAGATTTCAGGTCATCGAACATGTCCCTACACCCAGACGAGGGGTGATCGTATACGCCTTCTCAAAAAAAAGGGAGGCTACTGGATACACGAACTCCAGACCCTATCACCTAAGGGGCCCCTTTAAAAGGGACTATGATCTTTTTTCCTTCATCTAAATCACATTTTACAGGTATCTGCTTGCCATTTGATCCATCTGATTATCTTATGTATTTTATGCATCGTTGGGAGTCCTGTATCCCTAACGGAACTGAACTCCCACATTTTACTATATTTATAATACTCTAAATGTTATGATTATCCATTGTATTGATGTCCCCCTGAAATTGCCTATATATCTTTGAACAACTACCTTATTAAGTCTGGTTCTTGTTTGACTGTGTATTTACTCATTTAAAATATGATATAGAAGGAATTATCATATATAGGATATATTATGAACATTCTAACTCTGTTTTCTCTTTATTACAGAGTCGATTATATTGAAATGTCTTGACCCTCACCCTTGGACTCTCCCTACCCGACTGCAATCCTTGCCCCCGATATCTCCACTGTCATGAATCGCATTCTATTTACCTCTATATACCGTAATAAACTAGTTTATATTGAACACTTATTTTTTCTTTCCTTCTTTACTTTTTGCTCTCCCCAATTTACAAACACTGCAAGTATTCAGGACTTTGCTCGGTTCATCCCCCCCCCCTAAACATCTTATTTTCAGCGAGACCTTACACCACACAGTGGTGAAACGCAAGCGCCGACAACTGTGAACCGCATAGGTCACATCCGGTGACGCGCTCCACCCAACGTCACTTCCGGTGACGCGTCTCACTGACACATCACTTAGTCCCATCTCAGGTCACTTCCGGCGACGCACTTCCGGTGACGCGTCTCACTGACACATCACGAAGGCCCGCCTTTTCCTTATTTAAACATGCAGGTAAGCGACCACTCCAGCTGACAAGCGGCGGATACCGCGTCAGTGTTGGAGAGGACGGCGCTACCTACATGTAAGTAACCTTGAACACCCCTGTCATTTATTTATTTGTTCACTGCCTTTTAAGTGTCCTTTACTGGCAATACATAATGCAGGGTATCACTTCCAGAAAGGGGAAGGGGAGTAATATGAAACACCACTACTCCATTGTGACTTCATCTATATATATAAATAAGGGTGTAGCAACTCTTTCATGAACGGGACAATATAACCCATGAGGTCATTCCCATACATTCTCTGTATCTCCACAGATATCTAATCAAGACACTAGGAATCCTTGTGGAGCATCATAAATCTTTTTTCCTTGGACCTTCAGGTATACTTTATTACAAATATAGATATAGATTATTAAACCATCATCATGGTTATATACACATGGCAATCTTTCCCAGGTCCTATATTAACTCATCCGCTTTATAGACAAATCCATCTTTATGATTCTCTCCACTAAGGTAACATATATTTGATTGATCTATACACTATATTCTGCGTGGGCACCTCCTATACATTTAAGTTCTTCAATTTCTTCTCCCCATAGACATACAGTCTATATATCTTACATTAAGAGCAAAAATCTACCTATCAGCAGTCGGGTAGGTATCTGAACTTTTTTCTTTTTTCTTTTCTTTTCATTTATTTACTTTATGCCTCATGTCTATTCCTAAAATTGGTTTAAAAAACCGTGGGGTCTCTATCTGGTACCTATGGTAACCTTCTTTCACCCCTCCCCCCCTTTTTTTCGTCATTTATTATTTATTATTTATTATTTGTTATTTTCATTTTGTTCTATATTGCCGTCAGATTGATGAAGGTCCATGTTGGACCGAAACGTTTCCATCTTGTACCCACGTGTACTGTGACTGCAAATAAAACTGGATATACCAATATTACAAAGTTGAGTGCCAAGTTTTCTATTCACTATATTGGGCTAATCACCTACTTGTGCACCACCACAGTTGTGCGACGATATATTTTCTCTGGTATTGGCGCTGAGACTGTGGAGTTCTTCCAATCTCCTGAATGGGTTGAAGGCTGCGTCTGATAGAAGGAGCGGGGTTGCGTTGATGCAAGCGCACAGAGGCTGCATTAGGACTGAGGCATCAGGGATCCAGGTTCTGCAATATGACACTAGACCAGGGAAGGCCTGCAGCATTCTTGGAGTTGTTGGGGGAGCCATCTTCTCCATAGTGGTTCTCCAGTCTTTTGACATGTGTTTCGTCTGGTGGGCAATACAGTGTCCCAGGGATGTAACTTGCTTCTGGTATCACTGGACTTTGTTCTTCCAGACCTTGCGTTGCTGTTCTTCCAGGTAGAGTAGGAGAGATAAGGAATAGGCTGTGCAGGTGTCGATGTCAACCACACAAAAGAGAAAGTCATCCACGTGTTGTAGAAGAGTGACTCTTGCATATTCTGCAATCCAGTTGACGAGGATGGAGGACATTGTCTTGGTGAAACTTGAAGGGCTTGTTTTGAGCATCTTGAGACAACACTGTCCATATGCACTGCACTGGTGAGTGAAAGCAGGCCTCCAGGTGGAGGGGAGGAAACACTGAAGAAGGTAATGGCCAGGTTGATCACCGTGAATACCGTTGCGGTGACTGGGACTCTTGAGAGCAGAGTTGTGATGGTTCAGCACTGTTGGGGTTTCAAATACCGTAGCCTCTTTCGCGGCCTCCAGGCCTTGCACCATTCTGAACTCAGTGGGGTTTACAATCTTTTTCTTCACTGTGGAAAGCTGGGATTGATTCCGATGGGCGAGGCAGCCCAGTTTGGCCTTGTCCTTCAGTATGCGGCAGGGGACTCCCATCTGCTGGTGCAGAGCTGGGGAAAATAAGCCGTCTACTAGGATCCACATCATGAGAGATGACGACCAGCTGGCTTTCTTGTTCTCCACCAAGACAGTCACTGTGTTAGCACCTGCTCTGGTCACAGGGGGTCTTCTTGTTGGGACGTCTCCTTAAACGGCTGCTTTTTTCTCAGCACGGGCCATCAGTAGTTTCTTTTTCTCCAGCTCGGTCTCAGGTCAGTATTTGTGCACAAGTTTGAAGAGCTGAGTGGCCTTTTTCCGGTCTAGGGCCTGGGTGAACTGGTAGATTGCAGGGGGCACCTCCTGGTGCTTGCAAAAGATGAACCTCTGGCGTTAGAGCTGGATGAGGTGTTGCCATTCCATGAAGCGAGTAGAGTCCTTCTTGAGTTGAATATCCTGGCCAATGTCAAAGTTCTCAGGCCGTCTTCTTAGGCGAGTTCACTTAGACCTTCAGTTGGTCAGAGACATCTTGACTCTGGGTGATGGAGTGGCTTTTCTGGTACTATGTCCAGCACCTCCTGTGATAGGTCTGCAGTGTGGTTGTTTGAGGTTCCTGTTTCTTCTTGGGTCAGGGGTGAAGAAAGTGTCATGGTCCCATCTTCCTGGAACACTCTGGTCGCTTTCAGCTTCTGCAGTAGGTCCACTCCCAATAGGTTGAGGGTGCAGGTTTTTGACACAACAAACTGGGACATGATGGAGTGTTCTGGCTGAGTCCACACGCTCAGGGGCTTCATAATCTGGAAATATCTGACTTGACCATCAATTCCCATGCAGGAAGCAGAAGATTCTGGTTGCGGAGTTCCACAAGAAAAGATATGACTACGCCATCCACTCTCAGGATATTGGTCCCACTGGTGGGGTTCCTTGTGGACTTGGTGTGCTCTTGTCCTATGGACGGGGTTCTTCACTGCTTTCTGTGTTTCTTCTTTTTCTGGGTGAAGTCAGTGTTCTGCACTTGTTCCGGAAATGACCAAACTCGCCACAGTTGTAACACTTGACATTCCTTCTGTCCCGGCGGGACTCAATCCTTTTTGCTACTGTGAGCAGGGTATCCATTGCTATTGACGTGTACTCAGGCCTGGCTGCTACCAGTGGTTTCCTGATTGGTACTCTCAGTCCATGCACAAAAGCCTGTGCCAACATCCGTCTGTGTGTCTGATCATGGGTAATGAGGCCCAAATCTTGAAACACTTGCATCACTCTGTCATGGAACTTCTCCACAGACTCTGTCTTGTCTTGACTCGTGACATGTAGGCTGAGAGTTTGTCCTGTCAGTCTGCTTTTGGCCCATTCTCTGAGTTGCTCAATTAGCTTTGGTCCTGTCTCCCAGGCATACGCATCTAACTCTGCTGGATGCTTGAAATGTTCTCTCATAATGGACCAGAATGCATCACCTGCTTTTATTTCCATTTCGGTCCAGAGATCAATCCAGGCTGCTGTATACGTTTGCTGGATCTGCTGCATTTTTTGGCAAAATGGCATGGGGTGTATCCCTGGGTCTGGCAGCATACTGATCACCTGGCTTGGGATGAAGGGCTCATAGGATGGTGCCTCTACCTGTCCCTGCTCTATTGGTGCTTGTGTGTTTTCTTCCCTAGTATTGGGCAGCATGTGTGACATTGCATCTTCATCTTCATCAGATAAGAAGTGACATGGTGTACTTGGTGCATACACTGGGTGAGATTTGGGCTTTAAAGTTGTCTTGCTGCATGGGGATTTCCCACTTCCTTGCTGAGGCTGCGATGGATCAGTGTCATGGTTCCATGCTAGCAGCCCTGTAGCTATACCACTCCCCTGTGAAGCCCTAGCAGTGGACTGTTGTGTCTAGGGGCTACATGTAGCGTTTTGTGTAGGGAGATCTGTACTTTCTTCTCCTGATATAATGACTGGCAATGTTTGTACTGTGCTTGGGATAGACAAGGTGCCCTGTGCTGGAGACACTGAATACAGGGACACCACATTGCTTGGATTGGGCGTTGACCCAGTTGATGACGAAGTAGAAAAAAGAGGAAGAGAAGGGAGGTGTGAGGGAGGAGCGAGAGAAAGAGGAGGGGAGGGAGAGAAGAGTGAAAGGGGGAAAAGAGAGAAAGATGGAGGAGAGACAGAGAGAGAAGAAAGATGGAGGGGGAGAAGTAGAAGAAAATGAAGAACAAGATTTGAGAGTTGGAGAGGAAAAGATAGAAGAAGAGGAAGATGAAGAAAATGGATGTGTCAGAGATGTGATGGAGGAAAAAGAAGGAATGAGAGGGATGGCAGCGAGGAAAGAGGAGAAAAGTCTGAAGAAGAAAGAGAAAGGGACTGAGAGAAGAAAAAGGAGAGGGTGTCCCCCCTGTGACTCTTGAGAGGGGATGGTTGAAACAAAAATGCCTTCTCCCTGTGGAGAGAGGCGGGGAGCGTTTTTCCCTGTACAAGGCTCCTTACTCAATGAGAGCAGCCTACACCTGTCCCGTGTCTCCACATGATGGACATGTGATGTGTGTGACTCTGAATTCTGCTCTTGTGACATGTCAGTGATCTTTTTCTCACAGATGATTTAACACCTTTTCAAACTTATTCACATAAAAAAAAAAAAAAAAATTTCCTCGCCGAATGCCCGACGGGAGGGGCTACTCAGACCACTGCGTAGTTTGTGTCTGCTCTCTCCCACAGCCTGTAATTCTCCTTATCTATGTGACCTTGTTCTAAAGCAAGCTTGTAGGAAAAAAAAAATGGCTGGAGAAATAAAGCTCTAAAATAAATTGCTTAGAGAAAAAATCTCTCCAAAATCATTTAAAAATGTACTTAAAAGAAAAAAATTTTTTAAAAAACAAAAAGTTAGATTTAGTAAAAAAAACTCTAGAAAAAGAAAACCAAAAAAAAAAAAAAATAAAAAAATAAATTCACCAAAAAGGGGAGAAAAGAAAAACCGTATTAATCATAAAACTCTGAAAAACAACCCTTGTTACTAAAACAGCTAATTAAAAATCTCTGGAATGTCAGCTGGCTGCTTCCCCCCTCCCTTCCTTATATCTCTGCTTGCTGTCTCTATAGCCACTGAAATCACGTATCAAAAAAAAAAAAAAAAAATTATTATTATTCCTCAGAATAGCAAAAAATGAATATAGTTCAGTCTGAATGCCTGATAATTCTCACGTTAAAACCTGTAGCCAAAAAACTAGCTTAAAAAAATAAAAATCAAAGCCAAGAAACAGAATGCCTGATAACGTGATTAGCAGAGGAGGGGGGTCAAAGGGGTTTTCTCGCTGCTGCAGCCAGCACACTGCTCTGAATGAGTTACTGACAGAGCGCACGGAGATGTGATTTAAAGCGACAGTACCTGATACAGACAATGAGACAGACACCCGGGAGAATACGAATCCCTCTTTTGATGATCTGTGACACATACAAGCTGCTCTGGTAACTGATAACTCACCAATTGCACTGAGCGCGGTGAAGCTCAAGGTTCTATCGCTCTGTATCGTACGCCCTGGCTGGTGCGCCGGTCACAGTAATCTGCAATAGCCTTCATCAAAATTCTCACTATCCACGTCTGATTTGACTGGGATGGCCTCCCGGTGCGTGGACAATTATTGTGAGAACTTATCCAAACAAAGCTTCTGCCCTTCACGTCTGATTTGACTGGGATGGCCTCCCAGTGCGTGAAAGTTTACTGCAGAAACTTAACCGAACAAAGCCCTCGCTTCCACAACTGGATTTTTTGGGATAACCTCCCTCCAATGTGTGAAGAATATCTGCGTGGACTTATCCAAAACAAAGCTCCCGCCCTCCACGTCTGATTTGACTGGGATGGCCTCCCGGTGCGTGAAAGTTTACTGCGGGAACTTATGCAGCAATTGTCTTTTGCTATACAGCCCCAGAAATCAGCAAGCAAAAACACAGTCACCGTTCCAACTTTCTCCCGGTTCACATAAAACATGAAACATATACAGCACAGCAGCAACCAACTCGGCTTATATCCCAGGGCTTTTGGATAAGGGTATGGACTTTTTACACAACCTGGGAATGCGGTGATGACCACGTCCGACCGGCTGGAAGTGTAGGCTAGGACTAGGCACAGGGAACATTCAGGTAAGATGACAAAGTTTTCTTACCTTACTGATGGAGCTGCAGTCTCCGTCCCATGTGCCAAGGCCAGGGCCAACACCCCCCGTCTCTCCGGTCGGCCGAGTCCTCGTGCGTTTCGTCCAATGCCCCTCGTGCAGGCGCCAACTGATATGGAAATTTAATTAGGATAAAATATCCTCTGTTTGCTGCTTGCCATGTCCAAATCTCTATATAATGTCTTTTTGAGCGCTCAGAACGAAATGAGGACTGTCCACACGAAAGTGTCAGTATAACAGTTCGTCAAAGACATACATTTATTATTCATTCAAGGTTTTATACGTTTTCAAAAAGGGGCTGGTTAGTCAATTAACATACAATTAAAAGCTGATAGATTATTGGCTGTTCTAGTGTAAATATGATAATTATGATAATCATGATTAAAAGAGCTGAAGTTGCAGAATTATTGTTTATATTCTTGTGACCTAGTTGCCTTGCATAACTATAATGTAAACAACAGATATCTAATAGGACATTTTGTACTTCATGCATTTGTTCCTTTATGAAGGCCAGATTTCTTTAAAACGACTGATTATAGCTGGCCTAGAAATATGTGAGCACAAGGTTTTTTAGCAAGTGAGATCTATCTAACTGTGAATTGTGAATACATATATGTGAATATACTTTGAATATATGGAATACATATATATTTCCATGACACATGTCTAGCAACATGTGCACCCCCGCAGAAACCTTGCACAACTAGACACCACACGCTCTCTCTATTCTACCACTGGCATCCATATCCTCACTTCACGACACAGACAGTGCCACTGCTCTCTACAATGCCACCCTCGCATCAGCTATTGATGCTGTCGCCCCTCTCATTCATGGTAGAGTATCAACAGACAACCCTGGCACTATAACACCCCTGAAAAGCTCCAGCAAGTGTCCATGTTTGCAGAGCGGCGTTGGAAGAAAACAAATTCGCAAGACGATTTCACTGCATTCAAACAAGCAACACTCACTTTCAAATCTGCCCTCACCTCTACTAAACAGGCCTACTTCACAACCCTCGTATCTTCCCTATCCTACAACCCCAAACAGTTACTCAAAACTTTTAACTCCCTCCTCCACCCACCACTGCCACCTCTAACCTCCCTCATCTCTGCTGAGGACTTTGCCACACACATCAAAAATAAGATCGACCAAACAACTTCATTGTTCAACCACCACAACCCCTTTGTATACCAGACCAATGCCCAAACCTCATAACCTCCCTCTCCAATGTCACTGAAAGGGAACCTAATTGTCTCCTCTCCAAATGGCACCTCACCACCTGTGCACTCGACCCCATCCCATCCCACCTACTCCCCAACCTCACCACCACTCTAATCCCATCCCTAACCCACTTCTTCAACCTATCACTAACTTCTGGTACCTTCCCTTCTGCTTTCAAACATGCCACAATCACGTCTATCCTTAAAAAGTGAACGCTAGACCCAACCGCTATGTCCAGCTATTGCTCAATATCGCTGCTCCCATTCTCTTCCAAACTTTCCTCCCGCCTCACATTTAACTTGCTCTTTGACAATCTACAATCTGGCTTCCGCCCCATCACTCCACTGAGACAGCCCTGACCAAAATTACTATGTTAGCTTACTGACCGAGCACTCCGCCCCCACCAGGTGGTGGTATTAATTACAGCAGGTTCCTACTAACCCATAAATGCAGGCATTACTGACAGCAGTGTCCAAATTCACCCAGGAATTCAGATATTAGCCTAATAGAGGTATGTTCACATAGGTCAGGGTCCCATCAGGCTTGAGACCACCTTGACGATGGTTGGTGGGCAAATAATATTTGGCCAAATGTTATACTAAGTGTCTCAAATTTTTCCTTATATTCCAAAGCAGTATTGCTATTTAAAATTTCACGTATTCCATATTGTCATACTTTAGTATGATAGAGTGCAGCCTTTTTCCGTATGTTGTACATGGGGGTATCTCCCCCTGGTTTGCACCTATTCACATTAGTCTGGATGTGCCGCTCAGGTTTTTTTGTCTTTTGAATGTTAGCTAACTGACCGAGCACTCCGCCCCCATCAGGTGTGGTTTTAATTACAGCAGGTTCCTACTAATCCATAAATGCAGGCATTACTGACAGAGGTGTCCAAATTCACCCAGGAATTCAGATATTAGCCTAATAGAGGTATGTTCTCATAGGTCAGGGACCCATCAGACTTGAGACCACCTTGACGATGGTTGGTGGGCAAATAATATTTGGCCAAATGTTATAATAAGTGTCTCAAATTTTTCCTTATATTCCAAAGCTGTATTGCTATTTAAAATTTCATGTATTCCATATTGTCATGCTTTAGTATGATAGAGTGCAGCCTTTTTTGTATATAACTTCTCCAATATTATCACCAGACCCAAATAGACATCAGAATGTATAGTATTTAATGCTTTGCATTCCATATTAACCAGATCAGAGGGTCCTTCACATCTCACTTATCTCTGTACCTACATAAATCATTAATCAATTTACAGACCCAATTACTAACATTTTATTTCCATTATACATTCACATTTGTGATTCTTAAAACCCACTTGAGTAGAGATGTTGTAAAGCAAAACGTGGTATCAGAAATAAAGGAATGAATGTGAATGAAATGGAAATATTAGCGGAACTAGAACATACAGTATGCGCCATTAAATGAGGAAATCTTTCATGTCTGTAATAAAGCTTTAAACTAGAAAACATCCATAATTAATGTGAGAGGTCAGGTGCAAATGTCATATGGCTGGTATGTGAGGATTATACTGATAGACATTATTATTAGAGACGTACAAAGTTCATTTCACTTAGTTCAAATTGCAGTGAAAACTGTGATTTTAAAGAAACTAATGAACCTTTGAATTATATGGGAAAGGCTAATTTAGAAGCTTTTTACTCTTCTAGATCACCCATTCCTTTGACCTTTCGTTGCAGATATTTTGCCTAACTACCCTAATTACCTCTGTTGAAAAGTCATGTACCTAACCAACACATTTGATTATCTCTCTGTCATCTTGCAATCCCCTTATATGGTCACAGATTAAAGAAATTATACAGAAAAAAGCCAAATGGGCATTACTTCACATAATCACGGAGTATTTTGTGTGTATTTTTTGTTCTCTTGGGATACAGATCCATACATATCTACAGTGGGTGCAGGCATTGCTGGTGCACCCTATCCTGGAGCTTTGGGTGGCCCAAAAAAGTGACTTTAGCTCATGTGAGCACAACTACATTTTCCTGTGCTTGAGTGTTGGAAGATAATGATGGACGTCATGACGTAATGATGTAGCAAACTTACATGCACATGTGCAGAGACGTCCTAGGTTTGGTTGCAGGTAGAAAGTTTCAGCCTAATGTGAAGAAAGAAAATCTTTCAGTGCGTGGTGGTGGTAAGATGATGCACTGAGGACCATACAGGGAGCAGAGGTGGCCAAAGAGGTGAGCTGTGAGGTGAGTTGTTTTTTTTTAAGCCTTTTGACAATACATTGTCTGTCAGCAAAAAGACAGTCAACATTTTGATAAATTCAAGCAGAGTGAATTATAAAAAAAAAATATTTTGGAGAACGTGGATCTTTGTAAAATTTAAGTAGACTTCAATTGCTCTGGAATTAATTCCCCCTACTCTAATAACTACATGATTACTATTTCTTTATTTTTTTGACTGGTGTGAATTCCCCTGGCTAGCTGCTGCACAGGCTGAGGCCCCTAAACACAATTGGACATTATATAAAAATGGCTTTCATGATTCCTATTTTTTAACAAAACAAAAAAGAAAGATTTCTTGTTTTTTTTTGGTTGGTGTAAATTCCCCTCGGAATGCCCAAATACAAGATTGTGCCCCTGCTCACAATTGGACTTGAAATGCTTATTAAATAAATACATTCTTTACATTCATGATTACTATTTTATTTATAATCATCTTTTTTTGTAAAAATGTAACTATTGAAACAATTATGCAAAAAAAAGTTTGTAACACTTTATGAAATAGACAGCCACATGTTAAGTGTCTGTATTTTAGGGTATCTTCTTTTATTGTTTAAAAAATTATTTCCCTCTTCACAAAACTAATTGCACAAGAGATGCAAATCGCAGTACAGCAAGCTCTCTGAATGACACTGATTTCACATTTTTATTTCTGTACAACTAGTGTTGTGACATACTGATGCTTTCTACTGCATTAAGAATGACAAAAAGTGTAATTGCTAGCAGGACAGATGGCTAGCTACACCTAATGACTGATCAATCACACTGAGTTTGTCACTGCTGCTGTTGCTGGTACCTTTCCTATCTCTCACTCTCTCTACATATTATTGAATCTCTTTATTATTAACAGACAAACCCTCTTATCTTCTTCTGCACATATACAGCACAATACTGTCTGGAATATTTGTTAAACACCTTAGGGGTTTCTTGTCCTTTCTCTTACAAACTCTCACTATCCTAAAACCACCCTAAAATGGCTGCTGTATTCTCTTCCTAGGCTTTTATACAGGCTATGATAGTCCTTCCTGATTGCCTGTACTATATATTGTGATATGATAGCTGCAAGGCATTATGGGGAAGACCACATAGTCATGTTTGAGATCATGTCAGCCTCCTTTGACTGTTGCAATCTTTTGCAATGTCTAAAAAGTCATCCGTCATTTTTTAGCAATTATTTAAACTCACTAGGAAGTGCGAATTTCATAATATCCAACTTAAATTCGATTTGCCTCGAAATGATAGAATTGATTCAATCATCGCTGATTATAAGCTTTAGTGGCATGCAAAAATACAGATTTCACAGCCTAGAATTATTTGTCGCCATTGTTCTCCATTATTTGTGTTCTCTTTTTACATCGGTTTAGATGATGCAGCGCAAAAAACAAAAAAGATAAACTTTTTTTTAACACAAGGTAAAATGGATTCTATCATTCGATATTTCTCAGAAAATCACACACAGGTTAATGGATTTCATGATTTCTATATGAAGTCATCCGTGAGATAAATTGTGCAATGATCCTGTGTTTGAGGCCTTATTGACTTTTAGCTACAGAAAACAAAAAGGCTCCGTTATAGTTCAGAGGGATGAACAGGCCACCTACAGAGGACCCTATTGTGCCCTTTCGTAGCAGTAGGCATCACCTTTCAAAGAATCAATTTAACTTCCTCTCCAGAATTAATTTTACCCCTTATTGGAAGCTGGCCAGACCTCAGGATGTGTAAGAGACTCAGATCTATCTATCTATCTATCTATCTATCTATCTATCTATCTATCTATCTATCTATCTATCTATCTATCTATCTATCTATCTATCTAAGAAAATCACTTTCTCCAATATAAACATAATCTAGAATTGCAAAACCATTTACTGTCATAGCAAACTCTAGTACATTAATTATTATGTAATGTCACTGTGTGTTTTGTGGAACTTTTTTACCTATACTAATGAGCCCTACTGTACTGTTCAAGGAATAGAGCGCTACATTTTTGATGTCTATTAACAAGATGGATCTGGTGACAAATGTCAGCTCCACAATGCATTTCCTCCTACGCACTGAACAGTGTTAGTGCCTCAGATCACAACAGCCCACACACGTCAAGCAACAAGTGAGTGAATGTCGATGCTCTATTTACCACAATGCAATTGCGGTATTTGGCTCCATTTGAACAGAGGAGTAAATATGTTTTTCTTGGAGACATGAATTGTTCCCAGGACATATTTTTAGCATTTCTAGTCGAGTGGTGATGGGAGAATTTCTTCGCTGTGACACTTTGCATTATGACTGTAATAACAAAAAGATAATTATCAACACACTAGTCAAATGCCATGTGCCAACATCACAGCTAAGGAAAAACAGGTCGGGATATGGCTCGATATTCTTATTCATAGCTGTATTTTCGTAGAAATATTTTCTAGCAAAGGTATAATTTACAAGACTATATGTGAAGATGAAACCTATGGTAATTAAGAAGACCATGTACTGTGACAAGAGATGATAGAATTTGAGTGGAATTTAAATTTGCTTCCACGTGCATTCACATCTGCCTGACCACAATTTTATTCTATCAAATAAGACCACCAAAAGGTTAAAAAGTAATACTTATACTCACTAGAGATGACCGGATCACGCAAAATTCGAATTTGCCTTTTCACATTTTTTTTCCTAGGAAATCCAATTCCTGGAGAAGTTATTCAATGCAAATGTAATATCCTGCATTATACTGCCTCATCAGACCGCAAAACATAATAAAAATAACATCTAAGAAATAACCAAAACACTTAAACTCCTCTCATTGCTCACCTCTCTGGCCTTTTTATCCATCTAATCCTTGCTGCATATTTAGGTTGCTGCTGCTCATGCTGATATTCCTGGACCTTTCATACTAGACATAAACTTCCAACTTTTACAAGACTCAGTAGGGTTCTGTGTATACATGCACAGGGTCATGTTGTCACTTTTCACACACTTGCACCAAACGTTTTGACACTAATCAAAGCCGAAAGTGAATTACAAAAAAACTCGAATTTTGATGAATGCAAATTTTTGGAAATTTTAAGTAGAATTCAGTTCCACTCAGATGTATTGGCTCATCTGTAATACTTACCACTCACTTCTCTGGCCCCTCCGCACTTCACTGTCCCCTGTCCGGTCCTCATTATCACTTCGTCTTATCACTGGGATGAGTATTGAAATCTCAGGCCTCTTCATGCTAGGCCGTGACTTCTGGCTCTGATAAGGCATGAGACAGTTTTGCACATGCACGCATAAGATCACAACGTCACAACCTTACAGGATATGCCGTCACCTTATGCGCACATACGCAGAACCTTTATAGCACTATATTGTGTGTGTAGAACTGGCCACAACTGTGTTACAATCTGCAGACATATATCATTAATCTAAGTAGTGGTCATGGCATTCTTGGTTAAAAGGAAAAGAATATGAAAATTTAATGAATAAGATCAGCTAGAAAGTCACTGCTGAGTCAGTGATATCAAACATTTATAGAATCTATATATATAAGAGGCATCGTGATTACTCGCTAATCCCGCCCCTTGCACAGTAGCTCCGCCCCCCACCACATTACCACACACAATCCTGCCCCACACCACATTACCACACATAATCCCGCCCACCACCATATTACCACACATAATCCCGCCCCCCACCACATTGCCACACATAACTCCGCTCCCCCACCACATTACCACACATAATCCCGCCCCCCAACATATTACCACACATAATCCTGCCCCCACCACATTATGGTCTTAATCCCACCCCCCACCACCTTACCGCTCATAATCCCACACCCCCACCACATTACTGCTCATAATCCCGCCCCCCCACCACATTACCACACACAATCCCGCACCCCCACCACATTACCACACATAATCCCGCCCCCCACCACATCACCACACATAATCCCGCCCACAACACATCACCACACATAATCCCGCCCCCCACCACATTACCGCACATAATCCCACCCCCCACCACATTACCGCTCATAATCCCACCCCCACCACATTACCGCTCATAATCCCGCACCCCCACAACATTACTGCTCATAATTCCGCCCCCCCACCACATTACCACTCATAATCCCGCCCCCCACCACATTAACACACATAATCCCACCCGCCACCACATTACCACACATAATCCCGCCCCCCACCACATTGCCACACATAATCCCGCCCCCCCACAACATCACCACACATAATCCTGCCCCAACACATCACCACACATAATCCCCCACCACATTACCACACATAATCCCGCCCCCCAACACATTACCACACATAATCCTGCCCCCCACCACATTACTGCTCATAATCCTGCCCCCACCACATTACTGCTTATAATAACGCCCCCCCACCACATTACTGTGGGTAGTTTGGAAACAGCAAGTGAATTTTCTGCTGTAGTGCATGCGATCAGTCAGAATCAGGCAAATGCATTGGAAGTATGGTTTATTCTCTACACGTTTCGAAGCATTCCACCTTTTTCTTCAGGAAAACCACAGAGATCTCTATTGTTCTCCTGATGAAGTTTGAATACTTCTAAATGTGTAGATAATAAACTACACTGCCAATAATTTTAGTAACATAGTATTTAAGGTTGAAGAGAGATTTAAGTCCATCTAGTTCAACCCATAGCCTAACCTAACCTGCCCTAACATGTTGATCCAGAGAAAGGTGAAAGAAACCCATACGGCAAACAATAAGCTCCACATTGGGGAAAAAAATTCCTTCCCTACTCCACATACAGCAATCGGACTAGTTCCCTGGATCAATGCCCTATCATGGAATCTAGTATATATACCCTCTAACATTATACTTTTCAAGAAAGTCATCCAGTCCCTTCTTAAATTTTAGTAGGGAATCACTCATTACAACATTATACGACAGAGAGTTCCATAATCTCACTGCTCTTACAGTAAAGAATCTGCGTCTGTGATTATGGCTAAACCTTCTTTCCTCCAGACGTAGAGGATGCCCCCTTGTCTCCGTCACAGGTCTAAGAGTAAAAAGATCATTAGAAAGGTCTTTGTACTGTCCCCTCATATATTTATACATTGTAATAAGATCACTCCTAAGCATTCGTTTCTCCAAACTAAATTACCCCAAGTGTAATAACCTGTCTTGGTATTGCAGACCCCCCAGTGCTCTAATAACCTTGGTCGCTCTTCTCTGCACCCGCTCCAGTTCAGCTATGTCTTTCTTATACACCGGAGGCCACAACTGTACACATTATTCTAAGTGTGGTCGCACTAGTGACTTGTATAGGGGTAGAATTATGTTCTCATCATGAGCATCTATGCCTCTTTTAATGTGTCACATTATTTTATTTGACTTTGCAGCAGCTGCCTGACACTGGCCACTAAATGTGTTTGGCATCCACCCATACACCCAGATCTTTTTCAGGGACAGTCTTGCCAAATGTTTTACAATTCAGCACATAATTATAGATCTCATTTCTTCTTCCCAAGTGCATGACCTTACATTTATCCCCATTAAAGCTCATTTGCCATTTATCAGCCCAAGCTTCTAGTTTACATAAATCTTCCTGTAGTATTAAATTGTCCTCTTCTGTATTGATTACCCTGCAGAGTTTAGTGTCATCTGAAAATATTGAAATTTTACTCTGCATGCCCCCTACAAGGTCATTAATAAATATGTTAAAAAGAAGCGGCCCCAATACTGACCCCTGCGGTACCCCACTGCTAACAGTGACCCAGTCCGAGTGTGCTCCATTAATAACCACCCTTTGTTTCCTATCCCTGAGCCAGCTCTCAACCCACTCACACATATTTTCTCCTATCCCCATTGTTCTCATTTTATGTATCAACCTTTTATGTGGCACTGTATCAAAAGCTTTTGAGAAGTCCATATACACCATGTCTACTGATTTCCCTTGGTCTAGTTTGGAACTTACGTCTTCATAAAAGCTTATCAGATTAGTCTGACTAGAACAGTCCCTCGTAAACCCATGTTGATATTGGGTCATGAGTAGTGTTGAGCATTCCGATACCGCAAGTATCGGGTATCAGCCGATATTCGCTGTATCGGAATTCCGATACTTAATTCCGATATTTTTCCTATATCGTATACCGGAATCGGAAGTTCCCATAATTCTTTGAGAGGCAATGTGATTTTAATCAGCCAATGAGGAATCTTATGAAGTGTGGGCACATCCTGTAATGCTGCGGTCATCTTAACTAATGGCATGGCTGTGATTGGCTGCTGAAATGATGTCAGAATGCACTATAAAAGGCGCCGCCTCCATTTTAGCGTCACTGTGCTGTGAACTCAGTTAGGGACAGAACGCTGCTGTGCTGACTCTGAGGGACAGTTAGACATAGCGATTTTGTGTACTCTACTGTGCTTTAGGCAGGCTAGTTTACCAACCACTGTGTAAAGCTTCCTTTTGCCAGTGTTGTTTTAACAGCTCTGTGCAAGGTGTGTGTGAGAGTGCAGGTGACGCTGCAGTTTGCTCTGCATCCACCGCTGTTTGTAGGCATCTGCACGTGTCACTCACAGACTCTTTTTTTTAATTTGATTTTGTGGAATTGGTGCAGCTCCATTATATTTTAAAAAAATCTAATCTATTAGTGTGACGCGCTTCCATCCGTATACAATACATTGGTTGCAAACACTATAGAAGTAGACAAAGGAGTAGCCTTTCACAGATTGTGGACAGTTGTGTTTCAGTGTTCACTGTAGTCTGTGAGCTTTTCATTTTTTGAGTGCAGATTACGCTCCAGTTAGTTCTTCAACCACTGCTGGTTGTAGTCTGCTGAGCGTGTGTCACTGCCTCATCCTTTACATTTTTCTCTAATTGGTGCTGCTCCATTATATTTGAAAAAAATCTAATCTATTAGTGTGACGCGCTTCCATCCGTATACAATACATTGGTTGCAAACACTATAGAAGTAGACAAAGGGGCCTTTCACAGCTACTGAACAGTTGTGTTTCAGTGTTCACTGTAGTCTGTGAGCTTTTCATTTTTTGAGTGCAGATTACGCTCCAGTTAGTTCTTCAACCACTGCTGGTTGTAGTCTGCTGAGCGTGTGTCACTGCCTCATCCTTCACATTTTTCTCTAATTGGTGCTGCTCCATTATATTTGAAAAAAATCTAATCTATTAGTGTGACGCGCTTCCATCCGTATACAATACATTGGTTGCAAACACTATAGAAGTAGACAAAGGGGCCTTTCACAGCTACTGAACAGTTGTGTTTCAGTGTTCACTGTAGTCTGTGAGCTTTTCATTTTTTGAGTGCAGATTACGCTCCAGTTAGTTCTTCAACCACTGCTGGTTGTAGTCTGCTGAGCGTGTGTCACTGCCTCATCCTTCACATTTTTCTCTAATTGGTGCTGCTCCATTATATTTGAAAAAAATCTAATCTATTAGTGTGACGCACTTCCATCCGTATACAATACATTGGTTGCAAACACTATAGAAGTACGCAAAGGGGCCTTTCACAGCTACTGAACAGTTGTGTTTCAGTGTTCACTGTAGTCTGTGAGCTTTTCATTTTTTGAGTGCAGATTACGCTCCAGTTAGTTCTTCAACCACTGCTGGTTGTAGTCTGCTGAGCGTGTGTCACTGCCTCATCCTTCACATTTTTCTCTAATTGGTGCTGCTCCATTATATTTGAAAAAAATCTAATCTATTAGTGTGACGCGCTTCCATTCGTATACAATACATTGGTTGCAAACACTATAGAAGTAGACAAAGGGGCCTTTCACAGCTACTGAACAGTTGTGTTTCAGTGTTCACTGTAGTCTGTGAGCTTTTCATTTTTTGAGTGCAGATTACGCTCCAGTTAGTTCTTCAACCACTGCTGGTTGTAGTCTGCTGAGCGTGTGTCACTGCCTCATCCTTCACATTTTTCTCTAATTGGTGCTGCTCCATTATATTTGAAAAAAATCTAATCTATTAGTGTGACGCGCTTCCATCCGTATACAATACATTGGTTGCAAACACTATAGAAGTAGACAAAGGGGCCTTTCACAGCTACTGAACAGTTGTGTTTCAGTGTTCACTGTAGTCTGTGAGCTTTTCATTTTTTGAGTGCAGATTACGCTCCAGTTAGTTCTTCAACCACTGCTGGTTGTAGTCTGCTGAGCGTGTGTCACTGCCTCATCCTTCACATTTTTCTCTAATTGGTGCTGCTCCATTATATTTGAAAAAAATCTAATCTATTAGTGTGACGCGCTTCCATCCGTATACAATACATTGGTTGTAAACACTATAGAAGTACACAAAGGGGCCTTTCACAGCTACTGAACAGTTGTGTTTCAGTGTTCACTGTAGTCTGTGAGCTTTTCATTTTTTGAGTGCAGATTACGCTCCAGTTAGTTCTTCAACCACTGCTGGTTGTAGTCTGCTGAGCGTGTGTCACTGCCTCATCCTTCACATTCTTCTCTAATTGGTGCTGCTCCATTATATTTGAAAAAAATCTAATCTATTAGTGTGACGCGCTTCCATCCGTATACAATACATTGGTTGCAAACACTATAGAAGTACACAAAGGGGCCTTTCACAGCTACTGAACAGTTGTCTGCAGTGTTCACTGCAGTCTCTGAGGAATAACCACACTTAGGCCTTATAACTTTTCTGACTTTCTTTATCAATCTACCAAGATGAAGAAGGCAGGGAGTAAGGCACGTGGTCGTGGCCGTGGAGTTTCAGCAGGGAGAGGACGTGGGGATTCTGTGGCTGCTGCCGCACCCAGTGACACAGCATCCACCAGTTTTCCCCGTGAGCGTTCCTTTATGCGCACTTTTGTAGGAGCTCAGCGTACCCCCCTGCTGCGGGAAGAACAAATTGAAGCCGTTGTTGGTTGGATGGCAGCCAATGCATCGACTTCAATTCCTTCCACCTCCTCTCAGGACCACAGCACTGTTGAACAACCATCTGTCTCTTCACCGCCTGCCAAATTGCCCAGGCAGTCAGAGAGTTCTGAACTGGAGCCAGCTGAGTCTCTGCTTCTGTTCTCAGAATCTGTTGGCTTGCAAACAGGGGCCCAGCCAAGCAGCATTCTGGAATGTGAAGAAGAGGCAGTATACAGTGATGCGCAACAGCTGTGTCTCTCTGAATGTGAAGAGGCGGGTGAGCCAGTGCCGATGGTCAGCACACCGCAGAACGCATCTGATGATGATGAGACTCAGTGCCATTTTCTGTTGAGCAAGGTGCTGGCCAGACCACCCAACAGCAGCAGGTGTTGGAAGAGGGTAGTGGAGATGATGAGGTCCAAGACCCAACATGGCGTGAGGAACAGGAAGGTGGTGGTAGCAGCTCTGAGGAAGAGATTGCCCCAACGGTCCAAACAGTAGGGAGAGGTAGGCTGCAGACTCGGTTGCCTGTAGCCTCCAGTTTGGCACCCGTTCGTAGCAGTTCTCTTCCAACAGCCAAACCGGGCGCTCCCAGGACTTGCACTGCGTGGTCCTTTTTTGACACACTTGCAGATGATATTTGCTATGTCAAATGCAAGCTGTGTAATCAAAAAGTTAAAAGAGGTAAAAATATCAGTAACCTCAATACCACAAATATGTGGAAAAATGTACGGACAAAGCACGTGGTTGAGTTACAAAGACACACTGGAGATGTAGGCCAACCTACAGCAGCACCTACATCTTCAGCTCGTGTTGGAGCCGCTTCCTCCAGCTCACACACAGCTGGTTCGGCTTCCTCACAGGATCGCCATGGAAGAACCTCTGTCACTGTTGTTCAGAGACCCAGTGTTATTCCACCCACAGCTGCAAGTTCCCTGTCATCCTCACACTCCCAGGCCACAAAACAGCCATCGGTAGCACAGGCATGGGATAAAAGACGGCCATACTCGGCAAACCATCCACGAGCACAGGCTCTGAATGCTGGCATTGCAAAACTCCTGTCCCTTGAAATGCTGTCATTCAGGCTGGTGGAGACTGACAGTTTCCGTGACTTAATGGCATTGGCAGTCCCACAATACAATGTGCCCAGCCGATTTTATTTCAGCAGGCAAGCCGTCCCTGGTCTGCAAAAGCATGTCGAGGAAAAAATTAAACATGCGCTACTAAACGCCGTCAGTAGCAAGGTCCACCTGACCACCGATGCGTGGACCAGTACCCATGGCCAGGGACGATACCTTTCCCTCACTGCCCATTGGGTCAATGTTGTGGAGCCGGGTACAGATCTTGCGAGTGGCGCTGTACGTGTTCTGCCAACTCCAAGGATTGCAGGAATCAAGTCTGTCCACATTGACTCCTCCTCCTACTCCAGTTCCTCAGAATCATCGCTGCAGGAGCCGTCACGGTCTACCTCCACATGGACCCGTGAACGCTTACCTGATGCGACCGATATGAGCACAGCCGTGGCCAAACGTCAACAGGCCGTCCTGAAATTAATTTACATGGGGAATCGAAGCCACACAGCGCAGGAGCTCTGGAATGCCATCAAGCAGGAGAGCGACGTGTGGTTTTTGCCAGCGAATCTCCAGCCAGGCTTGGTAGTGTGTGACAATGGCCGAAATCTGGTGGCAGCTCTGGGCCTTGGCAACCTCACTCACATACCATGTCTGGCACATGTGCTCAACTTGGTCGTGCAGAGTTTTTTGAGGGACTATCCGGATCTTGATGCACTGCTGCACAAGGTCCGCCTAGAGTGCGCTCACTTGCGACGTTCCAGCATGGCCAGATCGCGCATTGCAGCTCTGCAACGCAGATTTCGCCTTCCTGAACATCGCATCATATGTGACGTACCCACCAGGTGGAATTCCAGTTACATATGTTGGAGCGGTTGTGTGAGCAGCAGCCAGCAGTAATGGAGTATCAGCTGCATCAGGCGCAATCAACTCGCAATTTGCGTCGTTCACACTTCACCACTACTGAGTGGGCCTCTATGAAGGACATCTGCCACGTTTTGCGTGCGTTTGATGAGTCAACGCGGATGGCGAGTGCAGATGATGCACTAGTCAGCCTGACTGTCCCCCTTATCTGCCTGCTTCAAAAAACACTGCAAGCAATAAGGGATGAGGTTTTGGAAGAGGTGGAGGATGAGGAGTCACAAATTCCATCACCTTCTGGACAGTCAGCGCAACGTGGTTCCTCACAAAGGGCTGGGCAGTGTTCACTTTGTGAGGAGGATGAGGAGGAGTCAATGGAGGAGGAAGACATCGCTCCAGAGGGAGGTACACAACGCTCTAGTCAGTATGTAGAGCGAGGGTGGGGTGATGCAGAGCAGGCAGAGATGACGCCTCTTGCAGGGGACAACGTTTCTTGGCCAGTTGGGAGTCTGCAGCACATGGTTGATTTCATGCTGCAGTGCCTGAGAAACGACCGCCGCATCGCCCACATTCTCACCACGTCTGATTATTGGGTGTACACCCTCCTAGACCCTCGCTACCGGGACAACTTACAAAGCCTCATCACACCGTTGACCGGGAGCGTAAAATGCGGGAGTACCAAGACACACTGGTGCAATCCATAATGTTTCCATTCCAGCCGAGAGCACTGCTACTGCTTTACAAAGCAGCTCTGTGCGTCGAGGCAGTGGAGACAGCTCTGCAACAAGAGGGAGCACAAGCAGCGCATCTGCACAGGGCAAGACCAGTATGTTCCAAATGTGGCGAAGTTTTGTGGCAGCGCCACCAATGTCTACACCATCCGAGACGGCTCCAGTCAGCAGGAGGCAACGTTTCCGTAAGATGGTGACAGACTACATGTCTTTCCCTCTCAGTGTACTCCCAGATGGCTCTTCCCCATTCAAGTTTTGGGTCTCTAAGCTGGATACATGGCCAGAGCTTAGCCAGTATGCATTGGAGGTGCTGGCTTGCCCTGCTGCCAGTGTATTATCGGAGCGCGTCTTTAGTGCCGCAGGTGGTGTACTAACAGACCGTCGCATGCGACTATCCTCCGATAATGTAGACCGGCTTACTTTTCTGAAAATGAACAAGGCATGGATCTCGCCAGAATTTGTCTGTCCGTTTTCAGATTAAATAACTGGTTCGCAACGTTATCCATGTCTCCTGTTCCCTACACATGCACAGAAAAACCCATGTCGAACATGCTCCAAATAGGGAAGAGCCGTCACCCTGATTGTTATGCTTAAAACATGAAATTGTGAAGTTTTCCAGGCCTAGAATGATACATTTTTATGACAAATATGGACAAATAATAATTTGTCATCACAGCGCATATCTGCACATGTCTATTAGAAATGGTAACAAAAACTAAAACATAGTGTTCACTTTTTGAAATTAATGCATAAAAGTACATTTCATACTTATCAATTAATGCTTTTTAAGGAACTTTATCTGTACCTGTAAGATAATGCAGTCAATGGATGTACGAATCATAAAATCCTCATCATCATCATCACGAGTTTTATTTATGACAGACATTATAAAATACACATACTGATGCCAACTGTAACTTCACACACCATATATGAAATGGCCAGCATCTAAACCTGGTAATAATGTGCAATAATAAATTATTACATCTAGAAAGTGCATCATGCATACTGACAATAGGTAGTACTAGTTATACCTGCAAGTGCTGTTGAAACAACCACAACAGATATAAATTAATAATGGTATATAGGTATCACAGTGCATAGTTACTCATGGACAATGTCGATGTAATACTGTACCTCAATAAAGTCTGCGTCAACCATTATGCTTGTTAGTCTTGTAGATTGTTAAAGAGGAACGTCTTTTTTTGTTGGTCATAGGTGGAGTATTAGACAGTAAATGATTACTGCTGTCGTATTTTTGGCGTCCCTAGGGCGCAATAACGCTGCGTAACGTCACATTTTATAGAGTCATCTAATTGACACACGCTACCCTACCCTACGCGTGACAGTAGGAAGGTAGTGTTGACGGATAAAGCCTTGCGCAACCAGACATGCTTTTACCCTCTTCAACACTGTCAAGCAAAAAATGCATGATTGCAGCCGCAGACTTTATTGACGTACAGTATAACATCGCCATTACCCATCAGAGGCTGTCCACTGTCTGATACAGACATAGAATATACCTTTGCTATCCGTAGCCTTTCTTTCACCTACACTTGCAGGCACACACTTAAATTGTGACAATGCATTATGTTTTTTTAAATGGTTATTTTTTATCGTACATTATTGTGTCATCACATTGATGAGTCCATGCTGGACATGTCATACATGCTGTACAAAGTAACGATTTTATTAACTTAAATAATTGAAATGTCTGTGACTGTCACATCTAAATTGCAATGATGATGATGATGAGTGACGATTACAAAATCCATTGTCTTCACTATGTTATGGTTTAACATAGCGTTCCTTAAGCATTATTCATAAATACAAAAATGGACTTTTATTGTTAAATTTACAACACTATATTTTGTAACCAATTTTTTGGGTGGTGTGTTGTTCCATTTCTTGTTGGCATGTGCATATATGCGTTTATATTTGCAGTGTTTTTATTTTTATTCTTGAAGTTAGGAAACATGTGTATCTTCGTACCGTGTTAGCCATTAGATAGAAAAATATTTAGACTTGAGAGTCCACAGTGGTTGATACCTTTGAATGGATAACTGAAAAGATGGTAACAAATTGCAAGCTTTCGAGGCTACTCACGTCTCTTCATCAGGCAAAGACTAAAACAAAAAATGAAGCATCACATATTTCTATACACAACAGGACACAGGAATAGTGCAATAGGTAAGACAAGTAAGTGACGTGTAGCAGAACTGTCATTATCACAGAGGGATGAACATAAATATTGGAACAGTTCCTAGATAAGGATAGAAAGTTTTATTGCCCTCTGATTGGGGTCTGGTTTTGTGTTTTCATGCCCCTGGAAGGGCAGAGACGCAGATTCCTTAATTGATATAGAATGACATAAATCCGTGTGATCTATTCATTCCATCACTAACAGTGTCAAAGGTCATGATGAGCTTATATTCTGAAACCTTTGTATCTTTCTCATATTTGAAGTTATATTTTAATACCAGTAATTCCATATCCATCATGCTATGACCGGGCATACAAAAGTGTTTTGCCACAGGTAAATCCATAATTTTTTGACTTATCGTGTGGCGCTGATAATTCATCCTTGTTCTCATTTTTTGGCCGGTCTCCCCTCACTTGTCCCTCCCTCACTTGTCTTACCTATTCCTGTGTCCTGTTGTGTGTAAAATATGTGATTCTCATTTTTTTTTTTAGTCTTAGACTGATGAAGAGACCTGAGTAGTCTCGAAAGCTTTGAATTTGTTACCATATTTTCAGTTAGCCATTAAACGGTATCAACCACAGAGGACTCTCAAGTATAAATATTTTTCTATTCTTGGAATTGAAATTCATCATTTTATTGTCCTAGTAAAACTTCATTTATTCTTGTTTGAAGTACATACATTTGCAATGGCCACGTAACAAGGCAATAACTCAATATTTGTGCTACACCTCCTTGACCCTGGCTTCAACAGCCCCATTGCTGCTCAAAGTGTTAGATGCACAGATGAAAACAATCGCTGAGTTTTGTGGTTCAGTAACCTCTGTTCCTGCTGTGTCTGCAAAATTACTGCTGCTAACTACAACTTCAATCAAACGTCTCATACTAGCTCTCCTACACCTCCTTGACCTGGGCTTCAACAGCGCCAGTTGCGCTCCAGTAACGTGTTATGTGTTTTTTGTCAGAAGCCTGGTCCAGCTGAATTTGTTAACACAATTCAATTCAAACGTCACTACAGGTAACCTCTAGTTAAAGATTAATTGTGCACAGATGAAAACATCCTGATGTTTTGGGTCAGTAACGCTGCTGTTCCCCTGCTGTGTGTGCAAAAATTACTGCATGCTAACTACAACTTCAACTTCAAACGTCTCATACTAGGCCTCTGCCTACACCCTCCTTGACCCTGGGCTTCAACAGCGCCAGTTGCTGCTCAGAAGTGTTAGATGCACAGATGAAAACAATCGCTGATGTGTTTGTGGGGTTCAGTAACGCCTGCTGTTCCCCTGCTGTGTGTCTGGCAAAAATTACTGCTGCTAACTACAACTTCAACTTCAAACGTCTCATACTAGGCCTCTGCCTACACCCTCCTTGACCCTGGGCTTCACAGCGCCAGTTGCTGCTCAGAAGTGTTAGATGCACAGATGAAAACAATCGCTGATGTGTTTGTGGGTTCAGTAACGCCTGCTGTTCCCCTGCTGTGTGTCTGGCAAAAATTACTGCTGCTAACTACAACTTCAACTTCAAACTTCATACTAGGCCTCTGCCTACACCCTCCTTGACCCTGGGCTTCAACAGCGCCAGTTGCTGCTCAGAAGTGTTAGATGCACAGATGAAAACAATCGCTGATTGTTTGTGGGTTCAGTAACGCCTGCTGTTCCCCTGCTGTGTGTCTGCAAAAATTACTGCTGCTAACTACAACTTCAACTTCAAACGTCTCATACTAGGCCTCTGCCTAACCCTCCTTGACCTGGCTTCAACCGCCAGTTGCTGCTCAGAAGTGTTAGATGCACAGATGAAAACAATCGCTGATGTGTTTGTGGGTTCAGTAACGCCTGCTGTTCCCCTGCTGTGTGTCTGCAAAAATTACTGCTGCTAACTACAACTTCAACTTCAAACGTCTCATACTAGGCCTCTGCCTACACCCTCCTTGACCCTGGGCTTCAACAGCGCCAGTTGCTGCTCAGAAGTGTTAGATGCACAGATGAAAACAATCGCTGATGTGTTTGTGGGGTTCAGTAACGCCTGCTGTTCCCCTGCTGTGTGTCCGGCAAAAATTACTGCTAGCTACCTAATCATGGTGAAAAAAACATGACATCTCAAAGTGTCTAGTGCTACACATAGATATGAGGCTACACCCTGATTTCTAAGCTGTAAACATTTGAAACGTCAACTTTCAAACCATAAAATGATTAGTCTTTGTCACAAATCTGTAACAAAATAATTGTGACATATTATTACAGATATGCACATGTCGAAAACAAATGCAAACACAAAAGCCTACTTATGCTATAGGATACTGATGGTCAACCTTGTCACTCCATAGCTTAGACAAATCCAACTCACATCATGATGACTCAAATGCTGCAATGTTGGAAGTGCATAATGTGGGTTGAACTTTGACAACTGCTGCAGTGCGAAGGTTATACTTCAGTGTTCTTGCCTTTGAAATAAAAGCATACAAGTAAATATAATAATCCAATGTTGATTAAGGGACGTGATGTACACCTGTAATATTGTGCAAACAATGCATGTAGGAATAGTCCTCTTCAACATTACTTATATTTGTGTCATTTTAAAAAATACATATTTGATTAGAAAGTTAACAGCCCATATCATAAAGGTCCTTCATGTAAACATGATAATCGCTACCAAAAATCATGCATTACCTTGGTAAAGTCAATAGTGCATAGTCACAATAGCAAAATATATACCTGTAAGTGGTGCTGAAAGAACGACAACTGATAGAATACGTGAATGATATATATTTATCAGACTGAATAGCGACATCTGTACAATGTCGATATAATACTGTACCTTAACAAAACAGCTGTGTCACACCTCACACTCGTTTTTCTTGTAGCTTGTTATGTAATAGGGCACATGCGTGTATGTTTCATCATAGGTGCATGTTTACTGAGTAAAGCAGTCATGACAACGCCTTTGTGTTGTCGGTACGCTTGCGATGATGAACGATGCGCACCGTGAATGTTAGTCTGCGTCATAAGACGTACAGACGCTCCAATACCCAACGCGTCACAGCAGGAAGCCAGTCTGTGCGTCCAAACAAAGGCGCAACCATACATGCACGTAACCTTTTATAAAGCTAGATAAAAAAAAGGATGTAGTAGTAACGCACACTTTATTGAGGTACAGTATTACATCGCCATTCACCATCTGTGGCTATGCAGTCTCATCTATATATACCTTATCTATCCGTTGTCATGCTTGCAAGTCCACAGTCAGGCATAAATATCTGTTTTCACTCTGCACTATGCACTTTTTAATTTTTGTTTTGTTAATATAAATGATTGGCACATATTATCAGTATTACATGATGGAAATGTTAGATATTTTTTAAAAAATTTTAGTGATATTATTCACCAAATGTAAAGTTTTATGAATGTCAAATAAAACTTGTAATGCTGATTATGTTTTTAAGTCAGCCATTCATTGTCTACACAATAAAAATGGTGTACATACTGTTACTTACCCATCATTAATGGATTCTGATATGTACTTGTATGCTTTTATTTTAAACCGTATAGCAGATTATTTAACCTATTTTAATTGTGGTTTGCATTGCTTTTCAACATGTTAATGTATGCGTTTATGTTTGTAAATTATTAATTTACATATATTTTTTTAAGTTAAATCATCATCTTATGGTACTAAAGTTTATATTTCTCTTGTTTGGAGTATAGACATTTTTAATTGACACGTAACAAGGAAAATACTTGATATAGTATTTAAACATCCTCCTTGACCCTGGGCTACAACACCGCCAGTTGTTGCTCGGAAGTGCTGTTAGCACAGTGAACACTTGCTCCTGTGTTACTGGGGTTCAGTAATGTCAGCTGTTCCCCTGCTGTGTGTACGGCAAAAAGTCCTGCTGCCTCCACCCTGTTCTCTCTCATCCCTGGGCTACAACACCGCCAGTTGTTGCTCGGAAGTGCTGTTAGCACAGTGAACACTTGCTCCTGTGTTACTGGGGTTCAGTAATGTCAGCTGTTCCCCTGCTGTGTGTACGGCAAAAAGTCCTGCTGCCTCCACCCTGTTCTCCTCTCATCCCTGGGCTACAACACCGCCAGTTGTTGCTCGGACGTGCTGTTAGCACAGTGAACACTTGCTCCTGTGTTACTGGGGTTCAGTAATGTCAGCTGTTCCCCTGCTGTGTGTACGGCAAAAAGTCCTGCTGCCTCCACCTGTTCTCTTCTCATCCCTGGGCTACAACACCGCCAGTTGTTGCTCGGAAGTGCTGTTAGCACAGTGAACACTTGCTCCTGTGTTACTGGGGTTCAGTAATGTCAGCTGTTCCTCTGCTGTGTGAACGGCAAAAAGTCCTGCTGCCTCCACCATGTTCTCTTCTCATCCCTGGGCTACAACACCGCCAGTTGTTGCTCGGAAGTGCTGTTAGCACAGTGAACACTTGCTCCTGTGTTACTGGGGTTCAGTAATGTCAGCTGTTCCCTGCTGTGTGTACGGCAAAAAGTCCTGCTGCCTCCACCCTGTTCTCCTCTCATCCCTGGGCTACAACACCGCCAGTTGTTGCTCGGAAGTGCTGTTAGCACAGTGAACACTTGCTCCTGTGTTACTGGGGTTCATAATGTCAGCTGTTCCCCTGCTGTGTGTGCGGCAAAAAGTCCTGCTGCCTCCACCCTGTTCTCTTCTCATCCCTGGGCTACAACACCGCCAGTTGTTGCTCGGAAGTGCTGTTAGCACAGTGAACACTTGCTCCTGTGTTACTGGGGTTCAGTAATGTCAGCTGTTCCCCTGCTGTGTGTACGGCAAAAAGTCCTGCTGCCTCCACCCTGTTCTCCTCTCATCCCTGGGCTACAACACCGCCAGTTGTTGCTCGGAAGTGCTGTTAGCACAGTGAACACTTGCTCCTGTGTTACTTGGGTTCAGTAATGTCAGCTGTTCCCCTGCTGTGTGAACGGCAAAAAGTCCCGCTGCCTCCACATGTTCTCTTCTCATCCCTGGGCTATAACACCGCCAGTTGTTGCTCGGAAGTGCTGTTAGCACAGTGAACACTTGCTCCTGTGTTACTGGGGTTCAGTAATGTCAGCTGTTCCCCTGCTGTGTGTACGGCAAAAAGTCCTGCTGCCTCCACCCTGTTCTCCTCTCATCCCTGGGCTACAACACCGCCAGTTGTTGCTCGGAAGTGCTGTTAGCACAGTGAACACTTGCTCCTGTGTTACTGGGGTTCAGTAATGTCAGCTGTTCCCCTGCTGTGTGTACGGCAAAAAGTCCTGCTGCCTCCACCCTGTTCTCCTTTCATCCCTGGGCTACAACACCGCCAGTTGTTGCTCGGAAGTGCTGTTAGCACAGTGAACACTTGCTCCTGTGTTACTGGGGTTCAGTAATGTCAGCTGTTCCCCTGCTGTGTGAACGGCAAAAAGTCCTGCTGCCTCCACCATGTTCTCTTCTCATCCCTGGGCTACAACACCGCCAGTTGTTGCTCGGAAGTGCTGTTAGCACAGTGAACACTTGCTCCTGTGTTACTGGGGTTCAGTAATGTCAGCTGTTCCTGCTGTGTGATGGCAAAAAGTCCTGCTGCCTCCACCCTGTTCTCTCTCATCCCTGGGCTACAACACCGCAGTTGTTGCTCGGAAGTGCTGTTAGCACAGTGACACTTGCTCCTGTGTTACTGGGGTTCAGTAATGTCAGCTGTTCCCCTGCTGTGTGAACGGCAAAAAGTCCTGCTGCCTCCACCATGTTCTCTCTCATCCCTGGGCTACAACACCGCCAGTTGTTGCTCGGAAGTGCTGTTAGCACAGTGAACACTTGCTCCTGTGTTACTGGGGTTCAGTAATGTCAGCTGTTCCCCTGCTGTGTGTACGGCAAAAAGTCCTGCTGCCTCCACCCTGTTCTCTCTCATCCCTGGGCTACAACACCGCCAGTTGTTGCTCGGAAGTGCTGTTAGCACAGTGAATACTTGCTCCTGTGTTACTGGGGTTCAGTAATGTCAGCTGTTCCCCTGCTGTGTGAACGGCAAAAAGTCCTGCTGCCTCCACCATGTTCTCTTCTCATCCCTGGGCTACAACACCGCCAGTTGTTGCTCGGAAGTGCTGTTAGCACAGTGAACACTTGCTCCTGTGTTACTGGGGTTCAGTAATGTCAGCTGTTCCCCTGCTGTGTGAACGGCAAAAAGTCCTGCTGCCTCCACCATGTTCTCTTCTCATCCCTGGGCTACAACACCGCCAGTTGTTGCTCGGAAGTGCTGTTAGCACAGTGAACACTTGCTCCTGTGTTACTGGGGTTCAGTAATGTCAGCTGTTCCCCTGCTGTGTGTACGGCAAAAAGTCCTGCTGCCTCACCCTGTTCTCCTCTCATCCCTGGGCTACAACACCGCCAGTTGTTGCTCGGAAGTGCTGTTAGCACAGTGAACACTTGCTCCTGTGTTACTGGGGTTCAGTAATGTCAGCTGTTCCCCTGCTGTGTGAACGGCAAAAAGTCCTGCTGCCTCCACCATGTTCTCTTCTCATCCCTGGGCTACAACACCGCCAGTTGTTGCTCGGAAGTGCTGTTAGCACAGTGAACACTTGCTCCTGTGTTACTGGGGTTCAGTAATGTCAGCTGTTCCCCTGCTGTGTGTACGGCAAAAAGTCCTGCTGCCTCCACCCTGTTCTCTCATCCCTGGGCTACAACACCGCCAGTTGTTGCTCGTAAGTGCTGTTAGCACAGTGAATACTTGCTCCTGTGTTACTGGGGTTCAGTAATGTCAGCTGTTCCCCTGCTGTGTGAACGGCAAAAAGTCCTGCTGCCTCACCATGTTGTCTTCTCATCCCTGGGCTTCAACACTGCCAGTTGTTGCTCGGAAGTGTCATTGGCACGGGTACTCACTCCTGCCCAGACTGGTTACAGCACGCCATCTGTTTCCTGTCAGTGTAAACGTCACTTAGCCTCCAATAAGTTGTCCTGTCGTGTTGCGGTCGGGTTAGCCGACTCTATGGTGCTTGGAGTTTAGGTGCTTCCTATGTGTGCTGCGGGATATGCAAATAAAGGCTGTTTCCGTTGTGACAATAGGACAATCACCCACTGTAGTACTGTGGGATTCGGTAACTGCGGCCGGCTCGCGGCCTGTCATCTTAAATTTCCATGGGTACCTTCTGCTACCCGTCCGGGTTCCAGTACCGTCAGCTGGTTCTCCGCAGTGCCTTTGGCCTAGGTGCCTCCATCTCGGTATCCGAGTTCCAGCAATGTCTGCTGGTCCTTGGTAGTGCTTTAGAGCACAGGTACCTCCTGCTTAGTAACCGTGTCCCAGTAACGTCAGCTGGTCCTCGGTTGTGCCATTGGCTCTTTTCCTTCTGCTGCCCCTCCGGGTTCCAGCACAGTCAGCTGGTCCTCGTTATTTGGATTGGCTCTTGTACCTTCTGCTACCCATCCGGGTTCCAGTACCGTCAGCTGGTTCTCCGCAGTGCCTTTGGCCTAGGTGCCTCCATCTCGGTATCCGAGTTCCAGCAATGTCTGCTGGTCCTTGGTAGTGCTTTAGAGCACAGGTACCTCCTGCTTAGTAACCGTGTCCCAGTAACGTCAGCTGGTCCTCGGTTGTGCCATTGGCTCTTTTCCTTCTGCTGCCCCTCCGGGTTCCAGCACAGTCAGCTGGTCCTCATTACTTGCATTGACTCTTGTACCTTCTGCAACATTTACAAATTGAAGATTTTTTCAATGCTTTTTTGGGTAATCACTCTGGATCTCCAACAATGAAGACGACGACCCTGATGACCACCCCGAAGAAGATGACGACCACAAGGACGACGAGCATCAAGCCAACCAGCCTAAACACCATCACAAAGAAGAAATAAAAGATTACCAAACAGGACTAAGAAGGTTAAGACAAACTACAAGATACAGAACAAGAGACTTAAGAACAATAAGCAGAAGATCAAAAAGCAGAAGAACATGAAGTATAAGACCAAAATGAAGAGCAAAATATATGCTCTAAATTATAAGCAGAAGAAGACTAAGCAGTGTATGGGGGTGAGTCCGTTCCTCCTCGTGGTGCCCCTGAAAAATGCCTGCTGCTGCAGGCTAAACTGAACACGGACAAATACTGTTGTAATTTAAATCTTTTGTGACAGCAAGAACGGAAGGATGAAAAATTCATACTTTGACAGATTACAAGTACAGGATTCTCTGTCACAAATAAGAATATGATGAAGAAGATGAAGTACAATATGAATAAGAATAATAGTTTAATAAGAAGAATCTGAGTAATGTTAACAAAAAGATGAATAGCAAGAAGTTTAAGAAGAAGATAAAGAAGGTGAAGATGAAGAATAATTTGATGAAAAAGATGATGCTGCTGCTGAAGATTATGAAGGAGAAAGTGTGTGAAAAGTTAAAAAGGTGAAGAGCATGGAAGTTGTGAAATATACATATTTGCCAAAATAGAAAAAACGTTAACAACATTGTCAATTTCTTCGTCAATCCGAACATCTTTAAAAAAATATATATTTATGCTATTCCATTTGATTGGGTTAAACATCTATGCCTTTAATGTCTCCTCAACCTTCCACAATACATTGTACATTACTCTTTGTTGTTTTCCTTCATGTACAATTAACCAACAAGGCAAGAATGGGTTTTTTTTAATTCCGATATTTTGTTCCCATAGACTTACATTGGATTTCCGGTATCGGTATCGGGTATCGCCGAAATTTTTTGGGTATCGGCGATACCATTCCGATTCCGATACTTTTGGATATCGGAAAGTATCGCTCAACCCTAGTCATGAGGTTATTTTTCTTCAGATACTCCAGTATAGTATCTCTTAGAAAACCCTCCAGGATTTTACCCATAGCAGAGGTTAAGCTTACTGGCCTACAATTTCCAAGTTCAGTTTTGGTCCCCTTTTTGAATATTGGCACCACATTTGCAATACGCCAGTCCTGTGGTACAGCCCCTGTTATTATGGAATCTATAAAGATTAAAAATAATGGTCTTTCTATGACTGTACTCAATTCCTGCAGTACTTGACGGTGATTTGTCAAGTTTAGTGATTTTTAGACGCCGCCGTACTTCCTGCTGCGTTAAGCTGGAGACATTTAATGGAGACTTTTTAAAGGGGGCCAACGCTATCAGTTTTTAGTTTCTTAGTATTCTTTTTGGGTGAAAAATGTAAATGTGTTGCTCAAGTTTCTATTCTACTTTTCGTCTGAGTTCTCCACTCCTGGTTTTGGCTTGCAAACACTCATGTTAAAAACTGACCAAATACGGAACCTGTGAACATGGCCATACTGGACAAAACAGTGCCGGTGTCATTACTGTTTTGAATCAATGTGTCATCAGTGTGTTGTCAGTGTGCCATCAGTGTACCATCTGTTTTTTTCTGGTATGGATACAAAGCGAATGAAATTACAGCTGTCAGCTTTCCCTCAGCTGGAGGGCCCAATGATAATTTTTTCAATTATTTATTTTTTCAAAAAATACATGTACAGTAACCTCCGCACAGTATGTAAAAAATAAATAAATTAAAAAAAGATATGGAGGCTCCACTATTCTTGATAACCAGTGCAGGTAAAGCTGAACCCTACAGCGGTCAGCTTTATCTTGTCCGTGTATCAAAAATAGAAGGGTCCCACTCTGTTTTTCAAATTTTTTTAAATAAATAATTTTAAAAAGTGGCGTTTTAACAACCATTTTTAACAACCAGCCAAACTAAAGCAGACAACTGGGGACTGGCATTCTCTGGCTAGGAAAGGGTTATGGGTATTGACTCTCCCTGTCTAAAAATAGTAGCACACAGCCACCCTAGAAAAGGGGCTCCAATTCTGGCACTTTACCCGGCTCTATTGTGGTGGCAAGTGGGGTAATATTTGTGAATTTGATGTCAGCTTTGCAATGTCAGCTGACATCAAGCCCATGGGTTAGTAATGGAGATGTATCTATCTGACACCCCTATTACTAACCCCATAAGTTTAGGTAAAAAAAACACACACAGTAAAAAGTCCTTTAATTGAAACAAACACACAGAAAAAAACTCCTTTATTTGAAATAAACACTCTCCATCATCTTTTACCCATTTATTACTGTAAAACTAAAACTAATAAAACACCATATTTCTCACCTGTTCTCCAATAATCCATTTGTCCCACAAAGAGGCCAACTCTGCTTCATCTGGATTGCATGGCTGAGTGGTGGCATGATGCACCTTCTCAGCCTTGAATCCAGGAGATACATCAAATTGATGCGCTTTTTCTGGAGTGTCCAGAGGCTGCTATTTCTAGGCCTCCAGCTGTCTGCTTTAGATTGGCTGGTTATCAAAAATGGCAGGACCTCACACCATTTTTTAAATTATTTATTTAAATAATTTACAAAATGGCGTGGGTACCCCTCTATTTTTGATAACCAGCCAAGATAACACTGACAGCTAAGAGCTGCAGCCCACAGCTGTCAGTTTTTGCCTGCGCATGTTATCAAGAATAGAGGGGACCCCAAGCCATTTATTTATTGCAAAAGTGCCAGCTGATGAATACTGTCATCATCTTACACCTGCTCTCACTGCTATCAGCACAACTAGGCATACAATGATGAGAGTAGTACTCTCATCAGCAGACACTTGTGACTAGCGGTAACCTTTTTAATACCAGTCATAGCTGTTAGCTCACCCACTGTCATCCGAATGACAGAGTGGAAATCGCAGCTCTCTGACTGACAGTAACAAATTTACTGGCCAATCAGAGCCAGTGTCTCTTGTGCTGTCAAATTATAGCCGAATGCAGGATGTTTGGGCTGCTGAATCCAAACAGTAACACAATTGGTAAGTGCCTGGATGTGCGATTTGAAGGATGGAGCAGGGTTACTCTGAGGCAGCGGACTTCTGGTACTGAGGAAAGTGTGATTTTGTTAATTCTAACACTTAAATCAGTTATGGGAGTTAGGTAAGATGAATAAAAGTTGATGAGTTCAGTTTTGTCCACATTGAGTTTTAGGAATCAAGAGGAGAGAAAAGAGGATATGCCTGATAGACACTTTGTGATTCTAGACAACAGAGAGGTGATATCTGGGCCAGAGAGGTAGAGCTGAGTGTCATCAGCATATAGGTGGTAATGGAAGAAGTGGGACTTTATGAGCTGTCCCAGGCCAAAAGTATGGATTGAGAAGGGTACGGTTCCCAGGACAGAGCCTTGAGAGACACTAACAGAGAGAGGGCAGGATGAGAATGTCATAAGGGAGCTGGAGATGCTAAATGTGCAATTGGAAAATTATGAGGAGATCCAAGAGAAGGCAAGGGCTTTGACACCAAAGAAAGTGAGGATTTATAGGAGAGGGAGTAGTTGAAAAGCATAGAACAGATCTAGAATGAGGAATATAGAGTATTGTCTGTTAGCGTTGGTGGTAAGTAAGTAGTTAGTAATTTTGGTCATAGCAGTTTTGGTGAAGTTGTGGAAGCGAGAAGACCATGCAAGCACAATTAAGATGTCTTGTTGAAAAATGGCTCTTTTTAAACTTTTGAGAAATGGCCATTCCACTGGTTTCACAACCTAATCAATGTATTGAAAATCTGTTAGTGTACCTGGAATGAAAACTAAAAGGTTCCCCCTACAGTACATTATGCCAGCGGTGTCATGTTAACATGCATAACAACCTCATGTGAGCCCCAGGAAAGCAAGTGCCATCACCGCTGGAATGATGCCATCATGGAAGGTGAGTTAAGATGTTTTTATTTTAATGGGAGCAAACATTTAATGTAGGAAGGGGTTGTCCTAGTTGTGGACAACACCTTTAACCCCCATGCCTCCTCAACACTACCGGAGATATCGCCTCAACCAACACCGGAACTTCTGCAACCCCCCAACCTGCTGTCTCCTTCCCCACCATCCTGTAGAATGTAAGCCCGAAAGGGCAGGGTCCTCTCCCCTCTGTACCAGTCTGTTATTGTTAGTTTGTTTACTGTAAGTGATACCTGTAATTTGTATGTAACCCCTTCTCATGTGCAGCACCATGGAATCAATGGCGCTATATAAATAAATATTAATAATAATAACTTATGAAGGCCTCTTCATGGCCTTGTCCATGTGATTTCTGGACCAATCTCCAACTTTCGTTGCATCCCAGATCAAAGAGGTACAAAAAACACTAGGAGAGAGAAAGCGCAAATAGGGTCTTATCTGGTGGTATATATATTTAAACCTTAGTTTGCACTCACCTAATTTTCACAACGTTCAGGTGTATATGACTCATCAGAGTTAACAGTTGCCGCAGATCCACAAGTCAGGTCACTGACAGATTCAATGCAGTTAAATGAAAAAAACGTGAATATCACCCGCGCTGCTGTAACAATAACGATCCAGGCAAATAGTTGATGATCGATGGTTATTTATTTCTCATTTCTCAACGCGTTTCGATGTCAGAGCGACTTCTTCCTCAGGAGATGTACAGCTCCTGAGGAAGAAGTCGTTCTGACTTCGAAGCGCGTTGAGAAATGAGAAATAAATAACCATCGCTTATCATCTATTTGCCTGGATCGTTATTGCTACAGCAGTGTGGGTGATATCCACGTTATTTCAACATTTATCTAGATCAAAGAGATACTCATTGCTAAGGAAGATACACCTCCATTCCAATTTCCATTGCTCTATTCCAGCATCCTATCTCCAGCTGTAGACCACTTTAGGAATGACATGAAAGGACCTTCATGAGGTAATGTCACATCAGCCCTTTTCCAGGGATTATGGTGTTGTGTGGTATAAATGTATGTTTTTCAGTAATTTTAGTGTATTTCTCTAAAAAGAGAGAAAAAAATAAAATAATACAAAATTAACTCTTTTCCGTGTATTACATTAGAATTGTTATTTTGGATGTTCTTAACCTTATATTAATAGAATATAGTTTTGCTAATCTAAGTGTAAACATATTCATCTGACTGCTAGAAGTTTAAACAGTTGATTTTCTGACAGTGCACTAGTGACCACTAGTGGTAGAAATTTAAGTAGCTGAATACATGAAAGGGAAAAAAGTTAATTATTAACAGATTTTTTTACTGTAAACTCTTCAGATACTAATAGCTTGTCATAAAAAACATATTTTTAAATAATCTGAAGTTTTAAAAGTACTTGAAATAGGTACATATTTATAATGTACAGTATGTGACCATATGCATATGGCTAAGTGCTCATGACATGTGTAATGCTTCATGTGACTCAGTAATATTTAGTTATTCTAGCTATTAAAGAAGACTACTTTAGGGGACTAAGAGCTTATACTTTACAGAAATGAAAGAGAGTACCCCACCGACCATATGAGCTAACATTCTACAGGAGAAAAAGAGGACTCCACTCACCATAACAGTTTACACCCTACAGGAGAGAGAAGACCTGGCTGACTATAAGAACTTACACTCTACAGAAGAGAGAGGCTTACCCTGTCACTCTGGAGAAGATGGAAAATGACTAAACTGGGAACAGCTACTCTGTGATATCCAAAGTACTGACCACCAATGTACAAGGAATGATCATCCATAAGATGTCATAGCTGCAGGGAATTGTGAGGTGGCCTGTGCAGCAATGCAAAATGATATTTTCCTGCTCTATGTAGCTATAGCAGTTTTGAAAATGGTGCCGGGTAATGTTTTTTCTTTTGCAAACTGCTTTTCAAACCTTAAAATGTTTGAATTTGCGTGAAACCATGAGTTTTAGGAGAATTGAATTAAACTCAATCCTCCACAAATCGATACACACGTTTCTTGCCAGATGTAACTAATTATACCAAACAGGTATCTCCATGTCTACAATGACCTTTTCCTGTTGCCTGATGTCAGCGCCCTGGTGCAGACTGTGTGACATTGTGACATCATCACATATCCTTGGAAAGGTACTGATATTTCCTTCATGTTATGGTACAAATGGTAGAACATAGGCTTCAAACAGTTTATGGGGTAGGAAGCTAATGGCCCTGTCCGTGAATCAAATCTTTCAAGAAGGTGAAAAAGTAAATAAACTATATGCCCCTCTCATCGGCTCTACACAAACCTGTTCCGCTGTAAGGGTCGCGTCGTCCAATGTGTTCTATAGCAGCACTAAGCACCAATGATAAGGGTTCTTCTTGTGTGCGATGTTTGCTGGAAATGTTTCCCACTCATGCTATATTCCCTCAGATGACTCTGGAACATAAGATGTAGTACATTATCAAGAAAGTATTCAGTCATTTTATAAAAATAAAGTGAACTTTACTTTTCGAATTGATGAAACATATAAACATTCAGTGGGTAGCAGATAAAAAAGCTTGTTTTTCACATAATCTGTTTTACACAGAGGCACAGATACACCGGTTTCATGTGGAGGGACCTTACTTGTAGATAGTGTTTCAGCAATACTGCATGCCTAATCTGAATACTCCATTCCTTCTGTCTGTCCTTCATGGATCATAGCTCAATCCTGTGCAGTAGTCATGTCCTAGGCTAGCAAGTAGGGTTGAGCATTCCGATACCGAAACCCAGTTCCGATACCTGAAATCCAATGTAAGTCTATGGGAACAAAATATCGGAAGTATTGGAAGTATTTACTTCCGATATTTTGTTCCCATAGACTTACATTGGATTTCAGGTATCGGAAGTATCGGAATGCTCAACCCTACTAGCAAGTCCAGTTTTTCTTCACTTAGATACCCTGGTCTTACCTACACATTGCCTCTTCAGCTCCACTTTGCTTGTGCTGTTTCATGTCTCCCACAAACCCACACCTCTTTGGGCTCCCGGTTGTACCCACTGCAACTAAGTACTCCTATCTCATTTGTTCCACTTCCCGGGATCCAGAATGTTTTGGTCATATTAAGATCCAGACTGCCACTTCATCCAATACAGTCAAGGGGTTTGCTACCTCAGAAAATCTCCTTCTTGCATACATACCCAGTATGCAGATGAGACAGTCACAATTTCTAAGACTGGTCCCACTCTCTTGACTTCACTACTAACTACTGACTCATCCAACATGGAAGTAACTTGCTCCTTATTTCCAAAACCACCTCCCATCTGCAGGTCTGGCTAACTTTATGGGAATGTATGGGGAAATAGACATTATTCTGTGCCTGCAATGTTACTTTCACTTTCCCAATACATTTGCATCAGGAGGCATTAATCATACATTATACAGTTGCATCAAAAGGCAACTTACAAGAATACATTACTATAAAAAATGACAATAGCAATCACTTCCGGGACTGTCAGCCAACTTTTCAATACTTTAAACAACTACAATTCACTTCTCCAATCGGCTCCTCTTCAGCCTTCTTCTCCTTCCGGTAGCTGCTGGGTCATCTTTCTTTTGCCACTACAATTAACAAAGTTCCAAACAATTTCATGGGACACAATGCACATTATTGATGTTAATGATGTGCATTACTCTCCATTTTGTCATTAGATTTGAGTGAATTGGATACTTAAAAATTCTGAATTTGAGGGGGAAATTCCTAACAAATTCAATTTATGAATCAATTTGCTCATCTTTGTTAATTAATGTTTTAATGCAAACTGAAATACTTAATATTTGTGTAAGATATTTGTACAGAAAATGTGACTTGCTTTCTGACAGGTCTGATTGACGTAAAAACAAATACCGTAAAATAAATTCCATTCCCAGAAATATTTCTCTTGGGTTAAAATGATTTTCCATTCTGGATTCTACAAAACACAGCAGCAAATTGACACGAGCGCATTATATCTACAGTGACATATTGACAGCCCAACGGAAAGAATTCTGAGTGATGAATTTGCTAAGCACTATTGTTAGAAGCAGCATTTGTTTTTGAAGTTCTATTAATTAAATTGCGAGCTGTTGGCAATATTAATCACAGTGATTAAAATTTATTGAAGACAGGTAAGCAGACAATAGCAGTAGGAAAAGAATGTTTAAGTGGAGAACGGTGATACATATAGCTCAGTATTTGTATTTTTCTGCAACTCTAGTTAATATTGATTTTGCATTCACATTACAATGTTGAGTGAGGTCTTCTATTTCTACCTTGAAAACAAAAATCAATAAATAATTGATGGAGCGGAATGTAAAAATGATAGCTAGACATTGCTTCTTGCACAAAAACATTACCTTTATACAGCCTGTTACTTTGTGCTATGCCATCCTACATTTCGAGTGACCCTTTTTTCCTCCAAGTGTTGTAACAAGAGAATAGCGATCACTAAAATGCTCCGATGCTCATTACTAGAACCAAGCAATTCCTAAAGCTCGGATGCTCTTTTCGATTAACAAGTATAATGGGAGTCAATGGGAAATCTGAGCATTTTTCTGACAGACACTACAAGGAGGTCTGAGGGGGACAGTGAAAATGTTGAAATGGATGGAAAAAGTGCTGAATAGAAGGAGAACTGCATGGGGAAGACCCCTGAAAGCATCTCTGACTCCAAGTTCGCTGCTGGAAGCTATGATGTCATATTATTACTGCACTTTAAGGACTGACAACAAAATATTCAAAATTAAAGAGAAATTGGAAATTACAGGAAAAATAAGTTAAGAAACATTCCTTCCTGTATAATGACTTGTATATAAGAAAAAATATAAAAAGGATTTAAAAAATTTTTTTTTACCAAAATTGAAATTTTTATTAAAAAAATTGTAAACGTCAGTGGAATTTATGAAGGAAGCAAGAGGATGAAGAGGAACAGGAGGTCATGCAGGAACTGATGTAGGAGGTGGAGAAAACAATGACAGAAGTAGGGTCAGCCATCCTTGGCATCGGGAGCACATGTGCCGTGCCAATGTGGTACTTTGCCTTGGCCTCCACAATGTTCACTCAGTGTGCAGTCAGGGAAATGTAGCGTCCCTGGCCACAAACTTTTTTCCATGTTTAATTCATTCAGAGGATAATTCCAATTAGTGCGTTGGAAAGGGCGCTGGAGATGTTCCTGGACAAGTGCTATTACAAGGCTGGGTTGCCAAACCAGGAGAAATAATGGCGGCTCGGGACTGATTACTGAGGAATGGCTGCCACCATGAGTTCACGGAAATCATCTATTTCTAGAAGAATAAATGGCAACATTTCCACAGCAAGCAGCTTGGAAATGTGATCGTTTAGCATTTGTACCTGTGGGTGGGTGACTGGGAACTTTCTTTTTTGTTCCAAGGCCTGGGGTAAGGATAGATAAACCCAGTGCTGGGACAAGGATTTGGAAGAGACTGATGATGGTGTTTCAGAATGTGCAAGGACAGGAGCAAAATGGCAGGAATCTGCACCAGTGCCATGAACAGGATATTGGGAAGCATCTAGTACAGGGGAAGAGGCAGTGTAGTCACCAGCTAGCACCAATTGTGAATCCAGGAGTTTGGCCCACTGAGTCAGGTGCTTAGATGACAAGTGCCTGATCATGCAGGTAGTGGTTAGGCTCTTAGTGGTCAGGCCCCTGTTGATATTAGTATGGCCCAGGTTGAAAATGACCATTTTGTTTGTCTCAGTACTCTCTTTAAAAAAGTCCCAGACTGGGGAACACCTAACTCTTTAGCAGAGAAATTCACGAGTATCAATGCTCTGTGGAACAGTGGCCTGCCTTCTCCCTCTGGTAATCCCCCTGCCTCCTGTCTGTTTTGGTGCTGCCGATCCCTTGGGTTAGTGACTTCCTCATCCACAACTTCGTCTTCCACCACTGTACCTTGGTCCTCCTGACTTGGTGACTTAACAATAATCTGAATTATCGTCAACTGTGTCTTATCATTGTGAAGGACAACCCCAGTCCTTCCACGTCACCAATGTGACTTAACTACACAGGCACAGCTCTCCGGCACCCCCTTTGTCTCAGGTCAGTAAGGGAACTGCACCTAGAGCAAATGGCCGCCGGGGAGGGTGTCCTGTTACCCACTGGGTATTCTAAGATTCGTGATCAGAGTAAAAGCATCAGCCCAACATTAATTTTATGGTTTAATTGCCTTAAGGGCGCACTAGATAATTACAGAAATATACAATAAGCTATACAACGGAATTACAGTGGATTTGCAGTCAGAGTAAAATACAACAATAATGGTACAAGGCTTAGAGGTATTAGCTAGAGGTCAATATTTCCAGGTTGAAGGTTGCATGTGGAGGCAGGGAGCTCTGCGATCCACAGGGGAGAATCTTAGTTGCTGGACAGTCTCCCAAAACGTGTACCGCTGCTCCCTTGGCAGATTTGTCACTTGGTCCTTCTTAGATCTTCATCTTCTTGGCTTCTGTGAGAATAGCTAGGGTCTGCCATCCGCTCACAGTTCTTATACCTGCTAGGTCCCTCCCCTCGGTGCCAGAGGGTGGGCTAATAATCTCCACCCTCAGCTACATGCAGAATTTATTCTCAATATCTAACAAAGCGGTTAACTTTCTCCAGGACGATTGGATCAGGACACGAGAGGTACCAGCGGATGCAGTATGTTTTTCCTGTCGTGTGGAGACCAAACCTGGCCCGATTGGGTCTCTGTGGAGGGACAATCTCTATATCTCAGGCCCCCGAGCCATCACCGACTTGGGAGTTGCACTATCAGATACCCGAGGTCCGCAGGATCACGCAGCTATTTTTTATGAGCCTGTACCTAGAAAGATGTGCTCATAATTCATAATCCTAGAACGGAGCCATCATGGCTGGGATAGACAATGGGTGTGTTTTCTGTGTCTGGCTGGCAGGTATAATCTAATTAAAGCCTCCAGGCATCTCCAGGCCCCAGGCTACCATGGCTCCAGACTAAAACTTTGAGGTCTTGTTTTGGCCTTATCTCATTAACATACTAACAGACCTTGCTATTCAACATTGGGCCTGAATTACTTAGCATACTAAAATACCTTTTATTCACAGTGGACACCAAACTCTGTCGTATTGAATATGCCCACAGGCCCTGGGGCCATGTGCAGTTAGCAGCCTGTGGCTCTGTGAACAGACAAAATGGAAGCTGGTATAGGCCCTATCCAAGATGGTGGCTGTTCTTTCATCACAATCATCATCTACCTCCTTAGACAAAATTTGCCTTTCCCACTGTCATCTTCTTGTTACCATGGCTGCTCAAAGTTTGGTACATCTCTAAACAACATGTCCTCCTGTCTTTCGTGTAACATACAGGGTGAAAGGCCACAATCAAGAAATAATTATGTAAATAGCTCCTCTGAGTGACCTAATGTGGGATCACTAGTCTCCTGGGACTTGATATGGGAGAAATGAGGATCAGGGTGAGGATTACATCGTCCAGACTCTTGGATGGTGAGACTGGACCGTGTGGAAGACTGGGAGTTGCTGGTAACTATGCTAGATTCATTATCTGCTTTCCAACCGACCACCTGTTCATGCTGGTATGGATTCAGAAGTGGTGTCCCATGCCTTCTTGAAAAGTGGGACAGGAAGCTATATGTTGTGGATGGACGTGTTGCTTGTACTCCAGCAACAGGCGCAGTCGCACCTGCCCCACATCCTCGCCATCTGTGTGCACCATCATCAGCACTTCAATTTACTGCATGTCTTATGCATTTTCTAATTGCAGGGTCCCTGGAAACCAAGTTTCCTCGATTAATTGAAACTAATTTTTTTTAATAAAAAAAAATCTGGTCATCTGTAGCAGGCCAAGCAGTTTTTAAAAACTATAAACCACCGTAGTTTTACACAAAGCACATTAAACTGTATGGATGACCATAATTAAATTTTTGGAACCCAAAAGTTTTGTGAACTGTAGCAGGCCAATTGTTTTTTTTATTTTTTTTTTAAACCACCATAATTTTACACAAAGCAAGTTAAATTGTATGAATGACAATAGTAAATTTTTGGAACAAAATAATGTGAACTGTAGCAGGCCAAGTGGTTTTTAAACATTTTTAACGACCATAATTTTACACAAAGCGCATTAAACTGTATGGATGACAATAGTCAATTTTCAGGAACAAAAAAATGTTGCGAACTGTAGCAGGCCAAGCGGTTTGTAAAGATTTTAAACCACTGTAATTTCACACAAGCCACAATAAACTGTATGGATGACAATACAGTCAATTTTTCACAAAAAAGTGGTCACCTGCAGTAACTATGTATTTAGCAACGGACTGCAACGTTCTAAGCCCTGCCTAGAGGCTGTATTCAGCAACTCTCCCTGCTCCAGCTGTCCCTAGACTAAATGCAGAATTTATTGCATAGAAATAGCAAAGCACAAGTTTAGCCCTAAGATGGACTTTTGCAGTACAGGTCCTTCTACAAAAATTAGCATATAGTGCTAAATTTCATTATTTTCCATAATGTAATGATTACAATTAAACTTTCATATATTTTAGATTCATTACACACCAACTGAAATTTGTCAGGTCTTTTATTGTTTTAATACTGATGATTTTGGCATACAACTCCTGATAACCAAAAAAACCTGTCTCAAAAAATTAACATATTTCAACCATCCAATAAAATAAAAGTGTTTTTTAAAAACAAACAAAAAAACCATCAAATAATAAAGTTCAGTTATGCACTCAATACTTGGTCGGGAATCCTTTTGCAGAAATGACTGCTTCAATGCGGCGTGGCATGGAGGCAATCAGCCTGTGACACTGCTGAGGTGTTATGGAGGCCCAGGATGCTTCGATAGTGGCCTTAAGCTCATCCAGAGTGTTGGGTCTTGCGTCTCTCAACTTTCTCTTCACAATATCCCACAGATTCTCTATGGGGTTCAGGTCAGGAGAGTTGGCAGGCCAATTGAACACAGTAATACCATGGTCAGTAAACCATTTACCAGTGGTTTTGGCACTGTGAGCAGGTGCCAGGTCGTGCTGAAAAATGAATTCTTCATCTCCATAAAGCATTTCAGCCGATGGAAGCAAGAAGTGCTCTAAAATCTCATGATAGCTAGCTGCATTGACCCTGCCCTTGATGAAACACAGTGGACCAACACCAGCAGCTGACATGGCACCCCACACCATCACTGACTGTGGGTACTTGACACTGGACTTCAGGCATTTTGGCATTTCCTTCTCCCCAGTCTTCCTCCAGACTCTGGCACCTTGATTTCCGAATGACATGCAAAATTTGCTTTCATCAGAAAAAAGTACTTGGGACCACTTAGCAACAGTCCAGTGCTGCTTCTCTGTAGCCCAGGTCAGGCGCTTCTGGGGAATGCGGCACCTGTAGCCCATTTCCTGCACACGCCTGTGCACGGTGGCTCTGGATGTTTCTACACCAGACTCAGTCCACTGCTTCCTCAGGTCCCCCAAGGTCTGGAATCGGTCCTTCTCCACAATCTTCCTCAGGGTACGGTCACCTCTTCTCGTTGTACAGCGTTTTCGGCCACATTGTTTCCTTCCAACAGACTTCCCATTGAGGTGCCTTGATACAGCACTCTGGGAACAGCCTATTTGTTGAGAAATTTCTTTCTGGGTCTTACCCTCTTGCTTGAGGGTGTCAATGATGGCCTTCTTGACATCAGTCAGGTCGCTAGTCTTACCCATGATGGGGGTTTTGAGTAATGAACCAGGCAGGGAGTTTTTAAAAGCCTCAGGAATATTTTGCATGTGTTTAGAGTTAATTAGTTGATTCAGAAGATTAGGGTAATAGGTCGTTTAGAGAACCTTTTCTTGATATGCTAATTTTTTGAGACAGGTTTTTTGGGTTATCAGGAGTTGTATGCCAAAATCATCAGTATTAAAACAATAAAAGACCTGACAAATTTCAGTTGGTGTGTAATGAATCTAAAATATATGAAAGTTTAATTGTAATCATAACATTATGGAAAATAATGAAATTTAGCACTATATGCTAATTTTTTGAGAAGGACCTGTATATAGTGCAAATAACAATCTCGTAGTCTATGTCTGAGCTTTAGGTCAGTTACACACATCCTGATATTTCCAGTACCGGAAAAACTGGCACCGGAGATATCACTGTCCATGTGTCTGTGTGTGTAATACTTGCTGCACACGTGTGACAACCTTGTGCCTCCCATGTGCCGCATCAGTACCACACATACCGGACACACTGCTGTCATCTGAAAGAGGACTAACACAGTATCAGCTAATCAAATTCTTGCTGTAAGGATTTTGAAATTCTGCAATTCATCAATTTTTTCTGAAAATGTTACTCTTTGCATCAGGTGGAATTCTACAGCAAACACGATTTCTGCATAAATGTTGAAAAATCTATGGATAAGCTGTGAATCTGTGTGCAATAAGTCTTAAAGTAAATCTCTAATACCTAATCCTGAGAATCCCGAAGAGTTGATAAATCTAGGCACAAAAGAAGCATCTCAAGAAACTGGACTGCCGGTAGATTTCTTGGACATGATGTTGAGATGCTCCATCATTAACTAGAGTTCTCGGTGTCCAATTGTACATTTAGTGAATGTACAGTGAAATTCGAATGGTCCATAAAAAAGGCATAGATTTGAGAAAACAAAAACTCTAAGAGGGCCCTTAGTAAAAGTTGGAAAATACGTAACCTTTGCAGCTGCATGGACTGTCCCATGGCTGATGCTCCAGCATGAGTGGTTTCAGGCATTAGCTACTCGCATTTAACTGACATTGAACTTTTTACTATCAACTGCACATTTTGTCAATACACGAAACCAAAAATATTCATACTCGTACTTTGTATTACAACTGCAAACAACAGCGGCATTTAACATGTGCACGCCAGAAGCGCGTCACAAACCCTGCCTATAGGCGCCACTGTCACATGATTGTGGGGTGCTGATGGGTTGGCTTGAAAACCAAATTTCAGCAGGAGACCCCGTGCTTGCCATTGCAGATCTGCTGTGAGTGCTGCCCCATGGCCGGCATTCATAGCAGATGATGATTTCTGCTGATGACTATGTCTGCTACACATAGCAGGGCTTGACGCTCTGCTATGTGTAACGCAAGTGATCAGAAAATCGCAGCCTATTGAAGCTAGTAAAAAAGAAAAATGTTTTAAAAAATATAGCAGTTCAAATAACCACCCTTTTGCCCCATTCAAAATAATAAAAAAAATGCACATATATGGTATTGCTGCATTCAGAAATGCCTGAGCTATCAAAAAATCTAAAAAAAATTATCTTATCAGTAAATGATGTAATGATAAAAAAGATCAAAACACTAGCATTACATTTTTTGGTCTCTGCAACATTGCAGTAAAATTCAATAACAGGCGATCAAAATATCATATCTTATCTCAAAATGGTATCAATAAAAAAATCAGCTTAGCACACACAAAAAAGCCCTCACCCAGCCCCAAATCCCGAAAAATAAAGACACTATGGGTCTCGAAAAATGGCGCTATTTTTTTCTACAAACTGGGGATTTCTATAACCCATACATGTTTGGTATGTGCAAACTCATAAATGACTTGAAGAGTCATAATGGTAGGTCAGTTTTAGCATTTAGAGAACATGCTAAAAAAAAACCCTGCAATTGCACTTTTTTTGTAATTTCACCGCACTTGGAATTTTTTCCCCCATTTTCCAGTACACTATATGGTGAAATCAATGCTTTTATTCAAAAATACAACTCGTCCTGCAAAACACAAGCCCTCACATGGCCATATTGACAAAAAAAAGTTATGGTTCTGTGAAGAAAGGGGAGCAACAAACAAAAATGCAAAAAAATGGAAAATCCCAAGGTGGCGAAGGGGTTAAAGTAACCTGACAGCTGGTTCATGCTGACCGAAGCACTGTCAGCATTAATTAGATATTTGGCTCTTAAAGCTCGATTTGTTTAAGCAAATGGGGGGGCTGGTTTGGGTGCTTTTGATTAGAGGCGGGTTTTCCCGGAGTCCCCTCTATTGGCCCCCAGATAACTGACGTGTCTACGGATGGGGTCCCCCAAAATTTATTCCCATCAACTCTAGTGACTTTTTTCCAAGAGGCAGACCCACTGCCCTTTTACTGGGCAGGGGCCCCCCTTACCACACCCAAGAGGGGAGGGCCTTTAAAATACGCTCAAGGGGTTTTTGAAGGGGGAAAAAAAAAACTGGGGGCCGACCTCTTGAACTGGTACCTAAACGGGGGGGGCTCAGTTTGGCATTATGGCATGGTCCCTGGGCACTTTATTTTTGTAAGCTTTGGGGAATTAAATTTTACAATCTTTTTTTCTGCGGGCCCGTA
>JARQOD010000008.1:75788396-75894643 GCA_033576555.1 Oophaga sylvatica
ACACCATGCTAGGAGACTAAAATCTTTTGGTTTTATAGAACCCCTGCCCACCTGGTTGCTCAAGGGGGGGGTTGGGTTTGACCCCTCCTAAAGGGGGGGGGGTTACTGTTGTGAATGGTTTTTGAAATGAGTTCTGGGGAAAGGGCTCCCTCTGGTGGTTACAAGCGGAAACGGGGCGGCCCCCAGGGGAAGATTGTGGGGGATTGGGAATCAGGTGTTACTGACTGGTCTTTAAAAAGGGACTCGCCTTTCCCAACGTTTGCTCATACTATTTTCTGTCTGTGTCAGTATTTCTTCTTGTCTAACCGCCATTACATGTTTGGGGGCTTTCTATGTTCTTTGGGGATCTGCTCCGGGGCAGATAGCTTTCCTCTTTCTATCTTTAGGTGTAGTTAGTTTCTCAGGCTGTGACGAGGCGTCTAGGACCAACGTAGGAACGCTCCACGGCTGCCTCTAGTTGTTGTGGTTAGTCAGGGTACTGCAATCTCATAGATTCCAACTTCTCTGGTGTATTGCCTTTTTTTTACCTGCACTCCTCAGCTACCGAAACATAACAGTTCTTGCTCTGTAACTCCACTGTGCTAACTGCACACATGTAGGAAACAGATGCTAAGCCAAGCGGTAAGAAAAATCCCTAACTGGGTAAAACTCAGGAGATAACTAACACACACATGTGAAGACAGAGTGGTAGCGTATCCACTCACACACACCAACCAAAAATGATACAAGTGCTCCCGCGTGCGCCACTGGGAGCCTTTTATACCCAAAGCTCCACCCCAAACACTCATGCTGACATCGCCCGCGGGCCAATCTGGAGCTGCCTTATCACCAGAGCAGCTGATGTCCGACCATAAATAGGAAGACACCACATCACGGACATGCTCAGTATGGTGATCTCTGGACTTCGACTCCAGGATGTGAGGCTGCACCTGTATAACACTAGTTAACATAGACTTGGCTGGAGAGCCAGCAGTAACCAAAGGTGCATCATGATCCTGAGCAAGACACTGGGACCAACGTCCATGCTGAGCAGGGCTCTCAGTGGCTGGTCCTGAATGGGGGACCACAGGGCCAGGTAGTGCCTGGGATCTATCCTGAGCAGCGGTAGATTCCCAGTGCCTAACATACAGTCACATTATCTCCCTGTGTGAGCCTCTGGGAGTTTTTTTTTTGTTCTAACTTTATGACCAGCATACAAATCTAGCAACTAAACACTCATAGACAGGAATGGAGTTGTTGCACCAAACATATTCCAACTAAAAGTCTGTAGCATAGCTAAACAAACTGATCACATTTGTATAGTTTTGAATCGAGAGGTGCCATCAGAAATCCAGAGCAAAGTTTGGATTTAAAAATATGATTTATGGTACATTTATAGAAGGAGAAAACTGTTAATAGCAGGGAGAAGTTTGTGGTGACCTGCACAGATGACTGTGCTACCTGTTCCAACCTTCTTTTTAAACATGGACCCAGATTCATTAAGACTGCTGTATTGTACACTATTCTTAATGAGATGCATGAAGGAATAAGATGCAGTGAATTCATTAAAAACCACACTAAGCTTAATGAATTAGGTGCATGCATCAGTGGTGTGTGCCACCGTGCTCCTCACTAGAAATTTTACTCCAGTAAGGGACTGGTGTAACAGTTCTGGAGAATGAAATGCTGCCACTATTGATTAATATGATGGGCAGGCGAGGCTACACCCCACCGTGTCCCAGCTCCTTCCAAGCTCCACCCATTTTACCAGTCACCAGAAGCTACCGTGAAAATGTCAAAGGTTGCTAAATTTTTGCACAACTTTGCATTGCATAAAAATTTTACGACATTTTAAAGTATTTTACAAAAGTTTTCTCGTATATACACATTGATTGTACCGGCTATATGTTTTTCTAAAAAATGGTGCAAGATTTCAGAGTGAAACATAAATGTATATAGTGAGGTAGCCTGTCCTGGATTGATGTTGCCTGTGGTTCGGTGAGGATTTGTCAACTGATAGGTTCTATTTGAAATATTTGAAAGATAACACTAAAAGGAAAACTTCTCCTCGTCTTCTCTTCTCACTCTCCAAATTCTTTCAGTTGTTCACTACCATATTATTTCTCTGGGTTAATAATAAATAATAATAAATAATAAATTATAAAGTAAAAACATGTTTCTGTAATCAAGACCATATGTAAGGAACCTGCAATGGGGCTCATGAGAATGGAATCTCCAATTAGGTCTACCCCATTTTGTTTGAGCTGTGTGTACAGGCAGAATGATTCTACTATCTACATGCACAGCAATGGGGATGATTTACCCAACCTGTTTATCTTTTAGACAGTGCAATTGATGCACACATGGTACCAGGGCTATGGGGTACTCGGCACCGAGCCCATGGAAGTCTATGAGGGGTTGTCACTGGCAGCAGAGCTCGGTCCGTGGCCCTGGGCGCTCATACAATGGGGGGAATATTTACAGGGGATAAAAGTAATAGTTCGTGACGCCACCTGTGGTTTCTGATCAGTAAGACCAGCGCTGCAGGGTTAATCTTCTGAGGGGATGTTATTAGGCAGCAAGATGTTAAGTCCCCCACAGGTGGGACTGGTCCCTCAAAGTCTATGGTGATGCAGGGTTCAGATAATAAGTCAGTCACACACAAGTTGTTCTCTTTCCATACCTTTACTGTTGAAGGTGGCAGGTATTTCCCGGGAAGCTGGTCAGGGTGGAGAATGCACATTCAGGTAATCGCTGAGCAGGTTTGAGGCCTCCTTTCCCTTTGAAATGTATGTGAGTCCTAACTTGCATAAAGTCAAGTTTAACTCGTAATGCAACAGCTACGCCCGGTCGACATTGTGGTAGAGCCTTTTCTGTCTCTGGTACCCAGATGTTGGCAAGAACAAAGTCCTTCTCTTGCAGCGTCCTGCTCAAAGTTCCTGTTCTCCCTGACTCAAGTTACGTATCGGCACTTAGGGCTACCTTCTGCGACTTGAAGTCCAGCAAGGATTCCGGTGTTTCTATCACTAGCCGTGAAGTACTAGCAATGCTTCGGACCCGGTGTCCGGTTAACAAGTGACGGTGATTATCACGCAGGTCACGCTTCCTTCTTCTCCACTCGCCTGTCGCCCTGCTCTCACCCTTAACATAAGCACGGGTAGCATTAGGTGTAGTTCCCTTCCTTCTTTCCCTTCAAAACTCTGTCCAGAGCAGCTCACAGGACGTTCCGTCAGACTGTATACATGCTGTAGCTCCGAGAGTCACTTTCCACGTTCTAGAGAACACAGGCAGCTTGTTCTGTGATAACAGATTCAGTTGTAGCTCTGACTAGGCTAGAGTAATTTCCTTGCTACTCGTACTAGCCTCCACTTCAGTTCAAGATGAGCTACCTAAGCTCTGTCAGGAATCAGTCTTCTCTCCTCTCCCTCCAAGACCAGAACTTGAACTAACTCACTGAACACTGACTGAACTGCTACGTCTCACTAACCTTATATATTCTAAGATTCCCTCTAGTGGTAGTGTTGGGAAGTGTGAGATGTGAATGAATATCAGGTTTTTACAATTACCTTCCTGTGCATTCTCCTGGAGACGTGTGTACCAAGCGCAGCTGGGCCACACATTCCCCCCTAGTTATCATCAGCACTCCCGGGCTGAAACAGAAAAGAAAAACATTTTTATAATATAACATCAACAATATAACTCATCCCTTGCGGGAGGTAAGGACTCTTTAACGTTACAATGTATACATAGGCAAGTAGAAAAATATCAAAATACTTTTCACATAAATACAATATACTTGTGGAGGACCCACACCAAAAACCTCCCACGTGGGTCCTGGGTGGGCTGCAGGACTTCATTGCTGCAGACCTCACTCAAGGCCACACCATACTGGTTTTTCTTCAGAGGTAGTAAGGCTTTGTGTAAAACCAAGATGGGGCACCGAAGTGCGAACTATTTACAATAAAGTTTTTGGGCTGGCACAGTCCTCAGCCACGCAGTCCTTGCATAATAAAACACATTTTAAGAAATCACATTAATTCTTAACTCTTCACATTACCCAACTGGGGTATTCTACTTCAAATTATGCATATTATTTAAACATTTATCACTCATGAATAAAAGTCAATAAAGTGCAATTTCTTCTTAAAACTTTTCTTCAACTTTATACAGCTGCAGTAAACCCTGTCTGGGTCCTACTGTTCTTCTTCTTTACAAATTGCGATTGCCTTTTTCCATCCCTGGGGTTGGAAGTGTGCGATGTCCTCTGGAGCTCATTACCAGAAGGTCATGGCCTGCGATCTGCGTTTGCGTGGCTACAGTCCTTGTGCGATCCACTAGGGGCCCAACGGGTGCCTCTTCAGAATATAGATTCGGCTCATGTTGAAGCGCACATTCTTGCTGCGTTGTTGAGTAAGACTCCAGTTGCGTTGTTAAAGGAGCCGCAGTATACAATGCAGATTGCGATTCAGATGCGGTCGCGGGTTGCGGTGCTGGATAGGATCTTAACGCAGAGGAGGACGCAGGTTGCGATGCTGGTGCACGGCCGGGCGCTGTTGTGGCTGGGACCCGGGACATTGCGGCACGATTCACATCACCGGCGTCGGGGATGGGGTCGCTGACACGGGAAACATTCAAGGCATACCATCCTTTTAGACCCCAGTGACGCGTATAGCTGACGATGTCCCCGTTTATGAGATCCCTTCCCGGGTGTCCAATGGGCAGATGAGACTCCACATCTCTGCGGCTGACAAATACCCCTTGATACAGGCCTGGTTCATGGATGAAGCCCCAGCCTTTGCGGAGTTTAAAATCACTAACGCACCCCTGGCGGCGCGGTTCCCGGAGCGTACCTTTATCCCTCCGGACACTTTCTTTATCAGCGAGAAACTCCTCCTGGTACCGCTGACGGAACTGTTGCACCTCTCTCTCCTCCTGCTGTCGTCGCTGCTCCTGCTCTCGGCGTCGCATTTCGTTCTCCACCTGGGCGGCGTATTCCACGTCGTCCAGGTACTCCATTTCCTCCCAGTCGACCTCCAACACGGACGGCTGGGTCTCCTCCGGCATCCCTACCGGGGATCGGCATTCCGCTGCGGCCTCCAGGCCTGGCTGGTACTCCGGAACGGGCAGGGCCTCCTCAGCCTCCTTCTCTCCGACCGCTTCATCGGTGGAGTCGGGATCAGCACTTTTGGAGGCGGCCTCCGGTTTCTCATCAGCCGCTGGCTGTGGTGGCACAGGGAGCACAGGTAATGGCTTCGTTCCTGGGGGAGAGAGCATTGCGTCCCACAGCAGCCGCTATTTCCGGGCACGCCAGCTTCTTTCCGTCTCGTCCATCTCTTCACGGCGCTGGACCATGTCCCTGAGCACCGCATTCACCTCCTCCAATTCCAACATAATTTGGTCGGTGTCCCGACCTGGGGACGGCTCCGGCACAGGCAGTAGTTCTTCAGGGGAACGGGGCCTGCGCGCCACCGCTCCTCCACACAGCATCTCCTGTCCTTCCGCCATCTCACTCCAGGCCAGACTGTGCTTTCCATCAGGAACAATCTGGTCCTTTCCGTGGGGGCGGGATTTGCACTTCCTTTTTTGGCATAGAGGATGAAGAGGAGGCGGACCTCCCTAGCAGTTGGGCAGGCTCTTGTATTGTAATAACATTTAGAGGGGGCGCCCATTGCTTTCGCGCCACGGGGGGGTACGCCCACGAAGGCACGCCCACCTTCTTCACCAGCGCCTCAGGGCGCGAATGTGGCGGCAAAATGGCAGAAATGGCGCCAAAAGTCACAAAAACTGCACACAGTCTTTTTCACAAAAACAGTCCACTTTAAAGCACACAGGACTCACAAATTATAAGCTTTGTATCCTGTTCGTGACGCCAAAGATGATGCGCACATGGTACCAGGGCTATGGGGTACTCGGCACCGAGCCCATGGAAGTCTATGGGGGTTGTCACTGGCAGCAGAGCTCGGTCCGTGGCCCTGGGCGCTCATACAATGGGGGGAATATTTACAAGGGATAAAAGTAATAGTTCGTGACGCCACCTGTGGTTTCTGATCAGTAAGACCAGCGCTGCAGGGTTAATCTTCTGAGGGGATGTTATTAGGCAGCAAGATGTTAAGTCCCCCACAGGTGGGACTGGTCCCTCAAAGTCTATGGTGATTCAGGGTTCAGATAATAAGTCAGTCACACACAAGTTGTTCTCTTTCCATACCTTTACTGTTGAAGGTGGCAGGTATTTCCCGGGAAGCTGGTCAGGGTGGAGAATGCACATTCAGGTAATCGCTGAGCAGGTTTGAGGCCTCCTTTCCCTTTGAAATGTATGTGAGTCCTAACTTGCATAAAGTCAAGTTTAACTCGTAATGCAACAGCTACGCCCGGTCGACATTGTGGTAGAGCCTTTTCTGTCTCTGGTACCCAGATGTTGGCAAGAACAAAGTCCTTCTCTTGCAGCGTCCTGCTCAAAGTTCCTGTTCTCCCCGACTCAAGTTACGTATCGGCACTTAGGGCTACCTTCTGCGACTTGAAGTCCAGCAAGGATTCCGGTGTTTCTATCACTAGCCGTGAAGTACTAGCAATGCTTCGGACCCGGTGTCCGGTTAACAAGTGACGGTGATTATCACCCAGGTCACGCTTCCTTCTTCTCCACTCACCTGTCACCCTGCTCTCACCCTTAACATAAGCACGGGTAGCATTAGGTGTAGTTCCCTTCCTTCTTTCCCTTCAAAACTCTGTCCAGAGCAGCTCACAGGACGTTCCGTCAGACTGTATACATGCTGTAGCTCCGAGAGTCACTTTCCACATTCTAGAGAACACAGGCAGCTTGTTCTGTGATAACAGATTCAGTTGTAGCTCTGACTAGGCTAGAGTAATTTCCTTGCTACTCGTACTAGCCTCCACTTCAGTTCAAGATGAGCTACCTAAGCTCTGTCAGGAATCAGTCTTCTCTCCTCTCCCTCCAAGACCAGAACTTGAACTAACTCACTGAACACTGACTGAACTGCTACGTCTCACTAACCTTATATATTCTAAGATTCCCTCTAGTGGTAGTGTTGGGAAGTGTGAGATGTGAATGAATATCAGGTTTTTACAATTACCTTCCTGTGCATCCTCCTGGAGACATGTGTACCAAGCGCAGCTGGACCACACACAATCTTAAGCCCCCGTCTCACACAGCGATCTCGCTAGCGAGATCGCTGCTGAGTCACTAGTTTTGTGACGCAACAGCGATCTCCCCAGCGATATCGCTGTGTGTGACATTCAGCGATGATCAGCCCCCGCTGCTGGGTATCGCTGATCGTCGCTGAATGTCCTGAACATTTTTTTGATCGCTGGTCTCCCGCTGGGCAGCACGCATCGCTGCGTGTTACAGGTGGGAGACCAGCGATCCACTGGTAACAAAGGTACACAGCGGGTTTCCAGGCGCGGGGCTGTGCCTGGAAACCCGCTGTGTACCTTGGATACCAGCGCCCTGATGCAGGGAGCTGGTAACCAAGGTACACAGCGGGTTTCCAGGCACCGCGCAGCGCCTGGAAACCCGCTGTGTACCTTGGTTACCAGCTCCCTGCATCAGGGTGCTGGTATCCAATGTACACTGCGGGTAACTAAGCGATATTACCCGCAGTGTTGCTGTGCTGATCGCTGCCTGAGCTGCCTGTTTGGCAGCTCAGCAGCGATCATGTAGCTATACACCAGCGATCCTGATCGTTGTCGGGATCGCTGGTGTATCGCTATGTGAGACCCGGGCTTTAGACCAGATAGTCTTAAACCCTTCACTCCAAGCCTGTTTTCACCTTCATGACCAGGCCAAATTTTACAATACTGAACAGTGTCACTTTATGTGGTAACAACTCTGGAACACTTCTATGGATCCCAATGATTCTGATATAGTTTTTTTTTACATGTTCTACTTCATGATAGTGGTAAAAGTTGGTCGATATAACTTGTTTGGTCAATATAACGTATGCTTCAGATGGGAAGAAGCTCTCTAGCTAGTACAATATAGGTTAAAAACACCTCTGGCAAAGATTTTGCAAAAAATGACCAAAAAGACTGCAAAATGGATGCTCAGGAACAAAAATGTCAGCAATTACTTAAGCGTCTTCCACATGAAAACCTCAGTAAGTGAAAGTCTAAATCACATTGTCTGCACATTTCCTTAGTGTACCAGTTGGATGACATAAGCCAGACTTACAGTATTGATTTTAAAAGGGATGGACTGGGTAGAAAAAAACATAAAATATATTTTTATCTAAAATTCTGTTTCAAGAGAAGTTGTCAACCTTGGATCCTCATCTTTTAACCAGAGCAGAGAGTGACTACAAAGATTTAATCTCACTCGTGAAGATCAAAGATACCTAAGAGTCCATTGATTTTGATGTAATGCTTATTTTACATTGTGTTGGAATAGCATGGGGCATTAAAAGTGTTTCTGGGACTTACGTAATGGTTAATTATGCAGCCGGATGTAAGCATTGCATGGAGCAGAACAGTTGTTCTACTTCATACTTTTCTTATTTCCGGTCACTGCTTGAGCAGATATCTTTTGATCAATGGGAGTTCCTGGTATTGGACATCTATGGATCTTATATTCATGACCCATCCTGTATCCTACAATATTTACATAAACTTATCGGTGTCACTAAAATGACCCCGATCAGCAAACTCAGCAGAGAAACTGCTGTAATGATGTACACAGAATGATCTGTATTAGATGGTTCAGTGCATATAGGCTGCCATTGTTCTTGGCAAAGCAAATTTTACTTCAACAGGATGATGCACTGCCAAGAATGATGGTCTTTTGAGCAGCACAAATGATAATTTAGGCAGATCAACGAGCTTTTTGTTCAATTACCAGGTGATTAACAGCCTGTTTAGACTGCCAGATTATCGTCATACATGTGTCGCTAGGAACACTCGTTCACTATAATCGTTCAGTATAAATGGACTTTTCATTGTTTGACTTTAAAAGCAATCTATAAGCAGACGTTTGCTGCCTCATCTGAGTGCAGCAGGATGTAGGCAAAGAGACCCTGAATCCAACAATGTATCCCTTAATTTACTGGTTGCAGCCATTTTGATATAATCGTAGATTTTAGATTTAGCAATGTAGCAGAGCTGAGAAAGCTAGCCCCGCCCCCTCCACGCTCTGTATATACATAATCTACAGACAGTGAGCTGCTTATCACAGGAGGGGTCAGAGTAAGACTTGGGCTCATGTGCTTCTGCGTCCAAGCAATGATAAGCTCTTGTTACTAAAACAATCATTGCAAGTAAACAACAGCACACAGCCTGATCATTGATGCATCGCTGAAATCTGTTTTTTTTTAACCACTACCTCATACTGTCTTCAGATTAAAGAGCAAAAACCTGCTCACAGATTCCCTATAAACAATTGATCCTGGATTTCCTTACAGATTAAATCAAGATCTCTGACTGTCCCAACATTCCCTTATGAACAGTTTATCAAGTGACTCATGTACTAGAAATCAATTCTGTAAAACAGTCAAGTTGCACCATATTTATGAATTTTTGGATAGGGTTATAATTTTTACTTGACAGATTTAAGAGTATCATTATTAAAGCAAACTTGTCACTTGAAAGTTATTAACCTGCTGGTTATGAGGTTAATCTGCAGGTTATTAGCTTTGTGAACCTGACTGGTGCCCGTACTTAGACCCATTCTACCTGGAGGAAATTAACTTTATTCCTTCTGGCAGAGTTCCTTTTTCAGTCATGGGATCGGTGACTGAACCCCCACCAGCATCGCCCCCTTGGCTAAAACAGGAACAATATCTGGGGGAATAAAATTAATTTTCTCCCGGCAGCGTGGGTCTAAGTGCTGGTGCCGGACAGTTTTACAACCTGCAGATTAACCCCATATCTGCAGGTTAATAAAATTGTTTCAGGTGACAGGTTCCCTTTAAAGAAGAGTATTGGAAGAGCAACACTAATGAAACCCACCTCTGTCACCCATTAATTCTTTTGTAGTTCACTGAAAACATCAAGAAATGTGATTAACTACAGTAAGTAATGAGAGTCCAGAGTTACACTAAGGCTAGGTTCACACGATTGTTTTTCTCTTGCTTGAGAAAATTGGTCAGATTATGCTAAGTAGACTCTGATCACACTCTGATCAGCATTAGGCTAAATAATAGAAAGAAGAAAATAAATCTTCTTTTATTCTGCCAAATACAGTGCCTGTATTTGGCAGAATAAAAGAAGATTTATTTTGCTTCTCCCAAGCTTGGACACTGTATCTTACTTAGCCTATAGTAATTTTTCCAAGTGAGCTGCTTGGAGTTTTGGACATTGCGTCTGCCTGTGGTAATGGTGACCTGGTTTCCTGAGCGTCCTAGATGAGTGATGCGAACAAATTTCTAATTGATGTCTGATCAGAGTTTGATCAGAGTGTAATCTAATTTTCTCGGACGTGGAGAATTTAAAAAAAAAAAAAAAAAAAAGGTTTTCCATATTCTCCCTTTAAAGCTGTCTGTGAAAATTGGATGGCACTTGAATGTCATTTGAGTGTAGTCCGATGATTTCCAGGGACCAATAGATATGGCTGGGGGAGTGTGATCCGATTATCGTTAGCAAAACATTGCATGCTGCGATTTTTTCCGAGAAAAAATTGGACATGTACATGGCCCCATGGAATAACGTGGGAATGAGCTCTATCCTTCTGAATTTTATAGTAGTCTGCACAAGCCCTAAAAGGCTGCTCTGTCTGTAGTGATGAAAACAGTAAAGAAGAATATATGAACATGTATTAAAAAATCTATTTTTTTGTTATTTTGTCAAAAGTTGATTGAAAAGAAAACAAGTGATTTCCTTAAAGTTAGTTATACATTGCACAGATATACTTCAAACTCCTATCATACCAATTTTGACATTCCTGGAGAAAGTCCAATAGAAATCAATAAAAGACTGAAGGAAATATAATTACTATTGAACTGCCCCGAATGGGTGTTATTGCTCTGTTTTATAATATATTCCATCTGCTCCTGCTTTGAATACGACTCCTACACAAGATAAATTCATTAATTACGGAATTGTATGTGCATATTTGCCAGCTGTCATTGATCCCAGGATGGCACTAGGTTATGTAGTTATTTTTGCTTATTCCATCTTTTTTGAGAATATTAATGCACTCTATATTATTTTAGTATATTATGTTTAAAACTTTCAATTTAGAAAGGAAAGTCACCAAAGTTATTTGAGCCAAAGTTACAGTAGTATGTTGCAAAAGGGAAATAGTTTAATTTATACAAGACTTATCTATGTGAATAAATAAAAAATGTCTGGTATATAAATGTAGACTATGACATGATGTTGAGAACTTAAAAGGGTTGTCTACTATTTGCACAACCCCTTCTGAAGCCTTATGTTTCCCCCCAGTAAAATAATAACACTTATATGCACCTCCGATGCCATCGCTGCTTCAGTAGTATTAGCACTGGAGCTCTCAGGGTTCACATAGCATTGTTATGTCACGCGATCCCTGAGGCCGATCAGTGCTGGCTTCACACTCCCCTCCTTCGGACAAATTAAAACATCCGGAGGAAGTCATGAAGCAGCTGCAGCTCTCACTTACTTCAGATGTCAGTTACATCCATACAAAAGTGAAGCCAGTGGTAATTGGCTGCAGGGATCGCGTGACACAACAATTTCATGCGATCACCGATAGAAACAGTACCAACGTTGCTGGAACGACTCCGGCATCGGAGGTGAGTATACGTGTTATTATTTTATAAGTGGGAAACACAGTGATTGGGAAAGAGTTGTCCATGGAGTGGACAACACCATTTCTAATTGATGTACATAAATCCACCAGTCCTCAGATTCCCCAGCTCCTTCCACACATAGGCAGAGACTAGTCAGTCAAGTATAGCCATGCAGTGGGAAGCCTGTGGGATCCACACCCTGCAACTAGACATCCTAGTCTGCTTATTTGCAGCTCCAATTTAAAACTCTGACTTATCTGACATGTCACAGTGTTTCAGTGTGAAACATGCATACAGCATCTGTAATGAAGGGGCGTTGTCTTCAAACTGTGGTCAGCACGGTGGCTCAGTGGATAGCACTGTAGCTTTGCAGCGCTGGAGTCCTGGGTTCGAATCCCATCTAGGACAACATCTGCAAGGAGTTTGTATGTTCTCCCCGTGTTTGCGTGGGTTTCCTCCGGTTCTCCGGTTTCCTCCCACACTCCAAAAACATACAAATAGGAATCTAGATTGTGAGCCCCATCGGGGACAGTGACAATAATGTGTGCAAACTGTAAAGCGCTGTGGAATATGTTAGCGCTATATAAAAATAAAGATTTTATTCAAACTGACCCTTTTTAAGGCTTTTTGATTAAGTTGTCAAATTTGAATTTCAAAAACTTTATTCATCTCAACATGACAGGTTCCATTTAATGAGTTTTTTGTCTTATTTAGTTTTCTTCCATAAATCAATAGAACACATAAAAATAAGACAATTTATGACATATCAAAGAAATTCACTTCTTTCTCCTTTCTTCTTTCTCAATATTCTCAATTCATGAGAAAAATCTATATTGAGTGTAAAAATATTTCCCATTATTGAGCTAGAAAATGACAGTTGGTGCTTATAACATTATATGGAGTGAAGAGGAATGAGGGAAGGAGGAGGAAGGAGCTCGAGACAGACACAGAAGTTTTGTTGCAATTTGTCTTGAAACTTTTTTTTCTATTCACTATACCATTAATCTCTCTTTCACACTCCATTGGTCTCTCTGCCATCCCTTTGATGAGTGGTTTGATTACACCGCCATCATCTGGAGCACATGTCTGCCAGCCCCTTCTATCTATACCACTGACATTGTATGAAGCTTTTGCTGGTGTGCTACTTTTACAGACCACTTGTAAAGAAGTAATACTATTTCATTTGTTTGAATGATGTCAAGCAGACAGATTTATAGGCGCATATGGTGTAAGCTACATTATACAACATTTTATGGTTAGAACACGTATTTTAGTCTAACGTGAGAAGAATTCCCTGATTTTGTCAGGGCCGGATGACTAGCTGTTATATATACAGTGTCTGACTGGGGTGCCAAGGGCCCACCAGTAACAATTACTTTGGGGGGCCACTTTCACCTCCGCACAAAATATTACCCTACCCTCGTTCACAAATTTACCTATATCTCTGTATAGTAATAAACTAGGTAGCTTGATTAATGAATGATGAGATGCTGTTTTTTCTGTACAGAGTAAATCATGTGAATTATGCCAAGTACTGCCCATGCAGTGGGGTTGGGGGCCTGTGTCCACCATATATACAGTACAGACCAAAAGTTTGGACACACCTTCTCATTCAATGATTTTCCTGTATTTTCATGACTATAAAAATTGTAGAATCACACTGAAGGCATCAAAACTATGAATTAACACATGTGGAACACATTCCACATGTGTTAATTCATAGTTTTGATGCCTTCAGTGTGATTCTACAATTTTCATAGTCATGAAAATACAGAAGAATCTTTGAATGAGAAGGTGCGTCCAAACTTTTGGTCTGTACTGTATAAGCATTGGAAGTTTGAGTTGGATCTATCCTGTATCACTCCAAATCAGTCATTTTTTTCTAATCTTGCATTAATCCCTCAACTCAGGTATATTGTGATCTAATTCTATTTGAGCAGCTGATTGTCTTAGGCGGATCTGACATACAGTGTTAGCTTTAGCATGCAAAGAATATTACGTGAACAAATAACAATTATATCCCGGCTACGTGCTATTGAGCGAGCTGTGGACATCTGCCAGCACATTTGGATTTGTTCACTTATGTTCAGTTTGCTGCAATGATATGTTGATGCTTTCAGTATTTCCTAGCAGTACAAGAAGTTTAGAGTGGGTTTCAATGAATATTAACATTTTGTAAGTTGTTACTTTTTCCTAAATTGCTGCATTTTCTGTGCTCGCTTTTGGTCGAATAACGGCTGTACCAGAAATATGCTGTAAATGTGACCTACATTGTCATTTGTCTTCTAATTTTTCACACATAGACAAAGACATTCTCAAATAATGCTTTTCATTATATGTGACCTTCCAGTGGGTATTAAACTGAGGTCTTCATGTAAAACAGAGCAGCCGGGCTGTAATGCTCCAGATGATCCGAATGGCACATTTAGAATGAGATTTTTCCATGTGCTTTAAAAGTTCTCACATAACAAACGGCTGACATTTCTGGGTTTTTTTTCAGAATTTTTTTTCAGAATGGAAGAGTTGACCCCCACAGCATAATAAATGTGGAACCTCTAATTGTTGGAATATGTTTGCAACAACTCCTATCCTGTCTATGAGTGTTTAGTTGCTAGATTTGTATGCTGTTTATAAAGTTAGAACAAAAAAAAAAAAAAACACAGGAATAGCATGTGACTGTATTTCCTGTTTTCCTGTGTCTGTGTATGAGAGAAGCAGCCTGCTGTAGATGCTCATATAGAGACACAAATGATTTATTCCTGATCTATTAAGCTTATCAGATATTGTTCCTGTTTGTTCCTGAATAAAGAAGTTCTGTTGTCACACGCTTGGAGAGTATCCTGAATAATCCATTGTCAATACTAATTCTAGCAGCAGCGATTATGTCCTGTCAAAGGACATGTGACTGCTCCAACCAATCATTGGCTGTTGTGGCTCACCGCTGAGACCAGTAATTGACTGCAGTGGTCACATTTACCTTTGATGAGAACATAATATCTCAGTGGAACCTGACAGCATCAGCATGGCAGAGGCAGGGCATTGATGAGGTGAGTATTCTTGTTTTTTACATTTTCAGCATTTTCAAAATATATTCCTTCCTAGACAACTTGAATCTGTCACCAGGTTTTCACCATATCAAGTATGACCAGAACCTATTAGCTTTCTGTTACAACATTCAAGCAAGCTATATGTCCCAAATCCTCTCTGCAAGACACAAAAAAGACTGTTAATTATATTCACAGATGGCGCAGACTGGTCCAATGGGCGTCTCTGATCTTCTTATGATTGTCGTCCTCCTTCCCTGCTTCGTGTGGATGACATGTCCAACATCATCCACACAGTGCCCCAATCTCGTTCCAACGCAGGCACACTTCTCTCTGTCCTACCGAGGGCAGAACTGTAGTGTGCATCCTTTACATGTGGTCATCGGCGCATTACAGTACTTTAATCTGAACTCAGCAGGGCAGATAGAAGTGCGCCTGCGCAAGAACACAAAGGAGGACACTGAGGATGATGTAAAATGCATCATCCATATGAAGCAGAGAAGGAGGAAAGCAATTGTAGGAAGAGAGGAGGCACCGGATCAAGACCAGAGGCACCCATCGAACTGGACCTTGCCGTCTGGGAGCATAATAAAATCTATTTTTTTATGTATTGCTGAGGGGATTGAGGACATTTATACAGCTTACTAGAATGCTGTAATGGAGGGCTTACAGGTGGTGTCCGTATTCTAGAGTGGGAAAACCTGGTCAGGGGGTTACCTTTAATTTTGAAGTCTTGTTAGGAGTCTCAATTAATTAACGTAGGTGTGAATTGAATTAATTGATTTACTTGATCTATGGTCTTAATGACGTTTAGGGAATTAAAGCAAGTAGGTAGTGATGAGGCATTAAATAAATACAGAAGACTGAATAAATTCTGTAAAAAGCAAATCAAGACAGCAAAGATTGAGGCAGAGAGACTCATTGCCAGAGAAAGTAAAAATAATCCCAAAATATTCTTTAACTACATAAATAGCAAGAAACTAAAAAATGATAGTGTTGGTCCCCTTAAAAATAGTCTGGGTGAAATGGTGGATGAGGATGAGGAAAAAGCCAATATGCTAAAAGACTTTTTTTCAACTGTATTTACACAAGAAAATCCCATGACAGATAACATGATCAGTGATAAAAAAAATTTCTCCATTAAATGTCACCTGCTTAACCCAGCAGTAAGTATGGCGGCGTCTAAAAATCACTAAAATTGACAATCCCCGGGCCCTGATGGGATACACCCCCGAGTACTGCAGGAATTAAGTACAGTTATAGATAGACCATTATTTTTAATCTTTAAAGATTCTATAATAACGGGGTCTGTACCACAGGACTGGCGTATAGCAAATGTGGTGCCAATATTCAAAAAGGGGCAAAAACTGAACCTGGAAATTATAGGCCAGTGAGCTTAACATCTACTGTGGGTAAAATCCTGGAGGTTTTTTTAAGGGATACTATATTGGAGTATCTGAGGCTGAATAACCTCACAGTATCAGCATGGGTTTACGAGGGACCGTTCTTGTCAGACTAATCTGATAAGCTTTTATGAAGGGGTAAGTTCAGGACTGGACCAAGGGAATGCAGTGGACGTGGTGTTCATGGACTTCTCAAAAGCTTTTGATACAGTGCCACACAAAAGGTTGATACATAAAATGAGAACAATGGGGATAGGGGAAAATATGTGTAAGTGGGTTAAGAACTGGCTCATAGATAGAAAACAAAGGGTGGTTATTAATGGAGCACACTCAGACTGGGTCACGGTTAGCAGTGGGGTACCACAGGGGTCAGTATTGGGGCCGCTTCTCTTTAACATATTTATTAATAACCTTGTAGGGGGCATACAGAGTAGTATTTCAATATTTACAGATGACACTAAACTCTGCAGGGTAATAAATACAGAGGAGGATAATTTTATATTACAGGAAGATTTATGTAAACTAGAAGCTTGTGCTGATAAATGGCAAATGAGCTTTAATGGGGATAAATGTAAGGTCATGCACTTGGGTAGAACAAATAAGATGTATAATTATGTGCTTAATTGTAAAACACTGGGCAAAACTGTCACTGAAAAAGACCTGGGTGTATGGGTGGACGACAAACTCACATTTAGTGGCCAATGTCAGGCAGCTGCTGCCAAGGCAAATAAAATAATGGGATGCATTAAAAGAGGCATAGATGCTCATGAGGAGAACATAATTTTACCTCTATACAAGTCACTGGTGCGACCACACTTAGAATACTGTGTGCAGTTCTGGTCTCCGGTGTATAAGAAAGACATAGCTGAACTGGAGTGGGTGCAGAGAAGAGCGACCAAGGTTATTAGAGAACTGGGGGGTCTGCAATACCAAGACAGGTTATTACACTTGGGGTTATTTAGTTTGGAAAAACGAAGGCTTAGGGGTGATCTTATTACAATGTATAAATATATGAGGGGACAGTACAAAGACCTTTCTAATGATCTTTTTACTCTTAGACCTGTGATGGGGACAAGGGGGCATCCTCTACGTCTGGAGGAAAGAAGGTTTAGCCATAATCACAGACGCAGATTCTTTACTGTAAGAGCAGTGAGACTATGGAACTCTCTGCCGTCTAATGTTGTAATGAGTGATTCCTTACTAAAATTTAAGAAGGAACTGGATGCCTTTCTTGAAAAATATAATATTACAGGCTATATTCACTAGTTTCCTAGATACTGCGTTGATCCAGGGAGCTAGTCTCATTGCCGTATGTGGAGTCGGGAAGGAATTTTTTTCCCCAATGTGAAGCTTACTGTTTGCCACTTGGGTTTTTTTTTGCCTTCCTCTGGATCAACATGTTAGGACAGGTTAGGATAGGATATGGGTTGAACTAGATGGACTTAAAGTCTTCCTTCAACCTTAATAACTATGTTAAGGGCATCATTTTAATTAAGAGTGAGGTCATGGGTCTGAATTAATTTTGGGATCTTAGCTAGGGTTTGAATGAATTTACCAGTCTTGCAAGTGCATGTTTTTTTGTAATTTGGCACAGGTTTACTCATTGAGCTCTTATCGATGTTTCACAGTATGCACCATTGAGTCAGTGTGGAAAATGGTTTGTCAAGGAAAATAAATCTCAAAATCACAGATTGCAATAAAATCTAAAGAACTGACCCTATTTTTGGTGGCCAATTCATTTTTCTATCTATGAAATTTGGAAATAATATGAGTGCTGATAAGAAAACATGCCTAATTGTCCAACGTCAGTGCTGACAATTATATCTCTATGAATGAATCCCTTCATTTTCCAACTTTTAGCAGAAAGCAGGAAATCTGCTTTATTAAAAAAAGGAACAATATATGAAATGTTCGACAAGTCCATATAAATGTGATTTGGAGCGTTGCAGGAGTTGCGTGCATCTCTGAGTGCTCCACGATAGAAATCCTACTCCGGCACCAGCTTATAAGAACAGCACCAAAGTATGCTGAAGCATGATTTGTGGTGTAGCGATGGTCACCATGCCCTCACCCTGCTCTAGCTCTGCTCACTTTGTTGGAGCTGGGCAAAAATGATGTGAGAACATCAAAAGTTGCCAGAACACTAGCGCAAAAGCTTTGGTGAATTAGGTTCTTAGGATTCGCCAAGCTACTCTAGTTGCCAAAAATTTGCTCTAGCCTGGAAATCCTTTGAATGGGGCTGAATAATTCTGAATGTGCTGTGGTCTGAATTTTGATCTGAATTTTGAGAAACCACTTTTTATATAAGAGGTGTCCAGTTTTTTAAATTGTTCATGTTTGATTGGTTTATTGCAAATAGCAGTAAGTTTACAAACTTTTCTAATAAACTTATTTAGCAAAAGAGGAAGAATATCTTTGATTGCACCTGTAAAAAAATTTTCCAATGTTGGTTCTGTAAAAGAGTCTTCAAAGCTAATGTCAATAGAGTTCTCGACAAAGATTTAATAAACTATTTTTAATTTCTGCTATTTAGGCAGTTTACTATCAACGGTGAACCAAAAAATGTTAACAGCATATGACACAGCATATGGTGAGGAATGCTTCAAAATATATAAATGTTTAAAGAACTTGAGGTAGCCGTGAAACTGTGAACAGCTTCTCTCATGGGTAATGACCATATGGAAGAGAAAAATATCTGTGAACTGACCTAAAAAAAGAAATACAAGTTAAAAAGGAAACACATTAAATTAAGTGGTTTATTGATGATCATTTATAAATGATATAAAATAAAAAAATATAGCAAAGATTCAGACAGGACTAGACTTGGAATACTTAGAAATAGTGTTATGTGTTTTAATGAGTCTCTGGAGGCTGAGTACTAGATTACACTGCCAAAAACAATTCGGCTTAGCCTCTTAAAAACTATCTATACTCACGATCAGTGTGGTGTTGTTAGGTGAATTTTCTTGATATAAATAAAAGACATTGCATGCTTTTAACATGTGACAAGCAGAGTCTTCTCTACTAGCAGGAGGAATGCACCAAGGGCAGTGGCACCTTTGGTGAGGGTTGGGTGCAACAGCCTGTTAAGTTGGTATGTGCAAGCTGGCAGATGACAAGAAGCGACATCTACTAACCAGTCTGGTCATCTTCAGCTCCAGGTATCACTGCAATGTTCCTGGCACAGTCCAATGTTAGCAAAAACCTAAAAAAGTGAACTGGGATATAAACTGGTGTGCATGCAGCATGTAAGTGCATATTCACACTGGCCACTGAACAGAAAAAAACAAAGACAGATACATAGTAGGTAGTGTTGAGCGATACTGCTCGATATCTAAAAATATCGGATCGGAATGGTATCGCCGATATCACTAAATATCGTCGATATCCGATTCCGATACCGGAAGTCCCATGTAAGTCTATGGGAACCAAATATCGACATTAAAAAAAACCATTCTTGCCTTGTTGGTTAATTGTACATGAAGAAAAACAACAAAGACTAATGTAGAATGTATTGGGGGAGGTTGAGGAGACAATAAAGGCATACATGTTTAACCCAATGCATTGGAATAGCATTAATATATTTTTTTTTGGAAATACGTTTGGATTGACTAACAAATTGACAATGTTGTTAACCTTTTTTCTATTTTGGCAAATATGTATGTTTCACAACTTCCATGCTCTTCACCTTTTTAACTTTTGCCAGTGCCACACTTTCTCCTTCATAATCTTCAGCAGCATCATCTTTCTCATCAAATTATTCTTCATCTTCACCTTCTTAATCTTCTTCTTAAACTTCTTGCTATTCATGTTTTGTTTACATTACTCATATTGTTATTATTAAACTAATTAATCTTCTTCATATTCAAATTCTTCATCTTCTTCCTCTTCATCTTCTTCATCATATTCTTATTTGTGACAGAGATTCCTGTACTTGTAATCTGTAAAAGTATGAATTGTTCATCCTTCCGTTCTTGCTGTCACAAAAGATTTAAATTACAACAGTATTTGTCCGTGTTCAGTTTAGCCTGCAGCAGCAGCAGGCATTTTCCAGGGGCACCACGAGGAGGAACGGACTCACCCCCATACACTGCTTAGTCTTCTTCTGCTTAGAATTTAGAGCATATATTTTGCTCTTCATTTTGGTCTTATACTTCATGTTCTTCTGCTTTTTGATCTTTTGCTTATTGTTCTTCTGTCTCGTGTTCTGTATCTTGTAGTTTGTCTTAACCTTCTTTGTCCTGTTGGTGATCTTCTTCTGGGTAATATTTTATTTTTTCTTTGTGATGGTGTTCAGGCTGGTTGGCTTCATGCTCGTCGTCCTTGTTGTCGTCATCTTCTTCTGGGTGGTCTTTAAGGTCGTCTAATTTCCGAGAAACAGCTGACGTTACTGGAACCCTGACGGGTATCAGATGGAGCAAGAGACAATGGAAGTAACGAGGACCAGCTGACTGTGCTGGACCCTGGACGGGTAGCAGAAGGAAAAGAGGCAATGTCACAACCGAGTACCAGCTGACGTTACTGTGACACGGTTACTAAGCAGGAGGTACCTGTGCTCCAAAGCACTACCAAGGACCAGCAGACGTTGCTGGAACTCGGATACGGAGATGGAGGCACCTAGGCCAAAGGCACTGGGGAGAACCACTTGACGGTACTGGACCCCGGACGGGTAGCAGAAGGAAAAGAGGCAATGTCACAACCGAGTACCAGCTGACGTTACTGTGACACGGTTACTAAGCAGGAGGTACCTGTGCTCCAAAGCACTACCAAGGACTAGCAGACGTTGCTGGAACTCGGATACGGAGATGGAGGCACCTAGGCCAAAGGCACTGGGGAGAACCACTTGACGGTACTGGACCCCGGAAGGGTAGAAGAACGCACCCATGAAAATGTAAGTTGACAGAACGCAAGCCGTCCGCAGTTACCGAATCACACAGTCCTACAGTGGGTGCTTATCCTATTGTCACAATGGAAACCGCCTTTATTTACATATCCCACAGCACACATAGGAATCACCTAAACTGCAGGCACCATAGAATCGGCTAACCCGAATGCAACACGACAGCATAACTTATTGGAGGATAATTGACGTTCACACTGCCAGGAAACAGCTGTCGTGCTGTAACCAGGCTGGCCAGGAGTCAGTACCCCTGCCAATTACTTACGAGCAACAAATGGCGGTGTTGTAGCCCAGGGAGTAGAGTTCAGGTGGTAGAAAGATGAACATAACAGGAGACATGGAAAACGTTGCCAAACATTTATTTAATCTGAAAACGGACAGGCAAATTCAGGTGAGATCCATGCCTTGTTCATTTTCAGAAAAGTAAGCCGGTCTACATTCTCTGAGGATAGTCGCATGCGACGGTCTGTTACTACACCACCTGCAGCACTAAAGACACGCTCAGATAATACACTGGCAGCAGGGCAAGCCAGCACCTCCAATGCATACTGGCTAAGCTCTGGCCATGTATCCAACTTAGAGACCCAAAATTTGAAAGGGGAAGAGGCATCTGGGAGTACACTTAGAGGGAAAGCCAAGTAGTCTGTCACCATCTTACGGAAACGTTTCTTCCTGGTGACTGGAGCCGTCTCGGATGGTGTAGACCTTGCTGGCGCTGTCACAAAACTTTGCCACATTTGTAACATACAGTTCTTGCCCTGTGCAGAGGCGCTGCTTCTGCTCCCTCTTGTTGTAGAGGTGTCTACACTGCCTCGACGCACAGAGCTGCTTTGTAAAGCAGCAGCAGTAGCAGCAGCAGCTCTCTCGGCTGGAATGTACAACAGTATGGATTGCACCAGTGTGTCTTGGTACTCCTGCATTTTACGGTCCCGGTTCACCGGTGTGATGAGGGTTTGTAAGTTGTCCCGGTAGCGAGGGTCTAGGAGGGTGTACACCCAATAATCTGACGTGCTGAGAATGTGGGCGATGCGGCGATCGTTTCTCAGGCACTGAAGCATGAAATCAACCATGTGCTGCAGACTCCCAACTGGCCAACAAAGGCTGTCCTCTGGAAGAGGCGTTATCTCTGTCTCCTCTGCATCACCCCACCCTCGCTCTACATACTGAGTAGAGCGTTGTGTACCTCCCTCTGTAGGGATTTCTTCCTCCTCCATTGACTCCTCCTCCTCCTCCTCCTCATCCTCCTCACAAAGTGAGCCCTGCCCAGCCCTTTGTGAGGAACCACGTTGCGCTGACTGTCCTGAAGGTAATTGAATTTGTGACTCCTCATCCTCCACCTCTTCCAAAACCTCTTCCTTTAGTGCTTTCAGTGATTTCTGAAGCAGGCAGATAAGGGGGACAGTCATGCTGACTAGTGCATCATCTGCACTCGCCATCTGCGTTGAGACATCAAACGCACGCAAAACGTCGCAGATGTCCTTCATAGAGGCCCACTCAGTAGTGGTGAAGTGTGAACGGCGCAAATTGCGAGTTGATTGCGCCTGTTGCAGCTGATACTCCATTACTGCTGGCTGCTGCTCACACAACCGCTCCAACATATGTAACGTGGAATTCCACCTGGTGGGTACGTCACATATGATGCGATGTTCAGGAAGGCGAAATCTGACTTGCAGAGCTGCAATGCGCGATCTGGCCATGCTGGAACGTCGCAAGTGAGCGCACTCTAGGCGGACCTTGTGCAGCAGTGCATCAAGATCCGGATAGTCCCTCAAAAAACTCTGCACGACCAAGTTGAGCACATGTGCCAGACATGGTATGTGAGTGAGGTTGCCAAGGCCCAGAACTGCCACCAGATTTCGGCCATTGTCACACACTACCAAGCCTGGCTGGAGATTAGCTGACAAAAACCACACGTCGCTCTCCTGCTTGATGGCATCCCAGAGCTCCTGCGCTGTGTGGCTTCGATTCCCCATGGGAATTAATTTCAGGACGGCCTGTTGACGTTTGGCCACGGCTGTGCTCATATCGATCGCAACAGGTAAGCGTTCACGGGTCCATGTGGAGGTATACCGTGACGGCTCGTGCAGCGATGATTCTGAGGAACTGGAGTAGGAGGAGGAATCAATGTGTACAGACTGGATTCCTGCAATCCTTGGAGTTGGCAGAACACGTACAGCGCCACTGGCAAGATCTGTACCCGGCTCCACAACATTGACCCAATGGGCAGTGAGGGAAAGGTATCGTCCCTGGCCATGGGTACTGGTCCACGCATCGGTGGTCAGGTGGACCCTGCTACTGACGGCGTTTAGTAGCGCATGTTTAATGTTTCCCTCGACATGTTTTTGCAGAGCAGGGACAGCTTGCCTGCTGAAATAAAATCGGCTTGGCACATTATATTGTGGGCCTGCCAATGCCATAAAGTTCCTGAAACTGTCAGTCTCCACCAGCCTGAATGACAGCATTTCAAGGGACAGGAGTTTTGCAAGGCCAGAATTCAGAGCCTGTGCTCGTGGATGGTTTGCCGAGTATGGCCGTCTTTTATCCCATGCCTGTGTTACCGATGGCTGCTTTTTGTTCTGGGAGTGTGACGATGACTGTGAACTTGCTGCAGTGGGTGGAATAACAGTTTGTCTATGGACAACAGTGACCGAGGTTCTTCCATGGAGATCCTGTGAGGAAGCCGAACCAGGTGTGTGAGAGCTGGAGGTAGAGGCTCGAACATGACCTAAAGGTGTAGGTGCTGCTGTAGGTTGGCCTACATCTCCAGTGTGTCTTTGTAACTCAGCTACGTGCTTTGTCCGTACATGTTTCCACATATTTGTGGTATTCAGGTTACTGATATTTTTACCTCTTTTAACTTTTTGCTTACACAGCTTGCATTGAACATAGCAAATATCATCTACAAGTCTGTCAAAAAAGGACCACGCAGTGCAAGTCATGGGAGCGCCAATTTTGACATTTCTAAGAGAACTGCTCCCAACAGGTGCCAAACTGGAGGCTACAGGCAAGCGAGTCTGCAGCCTACCTCTCCCTCCTCTTTGTACCATTGGGACAATCTCTTCCTCAGAGCTGCTCCCACCACCTTCCTGTTGCCATGTTGGGTCTCGGACTTCATCATCTCCACTACCCTCTTCCAACACCTGCTGCTGTTGGATGGTCTGGGCAGCACCATGCTCCACAAAACCTGGCACCTGAGTCTCATCATCATCATAAGATGCGTTCTGCGGTGTGCTGTCCATCGGCACTGGCTCACCCGCCTCTTCAGATTGTGAGAGACACAGCTGTTGCGCATCACTGCATACTCCCTCTTCTTCAAATTGCAGAATGCTGCTTGCCTGTTCCCGTGTTTGCGAGCCAACAGATTCTGAGAACAGAAGCAGAGACTCAGCTGGCTCCTGTACAGAACTCTCTGACTGCCTGGGCAATTTGACAGGCGGTGAACAGACAGATGGTTGCTCAACAGTGTTGTGTTCCTGAGAGGAGGTGGAAGGAATTGAAGTCGATGCATTGGCTGCCATCCAACCAACAACGGCTTCAATTTGTTCTTCCCGCAGCAGGGGGCACGCCGAGCTCCTACCAAAGTGCGCATAAAGGAACGCTCACGGGGAAAACTGGTGGATGCTGTGTCACTGAGGGCGGCAGCAGCCACAGAATCCCCACGTCCTCTCCCTGCTGAAACTCCACGGCCACGACCACGTGCCTTACTCACTGACTTCTTCATCTTGGTAGATTGAGAAAGAAAGTCAGAAAATTTATAAGGCCTAAGTGTGGTTATTACGCAGAGACTGAAGTGAACACTGAAACACAACTGTTCACAATCTGTGAAAGGCTACTCCTTTGTCTACTTCTATAGTGTTTGCAACCAATGTATTGTATACGGATGGAAGCGCGTCACACTAATAGATTATATTTTAAATGGAATGGAGCAGAACCAATTGGAGATAAATGAAAAGGATGAGCCACTGAGACACGCTCAGCAGAGTACAAGCAGCAGTGCTTGAACAAGTAACTGGAGCGTGATGTGCACTCAAAAAATAAAAAACACAGACTGATGTGAACACTGAAACACAACTGTTCACAATCTGTGAAAGGCTACTCCTTTGTCTACTTCTATAGTGTTTGCAACCAATGTATTGTATACGGATGGAAGCGCGTCACACTAATAGATTATATTTTAAATGGAATGGAGCAGAACCAATTGGAGATAAATGAAAAGGATGAGCCACTGAGACACGCTCAGCAGAGTACAAGCAGCAGTGCTTGAACAAGTAACTGGAGCGTGATGTGCACTCAAAAAATAAAAAACACAGACTGAAGTGAACACTGAAACACAACTGTTCACAATCTGTGAAAGGCTACTCCTTTGTCTACTTCTATAGTGTTTGCAACCAATGTATTGTATACGGATGGAGGCGCGTCACACTAATAGATTATATTTTAAATGGAATGGAGCAGAACCAATTGGAGATAAATGAAAAGGATGAGCCACTGAGACACGCTCAGCAGAGTACAAGCAGCAGTGCTTGAACAAGTAACTGGAGCGTGATGTGCACTCAAAAAATAAAAAACACAGACTGAAGTGAACACTGAAACACAACTGTTCACAATCTGTGAAAGGCTACTCCTTTGTCTACTTCTATAGTGTTTGCAACCAATGTATTGTATACGGATGGAAGCGCGTCACACTAATAGATTATATTTTAAATGGAATGGAGCAGAACCAATTGGAGATAAATGAAAAGGATGAGCCACTGAGACACGCTCAGCAGAGTACAAGCAGCAGTGCTTGAACAAGTAACTGGAGCGTGATGTGCACTCAAAAAATAAAAAACACAGACTGAAGTGAACACTGAAACACAACTGTTCACAATCTGTGAAAGGCTACTCCTTTGTCTACTTCTATAGTGTTTGCAACCAATGTATTGTATACGGATGGAAGCGCGTCACACTAATAGATTATATTTTAAATGGAATGGAGCAGAACCAATTGGAGATAAATGAAAAGGATGAGCCACTGAGACACGCTCAGCAGAGTACAAGCAGCAGTGCTTGAACAAGTAACTGGAGCGTGATGTGCACTCAAAAAATAAAAAACACAGACTGAAGTGAACACTGAAACACAACTGTTCACAATCTGTGAAAGGCTACTCCTTTGTCTACTTCTATAGTGTTTGCAACCAATGTATTGGATACGGATGGAAGCGCGTCACACTAATAGTTAAATTGCATGGAGCTGCAAGAATTACACTGAAGGAAAAAAAAAAGAGTCTGTGAGTGACACGTGCAGATGCCTACAGACAGCGTTGCATGCAGAGCAAACTGCAGCGTCACCTGCACTCACACACACCTTGCAGAGCTGTTAAAACAACACTGCAGGCAAAAGGAAGCTTTACACAGCGGTTGGTGCTAGCCTGCCTACAGCACAGTACACTAAATCGCAATCTCTAACTGTCCCTCAGAGTCAGCACAGCAGCGTTCTGTCCCTTAATGAATTCACAGCACAGTGACGCTAAAATGGCGGCGGCGCCCTTTATAGTGCATTCTGACATCATTTCAGCATCCAATCACAGCCATGCCATTAGTTAACATGACCGCAGCAGTACAGGATGTGCCCACACTTCTTAGGATTCCTCATTGGCTGACTAAAATCACATTGCCTCGCAAAAAATTATGGGAACTTCCGATTCCGGTATCCGATAAGACGAAAATATCGAAACGAAGTATCGAAAGGCCGATAGAGCTAATATCGGCCGATACCCGATATTTGCAGTATCGTATCGCTCAACACTAATAGTAGGCAAATACCCTGCAGTAAATAAATAAATAAAATAAATAACAAAGTACATGAAAATAATATAGGGTACTTAGTTAACAATTTTGATTAAAAAATGGCAGTTAATTTTTTTTTTTTCAGTTTGTTTGCACAATGTGCATATAAAGGTATGGCCTGCTTTTTCTTTGAACTGGACAATACATTCATGTGGTTCTCCATGGCTGTGTGTCTACTACCTGGGTTCAGTCCTTCTCGGTCCTTATCCACATACATGTCACTTGACAAACTGTAAGGTCTTAAATATTAGAGATAAGGACCATCCCGATTAGGGTCACTGTGAAGTGGTGGGATGGCTTTTGCATTTTTTTGATCAAAATTCTGTTAATTAATTAAGGTTTTTTCACCCCTTCCGTTTTGCACTGTTCCTATGTGTTTTTGCATTTACAAATATTATGATATTGTGCTATTGATGTAATTTTGTATAATAAAGAATAACTTGTTATTTTTTCCTCAGTATCACCTATGACTCTTTGTTCTCCTGGTTTAAATAATTAAGAACCCTGTATTATTTTCATGCACTTTGCCGTTTATTTATTTACTGCAGGTTATTTACTTATTACGTTTTTTGGCTTTGGTTTTTACACGCTACTGAATACCCATTCTTAACACTGGAGAATTAACTGGAGAATTAATGTGAGTAAAATAAATAAAACATATCAGATCTGAGGGGGTCCGATATTAGACACCCCTGCTGATCGGCTGCTGTTAGCTACAGACGTGGCTGATGTACACGATGAATGTTAACATCAGTGGCTGTTAAGATATGGTAGCCGAGGAGGACAGTAACAAAAATAGCAGAGGCAGCCAGTCACCAAGAGAGGTTGGTAACTAAAGTATTGCAGAACCCTAAACTAACGCACAACTAGACGCAGCCGTGGGACGTACCTATGATGACCTAGACGCCTCGACCAGGGCCGGCTCCAGGTTTTTATGGGCCTCGGGCGAAAGAGTCTCAGTGGGCCCCTTTAACACAGACCACGATTCATGATGCACAGATACTGCAGAGAAATATGGTGTAGCCTTTCCGGGGGTTTTAGCTCTAGGATCGTTGTCTGGGTAGACAGAATGGCACGGAAACAGTTCATTCAGACAGCAGTTCTGGTGTAAAACTGGCCGCAACCAGCTTTATTAAAGTCCACAGCAAACAGATTAAAACAAAGCATAAACAGAAAACCTGGGCTTGTCTAGCCTCTAATTACACTTAGATAGATGGCCCTCTCTATCCGGGACCCAGACTCTACCAGTCTGTGCCCAAAACAACACATATCACATATGTTACCAGTATGGAGCTTCACAGATACTCCTCCTGTGTCTGAAGGCACCTTCCATGACCAGACTTGAGAGAGATCCACTCCTATTCAGTAGTCATTATGCTGGAGGTTCACAGAGACACTCCTGTGTCCGGGGTCCTTCCTGCACCCAGACTGAGACGGCTCCCCTCCTCTTCAGTAATCATCAGCATGGAGGTTCACAGAGACACTCCTGTGTCCGGGGTCCTTCCTGCACCCAGACTGAGACGGCTCCCCTCCTCTTCAGTAATCATCAGCATGCATGCTCACAGAGACTGCTTCCTTGTGCCAGGACACCTCTCTGTGTCCAGGCTGAAGACAGCTCTAACACTCTTGGAGCATTCTCACAGAGACTGCTTCCTTGTGCCAGGACACCTCTCTGTGTCCAGGCTGAAGACAGCTCTAACACTCTTGGAGACACCTTCTGTGCCTGGACCCCTTGTCCAGACTGAATGAGCTCTCAGATTGTGTTTGCAGACACCTACTTCTGGTCTCCTAATCAAGACCTGAGTAGTTTCAGGCCTGTGCTGCAAGTGTGTGCTGAATGTGAGGTGTAGTGACCTTTCTCTACCACTAGGTTTACAAAGCCACACATTTCCCTTATACCTAGGCGAAATGCACACCCCATTCAACACACATTCCTTCACTGTCTCACAATGGGTATAGTACAATGCCAAATACTTCACTTCTTCTATTACATGAGTGATATCTATTGTAAATTGTACAATAGCTCACAAACCGCCAAATCCTCACAGCTCACAGAACAGACTGGACAGTACAGTCCTCCATACAGTATTATGGGCACCACATAGTCCTCCATACAGTATTATGGGCCAAATATAATGCTCCATAAAGAATATTGGACCCCAAATAATGCTCCATACAGGATACTGGTCCCCATATAATGCTCCATACAAAATATATGAGCATATACAGCTGCATGGATAAAGCAAGGAGGATGTGGGTCGCACAGCAACTGTGTGCAACCAGGAAATCACCACTCATATAGCATAATAATGTAGGAGGAATAGGAGTCACTGGTGACTGCAAATAGTACTATAAAAGGTAAATATTTATTATAAACAGTACAATTGTAGCACAACAATACATGTATAAAAAACAATGAAAAACACACATATAGAACAAGTGCAGATAAAGAGAGAAAACGCTCCTAAAGATTTAACAAGTAAACACTTGCGGTAATAGTAGATGGACACGTTGTAGCACGAGGCATATCGTATAGAACATTCCCCACAGTGAGGAAAAAAGGTAAGGTGCCGTAGCTACAGAGATATATACCACAAGGTGCCAAGCATGCTTCTTTTAAGCGAAAAAGCGCTTATTTTGTAAGGCAAGCAATGATCAGTGCAGCGCTGCCATGTCTAACAAGAAGTCATGCTCACCAAAAGTTTAAGAAGTACTGCAGGAGGGAAATCGCTCCATAAAAATGCCACCCCAACGCACATTTCGTGGCTTAGCCTGCCACTTTTTCAAGGGGATAACCGTATACTGCACACAGGACCTTCAAATACCTCCTACATCCTGATCACATGGTTCAAATCATCAAATAGGAGATGGTATATGCGGCGCATGCGCAGCTGGAGCCGGACGAGCCCCCAGCGACGGCGGCGTCATGCCTCCAGACGCGCCCGCAGGCACTGAGCCTGAGCGCGCCCCGGACACATGGAGACGCCCCCCGCGGGAGGGATCAGCCGGACACAACAGGGCATGCGCACACCAAACTCCATGATAGCAGATAAGCATACAATAATTATGAGGCATAGGTTACAGCAATCAGAATATACATAAATCCACAGCAAGAACAGTTGGTCTGCAATAGATACGAACACAGTATAGATCTAAGTGATAAATGCATATGCAAGAAGGTTATTCTAAACATAACAACAAGCACATATCCAGTGAAGCTTGCAATAACTGTATTCTTGCTGTTCTTTTCCATATTTCTTCTCCTCATATCGACCAGATAGTATGTGAATAACGGGGGTAGAAAGTCCAATGGCATATGGGATAAAGGGATAAATACAACTGTGAAAACATATTAAAAAAACACAAAATTAAAATCAAGAAGGCATCAAACGGAACCAGAAAAAGAGGGGTATCAGAAGGAAAATAAATATATAATCTATAAGAAAGAGGCGAAATTTAAAGACTCGTTGAGACCATTAGGCACCATTGTATCAAGCTGAACGATGCAACGGGCCTCCATTTGGGCCAAGATTTTTTTATAGTCCCCACCTCTAACTCCGAGGTGCAATATGTCAATTCCTCGGACTTTAAAAGAAGTCGCGTCGCAGTTATGGTACTGTTTAAAGTGACGAGGGATTGTCTTCAAATCCGAGGAATCGGAAATGGACCTTGCCGCGCCAATGCCCCTGACGTGCTCCCTGATACGTATTCTCAATTCTCTGGTGGTCAAACCAACATATATCCTGGGACAGTCACATGTGGCGTAGTAGATAATGTTTGAACTGCCACAGGATATACGTTGGTGGATATTGAATGTTTTATCGCCACCAGAAGAGGAAAAATTCAGGGCACGCAGGGCATTGGAGCACGCAAGGCAATGGCCGCAAGGAAAAAAGCCAACGGTGGGACCACGAGTGCCAAAGACGTTTTTAGGTGGTGGAACGTAGTGACTCCGGACAAGAGTGTCTCGTAAGTTTTTTGACCGTCTTGATGTCATGGCAGGGTAATCGCCCAGCGAACGAGACAAAGCGGGCTCAGTTTTTAAGACATCCCAGTGTCTGGTTAAGATCCGTCGAATATCGGACCATTCATGGTTAAAGGTGGTGATAAATCTAATAGGTCCTTCCTCATTCCCTAGTCTGTCCACACGAGCAGTATTGAGGAGACAGTCGCGTGGGGTCCTCCTTGCCCGATCATATCCCTTTTTAATACATCGATTACTATAACCTCGCGCCCTAAAGCGATTACCGAGGTCCTTGGCTTGAGCCTCAAAGGCATCATCAGTAGAACAAATTCGTCTCATTCGAAGGAACTATCCGACCGGGACGGCCCTAATGGTGGCAGGGTGATGAGCTGACTTCGCGTGAATTAATGCATTTACAGAGGTGGGTTTTCTGAACACATCCGTCTGGAAGCGGCGACTAGCGTCAACCTCCAGGGAGATGTCCAGGAACTCCACCCACTCACGACTATGTTTATAAGTTAAATGGATGTTAAGAGAGTTCTGATTCAGCTCCACCATGAAATCCTCGAGCTGCTGCACCGTCCCGTCCACAACATCAGGATGTCATCAATATATCTAAACCAGTACAGCACATGGGAAGCGGCCTGTGCGCCCGCATCGCCAAACAAGGATCTCTCCCAGGAGCCCAGAAAGAGATTAGCGTAAGCGGGCGCACAGGCCGCGCCCATGGCTGTACCACGCCTCTGTAGGTAAAAGACGTCCTTAAAGACAAAAAAGTTGTGAGTCAGGACATAGTGGAGCAGCTCGAGGATTAGCTCACACGTAGGGCCGTCCAGGTTGGAGGATCCAAGAACAGACGAACAGCAGCCAGGCCGTGGGAATGATAGATGCAAGTGTACAAGGACTCCACGTCGGCTGTCACCAAAATAGTTGAATCATCCACAAGGATGCCGTCAACCCGTGCTTAGTGTCACGAACAAAGGAAGGTAGTGTCTCCACAATAGGTTTAAGATAGAAATCAATGAATTTACAAACCATGTCACATGGGCCACCAATGCCCGACACTATAGGGCGTCCCGGTGGGTCGAGGGCATCCTTGTGGATTTTTGGAAGTAAAATGTAGGGGTCCTAGGATTCTTCACCAGTAAACCCTCATAGACTTTCTTAGGGATAATATTGGACTCATACGCACCATGCAGGATATCCTGGAGTTCCAGAGAGAAGGAGGAGAGGGGACTATGTGACAGCCTAGTATATGTATTAGAATCTCTAAGCTGACGAAATACCTCTCGTTCATACTTGTCACATGGCCAGATCACGATGTTCCCCCCCTTGTCAGCTGGTTTAAAAACCACATCAGACAAGGATTGTAATTGTGACAGTGCCTGGCGTTGTGCATATGTCAAATTATCAAATCTACGTCTTGTAGATAGATTTTTCAGGTCTTCTGTCACCAGTTTTGTAAACACGTCAATCGCTGGACATAATGACAAGGGGGGGAACCTCGTTGATCTGGGCAACAGTGAAGTGGGGAACCTACTTTTACTAGGAGTAGACTGTTCCTCAAGCAGTTCCTCAAGGTTGTGTATAGCCTCCCTCTCGTTGTCACTCCAGGATTCCGACATTTGGCCGCGGTTATGCAATTTCTTAAGTAGAAGTTTATGAGAAAATAGATGAAGATCCTTCAATACTGTAAAAAAATTAAATGCATTAGTCGGTGAGAAAGTTAAACCTCTACCTAGGACCTCTAATTATGTGGCAGACAGAGTGTGGTGTGATAGATTTACTACCTGCAGTCCGCTCTGTGATGTAGGCTGGGCGTTACCCCCTCCATTAGTTTTAGTTTTAGTTGTCTGACGTGTCGTCATCTTTTTTCCGGTAGTCAAGGCATTCCCCTGGTCATTACTATGAGGTTTTTTGGTGATAGGGTCCTCATTTGTAGATAGATTCGATCGCACAGAGGCAGATCTTGATCTTGAGTAAGATGTGTTCCTATAACTGGAACGTGATCTGTCAGTGGGATTACGCCATCTATAGACTCTTGAGAGTAATTTATCCTGAGTATCACGTTTAAATTTCTTAGATTTCATGGATTGAATTTCCAAGGCCCACTTTTGTAGGTCTGCATCTGTGGAATCATTCAATTTTTTTTAAATTTTCACTAGTCATCTCATCGTAGTATGACCTGAACAGAATCAATCTCGAATTCAAGTGTTTCTAATGTATTCTGATTCATTTCTTTAAGCAGTTTCATAAAACCAATGGAGCAGGTGTTTGTGAGCTCCTCCCAACAACTCTTAATAGAGTTGTCCTGAATAGGAAATGAAGGAAACACTTGAACCCTAAGACCTCTGGGTATCAAATTGTTCTGAATGTATTTGTCTAGGAACTCGTGGTTCCACCAGACCTTAGTCCATTTTTTAAGAAGGTCCTTAAAAAGAAAAATAGCCTCCTGTAATTCCTTCTGAGACCCCTCACTGGATCCCTCTGCACCGTCCTGGAGTGTTTCATTGATCTGAGCACGCCAAGTGGCATCTTTGGCTCGAAAGTCCATACGAAAGCTGAGGAGAGCTGTGAAAAACACAGAAACAATTAATATGAGCATATACAGCTGCATGGATAAAGCAAGGAGGATGTGGGTCGCACAGCAACTGTGTGCAACCAGGAAATCACCACTCATATAGCATAATAATGTAGGAGGAATAGGAGTCACTGGTGACTGCAAATAGTACTATAAAAGGTAAATATTTATTATAAACAGTACAATTGTAGCACAACAATACATGTATAAAAAACAATGAAAAACACACATATAGAACAAGTGCAGATAAAGAGAGAAAACGCTCCTAAAGATTTAACAAGTAAACACTTGCGATAATAGTAGATGGACACGTTGTAGCACGAGGCATATCGTATAGAACATTCCCCACAGTGAGGAAAAAAGGTAAGGTGCCGTAGCTACAGAGATATATACCACAAGGTGCCAAGCATGCTTCTTTTAAGCGAAAAATCGCTTATTTTGTAAGGCAAGCAATGATCAGTGCAGCGCTGCCATGTCTAACAAGAAGTCATGCTCACCAAAAGTTTAAGAAGTACTGCAGGAGGGAAATCGCCCCATAAAAATGCCACCCCAACGCACGTTTCATGGCTTAGCCTGCCACTTTTTCAAGGGGATAACCGTTATACTGCACACAGGACCTTCAAATACCTCCTACATCCTGATCACATGGTTCAAATCATCAAATAGGAGATGGTTATAGCGGCGCATGCGCAGCTGGAGCCGGACAAGCCCCCAGCGACGGCGGCGTCATGCCTCCAGACGCGCGCAGGCACTGAGCCTGAGCGCGCCCCGGACACATGGAGACGTCCCCCCGCGGGAGGGATCAGCTGGACACAACAGGGCATGCGCACACCAAACTCCATGATAGCAGATAAGCATACAATAATTATGAGGCATAGGTTACAGCAATCAGAATATACATAAATCCACAGCAAGAACAGTTGGTCTGCAATAGATACGAACACAGTATAGATCTAAGTGATAAATGCATATGCAAGAAGGTTATTCTAATCTAAACATAACAACAAGCACATATCCAGTGAAGCTTGCAATAACTGTATTCTTGCTGTTCTTTTCCATATTTCTTCTCCTCTGTAGTTGTGCTACAATTGTACTGTTTATAATAAATATTTACCTTTTATAGTACTATTTGCAGTCACCAGTGACTCCTATTCCTCCTACATTATTATCCATACAAAATATGGAGTTCTCCTCTGCACTGTGCTGCGTTCTGTGCTGTTACGGCTCAGGAAAGGACGCTGTGGAAAGACTCCCCATCATCATCATTGCTTCTGCATTATCATCATCATTGCTTCCGCATTATCATCATCATCGCCTCCCCATCATTATCGCCTCCCCATCATCATGGCCTCCCCATCAACACTGCCTCCCCCCACCACCATCACACATACAGTACCACAGCACTCTCTCACATACACACACACAAAGCACCGCACTACCTACACACACACACACACACATACACCACACATCTCACCTGTCCGGCGTCCGCGCTCTCTCTGCCACAGCCGGCCGCTGAATGATGACGTCATGCAGCAGCACAGCTTGAGAGGAAGCGCGGGCGATCTACAGACACCCCCTGGAGCCCGAAGCTGCGGAGGCATGGGGAGAGGTAAGTATTGCGCCGGCTGCTGCCGGGGCCCTGAGCAAGCGGGGGGGCACAGTGGCGGCGCTGGCACCGCTTTCATCTGCTAACGGGCGCCGTGGTGCCCGACGACGGTGAGTGGGCCCCCCGCCTGCTCAGGGTCCCGGAACTTGCCCGGGTATGCCGGGTGCCGACACCGGTGCTGGCCTCGACACAGCCGGAGAGTTAGCTAAGCCTAGATATAGAAAGGGGAAGCTAACTGCCCCGGAGTAGCACCCTAAAGGAATAGGTAGCCCCCACACATATATTGGCGGTGAGACAAGATGAAATACAAACGCAGGCAGAAAATAGAGTAAGCAAATGCTGGGGCCCAGAACTGTCTAGATAGAACAGGACAGAAAAGAATACTTCCTGCAATCCAGCAAAACCCTAAGAAAGATTCCAACACTTCTGATTCCAAAAAATACTGAGACCACATGATCTCTCCCAGCTATGTCAGAACTCTGGTGTGAACAGGTAGCTACCCAGCAGCCACTGAAATAACAGGGACTGAACAAATGAACAGAGATAACTGAGAACCAGTGACCAGCGCAGGCCCCAGTAGGGGGACCCGGCTGACCTCATTCAGAAGGAAAAAAAACAAAAGAAAACAAAACCACACAAAATAGCTTATCTGAAAGTTGCAGGAGCCCGCAGCAGCTGACTTCCAAACTGGACCAGGAAGAGAAAACTAATCACCGGCGAAAGTGATGGGAAAGTTACTCCCTTAAATCTCCCAGTCATCACTCCCAGATCGTCCGCAGCTGGATCCTCAGCTGAAGGGCCTCTGTCAGTCAAGACAGCTTCATTAATATCAACAGCCACCAGAGGGAGCCCCAACTCAGAATCCATAGCATTCACAACAATTGCCAATAATGTCTGATTGCTGAGTGGGGTGTCAGATCAGATCTGATTTCTATCAGAAATGCAAAAATTAACCGAAGGAAATGTCATTATTCATAAATTCCTAAACACATTTAATTAGCAAATCACATACGTTTTGTCTACGGAGGTAAGTATTCACTGAAGAATTAAAATGGAGGTCGCCGTGTTACACTGACAGGAACTGGTCCCAGAATTTCAGTACTGATGCCAGTGAGCATGTGCAGTAGGACGTGCTGCCGCTGTTACCTAGAGATACGTATATTGTTAGTCAGACAGACAGGACACCCATAAGTGTGAGCGACCCCTTGTTTTCTCAGCACCTTCTTACTGCACCTCCAGTAGTAATAGTGGAGCACATCTTCCTACATATGAAGGAGGGTGCAGCTTTCTACTGCACATGCTCACATGCCCTTGTCCTAACATTCTAGGACAGGCTTCTCACAGTGAAACAAGGTGGCATATCTTAATACTATAGTGAATAACTTTCTAAACAAAACAACTATTATTTAATTAAATATATTTGGGAATTTATTTATACTGACATTTCTGTGAGATATTAGTTTTTCTATTCCCAGAGAATCCTTTTAACCCCTTCACCCCAAACCTGTTTTCCCTTTCATGACCAGGCCAAATTATACATTTCTCACCAGTGTCACTTTTTAATGTAATAAGTCTGGAACGCTGCAACGCTCTGAAACGTTCAACTCTGGAACGCTGACCCCTTAAATCACAGAGATATGTCACACAAAATAGTTTATAAATAACATTTCCCACATGTCTACTTTACATCAGCACATTATTTGAAACATAATATTTTTTTGCTAAGAAGTTAGAAGGATTAAAAGTTGACCAGCGATTTCTAATTTTTCCAACAAAATTTGCAAAACCATTTTTTTAGAGACATTACATTTGACATGCCTTTGAGGGGTCTACATAACAGAAAATACCCAAAAGTGACAACATTCTCAAAACTACTCCTATCAAGGTGCTCAAAGTCACATTCAAAAATTATATATTAATCTTACAGGTACTTCACAGGACTTTTTGAAATGTGGAATGAAAAAATGAATATTTAACTTTTTTTCACAAAAAAATATTTTAGACCCAATTTTTTTTATTTTCAACAGGAAAAAATGGATCACAAAATTTGTTGTGCAATTTCCCCTAATCACGCTATGCGCCATTTGACTTTTTGAATGTAAAATTTGCTTGAAAAATTAGCTGACGCCATGTCAAGTTTGGAGAGTAACTGATATACTTAAACAGTTGAAACTGACCACAAGTGACACAATTTTGGAAATTAGACCCCTGAGGGTACTTATCTAGATGTGTGGTGAGCACATTGAACCCCCATGGGATTCACAGAACTTTATAACATTGAGCCATGAAAATAAATAAAAAAAAATCGAATTTTTCCCACAAAAAATCTTTTTTTTTTAGCCCCAGATTTTGCCTTTTCATAAGGGTAACAGGAGAAACTGCACCATACAATTTGTTGTGCAATTTCTCTTGAGTACGCTGATACCCTATATGTGGAAGAAGACTAATGTTTGGGTGCAAAGCAGAGCTTGGAAGAGAAGGAGCACCCTTTGACTTTTTAAATGCAAAATTTGCTGGAATAATTAGCAGATGACATGTTGCATTTGGAGTGCCCCTGATGTGCCTAAACAGTAGAAACCCCCACAATTAACACCATTTTGGAAACTAGACCCCTCAGGAATCTTACCTAGATGTGTGTTGAGCAGCTTGAACCCCCAGGTGCTTCTCAGAAATTTATAACGTAGAGCTGTGAAAATTAAAAAAATCAGATTTTTCTCACAAAAATGTTCTTTTAGTCTCAAATTTTTATTTTCACAAGGCAATGGGAGAAAATGGAACCCACAATTTGTTGTGCAATTTTTCCTGAGTATGCAGATACCCCATATGTGAAGGAATGGTGTGCCGGTGATATGTTGCATTTGGAGAGCCCCTGATGGGCCTAAACATTTTGGAAACTAGACCCCTCAAAGAATTTAGATATGTGCTGAGCATTTTGAACCCACAGGTGCCTCACAGACTTTTACAACATTGATTAGAGAAAATGAAAAAAAATATATTTTTCACAAAAAAATTTGGTTTTAGTGCCCAATTTTTTAATTTTCACAAGGATAGCAGTAGAATATCGACCCCAAAATTTTAGCGCAATTACTCCTGAGTATGTCGATACCCCATATGTGGTATGCTTTTGAGGCACAGTGCAAAGCTCAGAAGAGAAGGTCGGGTCGTTCTGAAAGCGGCAATATCAAATATGAGTACTTTTTTGTTTATTTTTTTCCTAAAAATATGTATTTATAAGTACAATATATATATATATATATATATATATATATATATATAAATATTATTATTTTGTGATTTAAAAAAAATATTTTACAATTTTTTAAAACTTTTTAAACTTTTTTCACTTTGTCTCACTGTTGCTTTCACTTTCTGCAGACTGATCGCAGTTCTAATGCATTGCAATGCACCATCATTGCTGTGGATTAGAACGGTCAGCTATGTGTCACACAAACTTCTTAAATCATGTGCTGAGCATGACCTAACAAGTTTGCTAGAGTCTGGTGACCCGGATGTCATCATGACGCATGGAGTCATAATGGCAACGATCAGGCCCCTGCGATGATGTCATGGGAGCGGCGATCGGAGGGCAGAGGAAGCTCCCTCACTCTCCCTGATTACTAGCGATCACATCATTTATGGGATTAAAGTGCTGAGATCTGTGTAGGCACCGCTCCTCGCAGTGAGTGTCAGGCGTCAGCTGTGAGAATCAGCTGACACCCGGTAGCAATCATGCGCGCACAGCCTTTGTTCGAACATAATTGCCTGGACGTGCTCTGTACGTCCAAGGTCATGAAGTATTTCCTAACCAGGACACTACTGAGTATGACCCTGGTCATGAAAAGGTTAAGGACAAGAAAATATACTAAAATGGTTTGTACACTATTAGGGCAATCCCTTCTCAATCTGAGTGTTTGCCTCCACTTAAATAAAAGCACTTATACTCACCTTCCATGCTGATGCCGATCCAGCAGAGTTGACACTTACTCTCACAAGGTTCACATGATATTGTTACAACACGCGATCCCTGCACCCAATCAGCTCCGGCTTCACTGTCCTCACCTTCGGACGTATAAGTAATAAAAAGAAAGAGAGGAAACAGCCACAGGTTTGACTTCCTCTAGACTCATTTGTCTGAAGGAAGGGACACTCTCATGTGAACTATGTGAAAACAAGTGCCGATTCCGCTGGAACAGCGTCAGAATGGAAGGTGAGTATAAGTGCTTATACTTTAACGGAGGCAAACACTCACATTGAGACAGAGTTGATTTAGTAGTGGACAAACCATTTAAAGTGCTTAAATTTAAAGAAACCATAAGTGAATGCTAACTCATAAAGCTGATGTGTCACAAGATTTCAACGTAGAAGCTGCATACAGTCATGGCCAAAAGTTTTGAGAATGACACAAATATTATATTTTCACATGATCTGCTGCCCTCTGGTTTTTATGTGTGTTTGACAGATGTTTTTATCACAGACAGAAATATAATAATTGCAAACATATGAGTAACAAAAGCTTATATTGACAGTTAGAATGAGTTAATGCAGCAAGTCAATATTTGCAGTGTTGACCCTTCTTCGTCAGGACCTCTGCAATTCTCCCTGGCATGCTCTCAATCAACTTCTGGACCAAATCCTGACTGATAGCAGTCCATTCTTGCACAATCAATGCTTTCACTTTGTCAGAATTTTTAGGTTTTTGTTTGTCCACCCGTCTCTTGATGATTGACCACAAGTTCTCAATGGGATTAAGATCTGGGGAGTTTCCAGGCCATGGACCCAAAATCTCTATGTTTTGTTCCCTGAGCCATTTAGTTATCACCTTTGCTTTATGGCAAGGTGCTCCATCATGCTGGAAAAGGCATTGTTCTTCGCCAAACTGCTCTTGGAGGGTTGGGAGAAGTTGCTCTTGGAGGACATTCTGGTACCATTCTTTATTCATGGCTGTGTTTTTAGGCAAGACTGTGAGAGAGCTGATTCCCTTGGCTGAGAAGCAACCCCACACATGAATGGTTTCAGGATGCTTAACAGTTGGCATGAGACAAGACTGGTGGTAGCGCTCACCTTGTCTTCTCCGAATGAGGCGTTTTCCTGATGTCCCAAACAATCGAAAAGGGGATTCATCAGAGAAAATAACTTTACCCCAGTCCTCAGCAGTCCACTGCCTGTACCTTTTGCAGAATATCAGTCTGTCCATGATGTTTTTTCTGGAGAGAAGTGGCTTCTTTGCTGCCCTCCTTGAGACCAGGCCTTGCTCCAAGAGTCTCCGCCTCACAGTGCGTGCAGATGCACTCACACCTGCCTGCTGCCATTCCTGAGCAAGCTCTGCACTGCTGGTAGCCCGATCCCGCAGCTGAAACACTTTTAAGAGACGGTCTTTGCGCTTGCTGGTCTTTCTTGGGCACCCTGAAGCCTTTTTGGCAACAATGGAACCTCTCTCCTTGAAGTTCTTGATGATGCGATAGATTGTTGACTGAGGTGCAATCTTTCTAACTGCGATACTCTTCCCTGTTAGGCCATTTTTGTGCATTGCAATGATGACTGCACGTGTTTCTTTAGAGATAACCATGGTTAACAGAAGAGAAACAATGATGCCAAGCACCAGCCTCCTTTTAAAGTGTCCAGTGGTGTCATTCTTACTTAATCATGACAGATTGATCTCCAGCCATGTCCTCATCAACACCCACACCTGTGTTAATGGAGAAATCACTGAAAAGAGGTTAGCTGGTCCTTTTAAGGCAGGGCTGCAATGATGTTGAAATGTGTTTTGGGGGATAAAGTTCATTTTCTAGCCAAATATTGACTTTGCAAGTAATTGCTGTTAAGCTGATCACTCTTTATAACATTCTGGAGTATATGCAAATTGCCATTAGAAAAATTGAAGCAGTAGACTTTGTAAAAATTAATATTTGTGTCATTCTCAAAACTTTTGGCCATGACTGTACATTAAAAAGATATCCCTGACCTGATCAGGCTGATGTATTTATTTTGAAAATTCACTCCAAAATTAGTGTACATTTCTCTCAGACCTGTACTTATAAAAATGTTTCCTGATATATATTACAATGTCACCACCTTCATTCCAGTTAGCAAGTGGTGACAGACATATCCTACCAATACACTTTTACTTTCTAAGATTGGGAAACCACCCATGTATAACAAAGTAATCGACAGTTTGCCTTTTAAATCCTATTCCTAAAGAATTCTTGACTAAAATAATGCATCTCTGTCCTGTCGACCTAACATAAATATGTATTGAATTAAAATTTTCTTTTTTGAAAAAAGGAAATATTTAAACAACATGTTAGTGCTGAATGAATATTTAGCAATTTAAATTATCCAGTTTTGCTAAATTTTGCCAGGAAATTTGATCACAATGAATTGATTCACATTGAATCAAAAGTATTCCAAAGCCTCTAAATGCCTTGAAAAAACATACTGTACATGTGTGACTGAACGACAACTAGTCACTGCCTCACAAACATTCTCATTCTACAATCTCTCTCTCCCTATCAATTAAATCTGTATTATTCTTTTTCTTCATACACTACTGCTTTGCTATCACTAACTTTACAGTTTCTTCAGTGATTTATGGCTTTCTCTCCCTAATTGTATAACTAATCTGTGAACTGTGGTGTTCTCTAACTATTCAGATTCACCCCAAAATGGCTTCTGAATCATCTGCTTCATTTATGCAGGCTATTATAGTCCCTTATGATTGATTATGCTATTGTCAGGATTCATTTGCCCTTCTGCATATTGCCCACTAGTGGCTGCTAATATTTACTTTAATAAAACGTGCTGCATTTCCTCTTATTACCACCGGAGGCTTTTGTCAGGTTTCTGGAATCACCCTTTACCAATATAGCATATGTTGAACATATGGAAGCCATTTTGTTTCCTGTTTGGGCCTACTTAATACCACATGGAACTCAATGCTTGAGTATTGCGTCTAGCTGTTAGTCTAGTTCTTGACTCCAGCTCCTGAGAATAGTCTCACCCAGACTGTTCCCACTCCTCTCCGCATTGCTTCTACAACTTTTATTGCTACTTCCAAGGACTTCTACAACTGCTTGTTGTTCTCTTGTTGTACGACTGCTTGTTGTTCCCTGCTCGTGCTCCTCTGACCATTGGATTCCAACCGTACTCCTCTATTTTAATAGCTATTTTATGTTAATGATAGTTGCAAGACATGATGAGGAAGTCCGCCAAGCCATTCCAGAGGTCATGTGATCCTTCGCTGGCTGTTACAATCTTCTGAAATATGTAGAATAGTGGTCGACATTTTTAGCGATTTACGTAGTGATTCGTCTACTGTTTAGATTTGCTGTGTTCATTGAATGTCTAAAAATTAAACAGAAATTTGATTTGCATCAAATCAATTTTGTCATTTCTACAACATTTTAATGCTGGTATTTAGTGTCTGAAATGCTTAAGAGAAAATAATATTTATTGAAAAAAATGAGCCAGTAGCTGATTTCTGTACTCTTACATTAGTACATTATGGATGTAAAACTAATGCCAAGAAAACTGAAGTTAAGGTTATCTACTATCAAAGAGTTATCTGTTAAATGCTTTTTTATGCATTCTTGTCTAATGAGAAGTTCCCCCACTTTCTTCCTAAAGCAGATGAAGTTAAAAGTCTTGTCCAGATGTGCCTCTTTCATGCACAATGAGATTTGGTCCCTCTATGTTGTGAATTCAATTACTTTTTGGCATTGTGGAAAGTATGTCTTTCTTTCTGAATGTGCTTTCAACGTGAAATGATTTAATTATTACTATTATGCATTAGTAAAAGGGAAAAAAAACCTGGGGCAGTTGCGTACAACAGAGTTGCTGTGAGTCACATAATTTACATAACACTTCCATTGTGGGATTTCTTTTGAAATGTAGCCATATTTAGCTTTGCAAATAATGCACCATCTTGATAACTTGTCACAGAACAGAACATCATTTCACTTAAGAGCTTTAAGATAACTTAAGAGGTTCTCCCACAAGCAAAGGGCATTTTCATTAATAGATCTTGGATTAATAATAAGTTTCACAATTGTATTTGTTAAAAATAATGTTCTTGTGCTGAGATATTCTAATAAATGTGCCCTGCTATATACTGTCTTATTTGCTGTGCCAAACCATAAAGTGCAGCTCTTGGCGCTGGGAGGAAGCATAAGTCACTTATAATAAGTGGGTATATGGATGGCACAGTTGGGGCTTGCAGCTGCTCATTTCTGTGATGCAACACCTTTCCCTGCCTGTTTTATCACAGGAGCGAGTGTTTCCATATGTCCAACTCTCTGAGCTCATCATAAATCATAAATAAGTTAGTGGTATAGGAGTTCCAGTGTTTCTTCCCTTGTCCAGTGAGCAACAGTTACAGACCAACGGATTAAAATAGTAAAGGAGTGGATGAAAATATTTTTTCAGAGAGCAACATGACAGTATAAAACAATTTGGGTGTGAGGATCTTTATAACAGGATTATTATTCCCGTTAAGGTCAACTTGGCTACATCTGTAGCTTGTGTTAATATTTATCTTCTATTGACTCTAATTGTTGTTGAGAATTATGTGGCTGTGAACCCTAAAGCTATTACCTGGGGTCCGTGACAATTCACACAAAATAAAAGCACAGAAGTGACAACGTATGCAAAATGTGTGCACAAGTTAAAAAGGTATTCTACATTAATATAATTTAAAAAAAACCTTCACAATACCACTATTCCAGCCTTTATTGTGCATGTTATTTTTTTCCTTTTATTTTATTTTTTTGGGGGTGAGGGATCTTTGGCTATCATTTTTACAGAAAGATCCCACGGCTGTATGTTTTAGTGTGGACTTGTGGCAGCTACTTTGGCACTATACAACTTTTAGTCAAAGGATAGTTGTTGAAAAGATCTATTGTTCATAAATTAGACTAATTATAGAATTATATTTGTGCTCAATGGATTCTTGAAAACAGTTTTAAAGATATCCTACTGCATCTGGACTTTTGATTCAGCATGTATAATTGTAAAAATGTACAATTTTATAATATTTAATTGGATTTATCCCCTTAACAACTAATCAGTGTCTTATGAGAAATTTGTGGGCCCTCAGTTTTCAACATCTTTTGGTGTTGCTGCAGTAGAGGGGGTTAATGGCTATTTAAGCTCTTCTGCTCTAAGTACAAATTGTAATTGAACATTTAGCTTTTAGAGATGGCCGGTAAGCTTCAGTTGGGATTGGAGGAAGCTCCAATATGGGCTGTTAACTAGGGATGAGTGAATCCGAACTGCAAAGTTCAGGGTTCATACCCGACATGGTGCTGAATTCTGAATACGGACTTCTCCGGTAGTACTTGCCACTGTTCAGAGTTCGGATTTCTAATAAAGCTTGTTAAGGATACAGAGCAGCCAATCAAAAGCTGTGGGCACTTCCGGAGACATCACAGCCATGAAAAGCATGAAATGTATTGGTATGGCTGTGATTGGCAGGCACCACCCTTAACCAGGCCTGTATAACCCCCGGATCATGGGTGGTGACACTGTTCAAGTTAGGGACAGTGTAAAATAAATACAAGTTAGGGACAGTGTAAAATAAATAAATGAATAACAAAACCTATGTGTGGTCCAGCTGTGAGCTGGTCTTATTATGCTGAGAATGAGCCAATATATTGACCTTCCCAACTTATTAACATCAGCCAATAACTGTCTGCTTTGATTTTGTATGTTTTTAAAAATGGAGAGACCATAAAAAATGATGAGGTGTCCCCCTATTTTTAATAACCAGCTAAGGCAAAGCAGACTTCTGGGGGCTGATACTAATTGGCCCTTCCCAACCTAATAAGCCCAGCCCTCAGCCACCCCATAAATGGTGCATCCATTAGATGATAAAATTCTGGTGCTTAGCCTCAGCTCTTAAAAATTTCCCTGGTGCCTTGGCAATCGGGGTAATGGGATTGTGTGGTTGATATCAGCAGCTGGCGCTGACATCAGGCCCCTGGGGTAGTAATAGAGAGGCATCTGTCAGACACTTCCATTACTAACCCAGTATTTGAAAGAAATAAACACACACAAAAAATCTTTATTTTAAAAAACCTCTCCAACAATTTCCCTCTTTCATCCATTTATTAAAAAAATCTGCTGCAGTCCACACGGAGGTCCTACGATGACCCAGGCTCCTTTTTCCAGTGTATGGAGACCCATTCAGAGAAAGGGGCTCCATGGACTGGAGCAGCAGCTACTGCCGGATCTCATGCTAAACGTGAGAGTTGGAATGATGAGCGGAGACATGACCGCGAGTGACCTATGCAGCCTAGCTCTCTAAGTTCCATGCAAGGACCTGTTGAAATGCCAGTCAGCATGAAACGTGCCGTCGTCCACATGTTGCTTGTCCTCTCTCTGCTGCCCAATAACTTCTAAGAAATATAGAAGATTTTATGGAGCGGTGATTGCAACCTGTTCATTCTACTTTGCCACATCATGCTGTACTCCGCTAGGTCTCATGGAGTTCACTGTGAGAGCTAGAAGGATGAGTGGTGACACAACCGCAAGTGACCTATGCAGCCTCGTTCTCTAGGCTCCATAGGTCACTTGCTATCATCTCTTTAATATGTACAGGCAAAAAGCTATACACTACAACACCTATCATCTGAATGACCTCTAAAGAACACAGACAGTCAATGTCTAAACATTTTCAATAAGTGTGTTATTTTGTAGCATGTTTAATTTGTAATTATTATGCAGATCCATTATAGCTTACCTAAGTGCCTCAACTATAAATTGGAAAGAAAATGTTATTTTGCTAGTACAAACTAAATAGATGAATCTTTACAGTGTTTAAGTACTATTTGATAATGATTTACATGGTAAAATATCAGTTAGTAATATTTGTGTTGGCAGTCACTTGAATGAAGATTGTAATCTCTAATTACTGCAGGATTTAAATACAAGTCAAAATCATATTGACTTTATATTCTGAGATAATAGAATGAAATAAGCCCGGTCATGTCAGTGTGAAGTAAAGTACTTGCGTGTATAATTTATATATCTATTGCTATATGACTAAACAAGACAGAAAGATATGAACAGTTTGCAAATTATCAGGTAGGAATATAAATAATGAGTCTTCCATTCAGGATCAGTGGTTATGATATCCATAATCTAAAAGCCAAACTATGTAGAACTCAGCAAATTTATAGCCCGGTACAAACTTACAACGAAAAAATGATGATGATATTTGACCTATGTTATCCAGTAATTTGAATCACTTTTATTGCATTTTTACAGTGTTGCAGAAACCAAAACCCCAAAATTCTATTGTTTATTTTTCCTTCCCTATTGCGCTTACTGGTTGGTTAACTAACTTTATACTGCCATAGTGCAGTATGGTAGTATATAGTAAAAATCATGATCTTTTATGAATGCCAGACACAGGCTGCACTTTACTGGAGCACCATGATTGCAAACACGAGGACCTTCAGCAGACCCCGGATGTCTTTTGAACCCATTTACAAGCCCCCAAGTTTGCATACTTTAAATTCTGCTGTCACAGGTCTACAGCAGCATTTAAGAGGTTAACAGCAGTTAGTGGAGGTCATTTTCACTCCCTGCTGTGTGACACAGCCATCTTCTACCAGGAATCATGCAGGCTTAAGTAGATGGGGACTCAACAATAAACGTATCAATGCATCCAATGTCAGAAAATGGTTAATTATATGAACCAAGTGTCCTACTGGGGGTCTACATGTAGTTAAAACAGAGCAAAAGCTTAGGGCCCCGTCACACATAGTGACACACCAGCGATCCCGACAACGATACGCACTTGTCAGGATCGCTGGTGTGTCGATACATGATCGCTGGTGAACTGCCAAACAGGCAGCTCAGGCAGCGATCAGGACAGCGACACTGTGGGTAACGTCGCTTAGTTACCCGCCACATTGAGGATACCAGCCCGCTGGGTGCCCGGGAGCTGGTATCCATAATGGTACACATACGGGTTTTCCAGGCGTCTGCGCGCGGCAGCTGCCTAGAGAAAACCCGGTTGTGTACCTTTGGTTACCAAGCTCCCCTGCAGCGCAGTGCGCTTGGGTATCCAACAATTTACCACATCTGATTGTTCCTCACCTTGTTTCTTTGTACTTGTACCAAATACTGACGTGATAAATGTGTGACCAATACTATGACCTGTTTGTTAAATCGGTAATGGACCAATATACGTGGACTGGTGTCGATAAATATTAGGTTACGGTCCCATCAAAGATAGGTATGCCTTGTTGCAGCTGGTGGTCTTTCAAGAATTGGTCAATTTATGCGCTAAGTACCATATTTTTCGGATTATAAGACGCACCCCAAATTTAGAGGAGAAAAATAGGAAAAAAATTTTTTTTTAACAAAATGGTTGTGCTTCTTATAATCCATGCGGCTTATTGCTTACCAGGGTTGGTGGCTGCGGTGAAGCAGGGTCCCAGGGTCACTGCTGGAGGAGGCAGGAGTGGATTGATGTGCAGGCCGTAAACTGGGATAAGGGAGAGCCGATGGTGCTGCTGCCGGTGTTCCAGTGCTGCGGGGGTGTCCGAAGCTGCTCCGGGTGTCTCTGGTTCTGCGAGAGTGTCCGGCGCTGCGGGGGTGTACAGTGCTACTCCGGGTGTCTCCGGTGCTACGGGGGTGTCTTTTGCTGCTGATCATCTCCCAAGATCTTGGTGCCGAGATCTCCATCTGTGCATGCGCCACCCCCTGGCAGCGATTTTCCCAGAGTCCACCGCATAGGACACCATGGAACTGCGGGGGCTCTGGTATTTCACAAAATGTCAGCAGAGCCCCCGCAGCACTGGAGACACCCGCAGCAGCACCAGACATTCCCGCAGCACCGCTGGGCACCCGTAGACCTCGGACACCCCATCATCCCAGCCTGTGGCCCTCAGCAACGGTACCGGTAAGGTATATTCACATTATAAGACACACTCCCATTTCTCCCCCATATTTGGGGGAAAAAAGAGCGTCTTATAATCTGAAAAATACGGTAACTTCATTTTTAGAAATATATTCTATATAGCAGTAATCCAAACCAAGCTTCATATCCTCCGCAGACCCAGAAGTCCCAGAACCCATAAATTGTTGTATACAACAGTGTATGCAAGGTCTAAGGAGGATATATTCTATGTTTGCATACATATTAGTGCTTACAGAGGCTGCGGTATTCTTTGGTTTGTATATTATGCAGTCATAGCAGCTTGCACGTGTTCACACTTGTATCATTCTGTTTGGAAGTGCTGGCCATTTTTTACTATTGTAAGGAGTTTAGTCAGAGAATATTTCAAATCCTTTTTAATTGAAGGGAGACTTTCTTTTCAAAACACTTTATATTTTTATTCTTTCTTTAAAGAGTTTCATTTGGACAGGTCATTGAAATGAAATAGGACTTTTATTGTGAGTCAAGTCTATTAGAAAAATAAAAAGAGAAGGGAGATTATTCTATTGTCAGAGTCATCTGCTTTGTTCAAAACATGTAGGAAATGATTACCTCTGTCTGGTTGCCATGTGAAAATGGCAGACACTTTATGCTGGGTTCTGTTAATCAGCACAACCTCGGTCTCCGCTCTGACTCATCCAATTTAGTGGCTCCAGCAGCTGTACTGATATTTGCTGCTGATTATCCGCATGGTATTTCTCTATTTTATGGGTCTCTGTACTGATCTGGAAAATAATCCATACATAGCTAGAATTATCTACAAGGAAAAAAATGTATTAAGGAGACGGGAACATTTTCTCCACACAGAATAGGCTGCAGTAGCTAAAAAGATATCTCATTTCAGTAATTTGTGCTAATGGTCCTCATGGTAACATAGTCTAATGGTTCATTTTCACACTAAGGTTTCATTAGCTCGCAAATGTTTCCAATGAATAACTCATCTGGTTAATGTCTGCCCAGAGCTCTTACATGGTGGAAAATATCTAATAGGCATGACTGATACAACGGACTATGTTGTCTTTGTTTAGCTATTTCCACAGCTTATTAATGTGTTCTAACTATGTGGATCTTTACTTATAAGAAAACATGATTAGTATTGTAAGTAGTAGTGAGCAGACAAGCCAAAATACAAGTCCGATAGATTACCTAAAATTCAATCTGAAAATTCTAGTCCTCTCAAATTTAACCAATGTGTTATACAGGGTGGGACATGTATATGGATACACCTAAATAAAATGGGAATGGTTGGTGATATCAACTTCCTGTTTGTGGCACATTAGTATATGGGAGGGTGAAAACTCTTCAAGATGGGTGGTGACCATGGCAGCCATTTTGAAGTTAGCCATTTTGGATCCAACTTTTATTTTTTCCAATGGGAAGAGGGTCATGTGACAACATCAAACTTGTTGATAATTTCACAAAAAAAACAATGGTGTGCTTGGTTTTAACATAACTTTATTCTGCCATGAGTTATTTACAAGTTTCTCTTTATTTACAGCCATTGACAAGTCGCAGAGGTTAACACGTAAGGAGCGAATAGAAATTGTGTTGATGTCTGGTGAACACAGTACCCGGGTCATTGCAGCAGATTTAAATGCAAGAAAACTATCACCATTCCTATTTTATTTAGGTGTATACATATAAATGGGCCACCCAAAAAAGTTTGCCTCATCACTGAACATAATGTTCTGTGTAAACTGAGGGTCCTGTTCCAATTTTTGTTCTGCCCATTCTATTCATCCTAATGAATAGGAAAAAAGCATAAAAAAAGAAAAACACGTTTTTAATGCAACGTTTTCCAACCAAGTGACACATTTTTGATGCAGAAATGTCTGCAGCAAATAGTTAAGGTGTGCACATACCCTAATGTGTGACTCAAGCCTTACTGTTTTGTAGCATTTTGTTATCACATTTACATCGTCGTTCTGCTGTAATTATAGTTTCATTGTTAAATGAAAGGTTTATGTTGTGTACTGGTTAATTATTTACATCAATTAATATGACTTACAGTATACTTGCTAATGGCATGGTGTACAGGAACAAAGGATGAGGCCGAGAAAAACATCAATTATGCATTCCACTAATCTGTTACTGAAAAGTGATAAAGTAATTCAGGAAGTGATGTTCATCATTTGGGAACGATAATAAATGATAAACCTGAAATCACCAACAGCAAGAAGCATAAATATTCATGGGAGAAGAGGGACTTCAAAGACTATCATTGTGTACAATGGCATTTGGCGTTGTCTATCAGGATGATAATTTGTGACAACTAGAAAATGATAAAATGACAAGTCATGTCAAGCCGGTTTGTAAACTGACAGTAAAGCTCATCTTATAACATCAAGTTGTGAAAAAAAATGAATGCTACTTGTAAGTATATTTACTTCACAATTACTAAAATACACAATTATGTAGCATTGTTGACTAGAGAAAAGCAATAATCAATTTACTGTTAAATAGGTAAAGAGAAACTGTCAATATAATCAACCTTCATAAGCCTTCTATATGGGCTTCAGTTCATGAGAAGCTGAATTAAGTGGTACCTTGATATCTGCAATCCTAAATCTTATTCCAGAAAATTACACATTTTTCCTAACATCTAAATTAGCTGTTAAGATCTACTGGCCTTATATACAGTGCCTTGTGAAAGTATTCTGCCCCCTGGAACTTTTCAACCTTTTCCCACATATCATGCTTCAAACATAAAGATACCAATTGTAAATTTTTGGTGAAGAATCAACAACAAGTGGGACACAATTGTGATGTTGAACGAAATTTATTGGTTATTTAAAATTTTTGTGGAAATACAAAAACTGAAAAGTGGGGCGTGCATTATTATTCGGCCCCTTTAACTTAATACTTTGTTGCGCCACCTTTTGCTGCAATTACAGCTGCAAGTCGCTTGGGGTATGGCTCTATCAGCTTTGTACATCAAGAGACGGAAATTCTTGCCCATTCTTCCTTGGCAAACAGCTCGAGCTCAGTGAGGTTGGATGGAGATCGTTTATGAACAGCAGTTTTCAGCTCTTTCCACAGATTCTCGATTGGATTCAGGTCTGGACTTTGACTTGGCCATTCTAACACCTGGGCACATTTATTTGTGAACCATTCCATTGAAGATTTTGCTTTATGTTTGGGATCATTGTCTTGTTGGAAGACAAATCTCCATCCCAGTCTCAGGTCTTTTGCAGACTCCAACAGGATTTCTTCAAGAATGGTCCTGTATTTGGCTCCATCCATCTTCCCATCAATTTTAACCATCTTCCCTGTCCCTGCTGAAGAAAAGCAGGCCCAAACATGATGCTGCCACCACCATGTTTGCAGTGGGGATGGTGTGTTCAGGGTGATGAGCTGTGTTGACTTTACACCAAACATATCATTTGGCATTGTTGCAAAAAGTTCGATTTTGGTTTCATCTGACCAGAGCACCTTCTTCCACATGTTTGGTGTGTCTCCCAGGTGGCTTGTTGCAAACTTTAAACAACACTTTTTATGGATATCTTTGAGAAATGGCTTTCTTCTTGCCACTCTTCCATAAAGGCAAGATTTGTGCAGTGTATGACTGATTGTTGTCCTATGGACAGACTGTCCCTCCTCAGCTGTAGATCTCTGCAGTTCATCCAGAGTGATCGTGGGCCTCTTGGATGCATCTCTGATAAGTCTTCTCCTTGTTTGAGATGAAAGTATAGAGGGACGGCCGAGTCTTGGTAGATTTGCAGTGCTATGATAATCCTTCAAGTTCAATATGATCGCTTGCACAGTGATCCTTGGGATGCTTAAAGTTTTGGAAATCATTTTGTATCCAAATCCGGCTTTAAACTACTCCACAACAGTATCCCAGACCTGCTGTTGTGTTCCTTGGTCTTCATGATGCTCTCTGTGCTTCGAACAGAACCCTGAGATTATCACAGAGCAAGTGCATTTATACGGAGACTTGATTACACACAAGTGGATTATATTTATCATCATTAGTCATTTAGGACAACATTGGAGCATTCAGAGATCCACAATGAACTTCTGGAGTGAGTTTGCTGCACTGAAAGTAAAGGGGCAGAATAATATTGCACGCCCCACTTTTCAGTTTTCGTATTTCCACAAAAATTTAAAATAACCAATAAATTTCGTTCAACTTCACAATTGTGTCCCACTTGTTACTTATTCACCAAAAATTTACATTTGGTATCTTTATGTTTGAAGCATGATACAGTATGTGGGAAAAGGTTGAAAAGTTCCAGGGGGCCAAATGCTTTCGCAAGGCACTGTAGAACTCCCTAAGAATCCTCTAGGGTTTCTTTAATTGAAAGCGGTCACTACCAGTGTGAAACATGTAATGACTGATATTCTGCTTTCCCTATCTACATGACTCACACTAGTAAATCCCCCTTCTATTTATAATTATTGAAGTATATTCTTCAGGAAATCTGTGTCCTGCCCATAGATCGTAACTGTTCATTTACATATTAGGAAAAATGTGGACTTCTTTGCAATAAGACATTGGATCGAAGATATCAAGGTATAATTTTATTCAAAATTTTATGACCTGGATTCCATTATAGACAAGTTAGGAAGGTTTACCCTCCTGACAGATCCCTTTAATGGTATAATATTAGGTAAAAAAGGAATTGGATAACAGTATACAGTAAACTGAATTCCAACAACAATTGCCAGGTAGATGCTGACAAATTAAATATAATCTCAAAACTAACATGAAAAAATGACATGGTGTCCCCCTGTTTTTGATAACCAGCCAAGGTAAAGCAGACAGGTGCGGGCTTATATCATCAAAATTTTAAATTTTTAGAAAACAGCAACCAACTCTAGACCAAATCCAAAGTAGTGCACAACTGAGATCATGAAAGAGAGAGGTAAAGAAATAAAATTAAGAAACAGACTCTCACTCGCCAATTTATTATTAAAAATAATCCCCAAAGCACCAACGTAATCCAAGGCAACCTGTAGACCCTCGTTATGAGAATGATGCTTCATAGGCCACTCCTGGTAATGTCTCATGAGTGATGACGTCAGTATCTCAGTAACATCACTCATGAAGCATGACCGGGAGAGACTTATGAAGTGTGATTCTCAGAAAGATGCTCCATAGGTTGTCATACAGAATAAAAGTTGCCAGCTCCTGCAACACCAGGGGCTCTGATGTCAGTCATCTATGAGACTCGGTGACTCTGATCACTGATGAGGGTTTAATTACTGATGTCACCATTGTTCAGAGCCACCAGGTCTCGCAGGAGCCGGCAAAGTTGATTAGCCGTGACGTCAGTACCGGCAACTGTGAAAAGCGGTATTGTTCCTGCTATTCACAGTCGCTGACACCCGATTCAATGAACCCTGGACTATGTCGGATCTACGAGGCGACATTTTTTCAAATAAATTGGTAAACGAGGAAGATTGTTTTGTTTATTTTCTCACTTTTTATGTCTTTCAGGTATCCATTTGTGGACTACAGCAGATTTGGTGGACTTCACAGGATTCCCTGGACTATGTCAGATCTGCATGATTTTTTTTTCATAAATTGGTGAACAAGGGATAGTGTGTGGGAGTCTTTATTCAAATAAACTTTTTTTTCTGTGTGTCTTTTTATTTTTAAATACTGAGTTAATCTATCTATCCATCTATATTTGTATCTAAAATTTCTTTATTAATTTGTAAACTAGCTTTAAATTACATAGAGAATCACAGTATGTAAAAGATGATTTAAAAATGTATTGCATAGGGATTGCATGCACATGTCACATGGATGATAGGTGAGAAAAATCGCATTGTTATTGCATGACACTCACATGACACCTGTACTACTTTTTAAGAGCAACATCTGAGTTATTTTTTTATGCAAATGTGAGTGAGCCCTTATGTTCCTTTCCAAGGGGGATGTTCCACATGAATCTCTGATTGGCATATCTATACACTGCTTTACGTTATTACCCACTGAGCCACGTCGTCTTGGTAAAAACCATAAAAATTTGCACTAGATAAAAAGACCAATATCTCTCAAACCATATGGCTGATTGTGAAAACGTAAAAATCAGAATATTCTGGGGAGCTGCAGAAGTAAAATAAGAGCAAAAAGTGAACTGATCTTTAAACTAATAACCACTGTTGTGCATTTCATTTTTCATAAATCAATAGTATAAATGAAGATATGAAACTTTGTAATATGTCTTTTAAGAGAAATCTGCCTCTTTCTCCTCATGTCTAATAATTTATTATCAATCCACAGGTGAAATCAGTTTTTATTGAAGATAGAGGCAGAAGAAGAAAGTAAAGCTAGAAAGAGACAGAGGCAGACACAGACAAGTTCACTTGATATGACAGTTACACTTTCAGGGCTCTTTCAGAGGTCAGTGTGTCTGGTAGGTGTGGTGACAGTTTTTACACATACTGGAGACACTTACACACGTGGACCCATTCAAGTGAATGGGTCTGTGCAGGTCATTGTGTTTTCAAAGATCTTTGATCTGCTGTGAACTCAGTGACTCAGTAATGAGTTCTGTCTAACCCCTCTAGTGCCACATATTGGAAACTTAGGTTTACACTATGCGTTGGAAGGAAGCTGCCAATCAGTGGTGATGGGTGAGGATAGCTAACACTCAAGAATATTGAGGACTAAATTACAGGAGCTTAAGTTGAGAATACTAGCGGAGCTGCGGTGAAATAAACAGTGTTTTATCAGAGTTACGGTAAGATGTCCAGTAAGGGTATGTTCACATGTTGAGTATTTGCAGCAGATTTTTAATCTGTAGAAACCAGAGTGTTGGCAGGAAAATAGCTGCATAGAGAACGTATAACTTTATGCATTTTTTTATGTATTTTGAATGCGTTTACTTGCATTTTTTTCTCCATTCATTTAAATGGATGAAAAACTCTGAAACAACTGATAGCTGCAAATTTGAGAACACGGATTGATGGTCCGTAAGCAACAAATAAGCAGCAGGTGCATGAGATGTCACAAATCTCATTTACTTTATTGGTACTGTAAAGTACAGTGTGTTTAACCCTTGAAAAATGTATGAAAAAAATGCAGCTTGTAAACAATCCCTAAGTGACACGGCGTTGGGATCAGGGTCTCTTCCTCTACTTTATAATGCTCTCAGTTGGGGCAGCAAAACCCTGGTGTAAGAGTCTTCTTTTTAACATTAAAAATAGTGTAGCTCTAAGGAGTAACGTTTCTCCTTGTGGAGAGAGTCATGCCTGATATGCCAGAGACTTATAAGCCATGCAAAGCTCCTGAGAAATTAAATATGTAAATTGCATCTTCAGAGAGGAAGAGGACTTGAAAACTAATGTTATTTATTGGAAGTAGAAATCCTAAAAGTCAATACTGACCCTTTAAGGAGCCTTAGCATATGGCTTAGGATAAAAGCCAAAACAAAATCTCAATTTGCAGACACGTTTTGGAGGAAACATTCTTGGTGACTCTAGTGTTCTAGGCCGCTACTCTCTGAACAGGCAATTTCATATTTAATTACCCAGAGAAGCATTGCATGGCTTATAAGTCTCCTTACCATGGCATATCACTCTCCACAAGGAGAAACGTTATCCTAAGTCAGAGACTTCTCATACAGCCAAATCGAACCTCATGCTTTGCACTGAGGAGGGGCAATGCCACAAAATACATGTCTGCAAAGAAAGATTCTGGTTTATGTCCTAAGTGATGCGACAAGGCTTGTTAAAGGGTTAAAATTGACTTTTTGGATTACTACTTGCAATAGATGGAACTAGAGTTTAAGTCCTCTTCCTCTCTGACGTAGCAATTCACATAGATAGTGTACAGTTTTGCCCATATTTTCTTGTATTCCCTATGTTTTACAGTGGTTTATTCCTTTTATTATCACAACTATTGAAAGAGCATCCAAAACAGCCCAAAATGTAATTATGTAATGTAAAAAGATGGAACTAATTTCTTTTGAACAAGTGGCACAATCGGCCTCTTGTGAATGCTAATGGATTGCAATATGCCGCAATATTTCTGCCAAGTCAGACTTGATTTTAAGTTTGGAACAGATAGACATACAGTGCACAGCTGGATTGGTCTGGCACGTATCCTAACAATAAAGTGTATCCCTTAGGATACCTTGTCTCACTTTTAGATAAAACTGCTCTAAAAAAAAAAATTTCTTAGGTTTTTATGATTTTTTATTTTTTAATGAGAAAATATTAAGCGCGATCAAACACTTGGATTTTATGTAAATGTCTGAGGCGGCAGAAGGGCACCTTGTCTTATCAATATCTTTGCTCAGCTAAAATGAGAGGTTGGTGACTCAACTGTTCCTTTCATACAAGTCATCAAAGCCTTTGGGATGAGACAAAATGCTTCACAACTGGTAAACTTCAAGTTACGTGACATGACTCCATAAAGCACACAAGATGATGCCTGGAAGATGATTGTGAATTTGACATTACCAAATAAACTCTCATTTAAGGTTCTAAAAAAAAGCCTGGTTCCATGGAGATGGGCGGATAAGCCAGGTGGTGACTCTCGTGTCAACTGACTTTGGACCTAGTATGGACAGTATGGACTGTCACCTCCCTACGCTTGTCGTTATCTCTTCTCTGTGTGTATATCACAGGTAGAATAGCGACCCTGGGAGCTGTGACGTAGTGTCAACTGGCTTTGGACCTTCTACTGACTCTATGGACTCTTCTCGGTCATCTCCCTACCCTTGTCAATATCTCTTCTCTGTGTGTATATCACAGGTGGAATATCGATCCTGGGGCTCTGAAGTAACATCTACCGTCATCTAGGCGAGTCAGCGGAAGGGTTGGGCCCTGTAATGTGCACCATGTTGGGGGTAATTGCTGGAAATGTTCTGTTTGCTATTGAGTGTTGTGGTTCAATAAAGCATTGCCACACTGTTTTACCCTAACCCTGCGTTGTCTGTGTAGTATATTGCCCACGGGGAGATAGAGCGGGCGTTCAGTGGTATGAGCCCTGGTCCATGCAGTCTTTCTAAAGGCAGCCAGGCCAGCGGACAAGAGCACCTACTGACCCTGTTTCTCCACATGAGTCTTTTTGTATTAAAGTTTTATATTTTCCACATATATATTTTGCAACAAATAGTTATCCCAATTTATGATTTAATTAAAAGCTCACTAATCTACTTTACATCACACTATTCGCTACTACAGGTTCGGCATCATTATATAAATTAAATGTTTTTAACTGGGCTAGCGACAAGAAAAAAGAGGCATAAGAAATTGGTAAGGAATTCGCAACTGCATCTGAGAGCAAGAATGATTTTTAAAAGAAAGTCTGCTTCTTACCTTTACAAAAAAAAGTGATAAGTTAGTATTTGGCTTTTTAGAAAAGTTAAAAATAACTTAGCATATCATATACTGTATTTATGAGAGCTGAGCAAATACATTTTCAATGGAAATCACAAAAATGTAGATTTTTTTTTGTCATTCACTTTCACCAAAATGTTAAAAATTAAACAAATCCTTATATTCACCTCTCAGGCACCTCCGCATCACCCGTCAAGTTTTCGTCACATCTTCATATCTCCTACGTTCACACTGAATTTCCACGGTATCTGATGCTGGGCCCAGACTTCTGGCCTCAATGAATACTCAGGAGGGTTCTGCGCAAGCAAATGAAAAATCTCGGCATCATGACATCATGGCGTGTGCTGTAGTCTTGCGCAAGCATACTCAGAACCCTTCGGGGAGGGTTCTGCTTTGCTATGCTTTACAAGCGATCAGACTGCAAAAAGTGAAAGTCCCATAGTGGAAGTAAAAAATTTAAAAAAAGGGAAAAAAACTAAAAATATAAAGCAAAATCACAAAATAATTAAAATATGTATAAAAAGAAATATTTTTATGAAAAAAAAATAAACAACAAAAGTACACATACCATATTTGTTATCGCCACGTCTGGAACAACCAGACCTATAAAACTGTCCCACTACATAACCGCATTAGTGAACACCGCAAAAAGAAAAAAGAAATGAGGCAAAAAACAATGCTTTATCATCATGCTACCAAGCAAAAAGTGGAATAAAACACAGTCAAAAGAAGAATGTAAATAAAATGGTATAGCTGAAAATGTAATGTTGTCACGCAAAAACAAGCTATCATACAGCTACATCAGTGGAAAAATATAAAACTTATAGCTCTTAAAATAAAGTGATGCAAAAATAATTATTTTCTCTATAAAATAGATTTTGTGTAAAAACGCCAAAACATAGAAAAACTATATAAATATGGTATTGTTGTAAACATACTGACCTGAAGAATAAAGCTGCCTTATAAATTTACCACACGGCATAAAAAACAAACCCAAAAAAATAATACCTGAATTGCTAGTTTTGCTCATTCTGCCTCCCAAAAATCAGAATAGAAAGCGATCAAAAAATTTCATGTGTTCAAAAATGGTAAAAATAAAAATATCAACTTGTCCCACAAAAAACAAGCACTCTCATGACTATGTCATCTGAAATATGAAAAAATTAGAGCTCTCAAAATATGGCGATGCAAAAACTAATTTTTGAAAAAAAAGCATCTTTTAGTGTGTGACAGCAGACAAACAGAAAAACCCAATACAAATCTGGTATTGCTGCAATTGCACCGACTCAGAGAATAAAGTTGCCTAAACACATATACCACCCAAGGAACGACATAAAAAATAAATAAAACCTATTCTTCACCTGCTGTTGATTTATTCATTCTGCCTCCCAAAGATTGCAGTAAGGCTCGGCTCACATTTGCTGAGCACTGTGCTGAGCACTTACACCGGAGTTTCCATGTAAATCTCTGAAATATGTGATTCAGACAGAACCCCCAGCAGAAGATTCCCTATAATGAGGCAGATGGAGACACTGTGGACGCAGTCTGGCCTGTGATCCAGCGGTGTCCATCTTTTTTAGGCGAGCAAAAAAACACGGTCTGCCACAGTTTTGTGTTCTTCTGAAAAAAAAAGACATCACTGAACAGAGTTTTTAACACCAGATCTATAGTGGTAGGTGCCACCAATAGATAAGAAGTGAGAGAGGAAATAGTTATATAAAATTAATTTCTTTATTAATAATTATTGTAAAAACATTTAGACAATAAAAAGGAATGTAAAAGAGTAAGGGAGTCTCCAAAAGAAGGAGAGACAAGAACGCCAGCGTGATACACCACACAAAATAGGCTTAATTGACAATTCAGAATTTAAGATACACCTGTAAACAGCTGGAAATAAAGGACAATATTTTTCTATATTCAATAACTGACATTATAAAGCTATAAATATAGCTAAGCACATATAATTCGGTCAAGGGCATTATGCTTCCTATGTACTAAAGTGCATTATAGTGCCTGTATTGTGGTAAAGATCCTCTTAACAAGTGTATTTCCCCATAAAAATATGCATAGAGGTGCGGAGGCAGTGAATAGAGTATATTATAAGATTATAATAGAGCAAAACAGCTTAAAGAGACATAAGTATCACATACTCATATCACATACCTAGGCACCAAAGATGAAATTTGCTGACAGGGGGAGCGCATGAGCGCATCCACTTGTTAAGAGGATCTTTACCACAATACAGGCACTATAATGCACTTTAGTACATAGGAAGCATAATGCCCCTTGACCGAATTATATGTGCTTAGCTATATTTATAGCTTTATAATGTCAGTTATTGAATATAGAAAAATATTGTCCTTTATTTCCAGCTGTTTACAGGTGTATCTTAAATTCTGAATTGTCAATTAAGCCTATTTTGTGTGGTGTATCACGCTGGCGTTCTTGTCTCTCCTTCTTTTGGAGACTCCCTTACTCTTTTACATTCCTTTTTATTGTCTAAATGTTTTTACAATAATTATTAATAAAGAAATTAATTTTATATAACTATTTCCTCTCTCACTTCTTATCTATTGGTGGCACCTACCACTATAGATCTGGTGTTAAAATGGTATCTTGAAGTGTCTTTCGCCTTCTCTATATAGGACTATGGAATAATCACTGAACAGAGGTAACTGCTGCCTCATGATAACATAATATACTGGTCACTACAATGTACTGGTCACTGTAATAAACTGGTCACTACAATAGTAGTTTGCAATTTTTACTCAGTAACATCCACGGCTGCTTGTTTCTGGAAAGCACCCATGGAGTCAAAAGGTAACTGCTGCCTCATGATATTGAATGAATCCTTTGGGGGTTTCATCTGAATCACATCACCCTTGCTTAGCGTAGAGCATGGAATAAATGTGATTCCAAATGTTATGTAAAATGTTCCAAATAAAAGCTTTAATTCAATCTACAAAAAAGTCCCCACTCAAGCCCGTCATCTCTCAATGGAAATATAGTGGGCTTTCATGTTACTGGTAGCACAAAGGCTCTGGAAAAAGCTAAATGGCTCCTCGCCCCTCCAAAAGAAATTCAGCAAAATTCTCGCTCCTAAAACCAAATGCCCCCCTCCCTTCTGAGCCCTACATTGCACCTAAACCACATTTAGCATCCACATGTTTGGCATTTCTGTAGTGATGACAGCTCTCCTAATTTATGAGTATGTGTCTCAAGAAGCATGAACTGGGCATAACATACTGGTCACTACAATTTACATGTCACTACAATAAACTGGTCACTACGATGGAAGTTTGCAATTTTCGCTCAGTAACATCCACTGCTGCTTGTTTCTGGAAAGCACCCATGGAGTCAAAATCCTCCCTACACCTGTAGATAAACTCCCAAAGGGGTATTAATTCCAAAATGGTGTCACTTGGAGGCGATTCTGCTCTTCTAGCAATTATGGGCTCTGTATATGGAGTTCACAAACTATTCTAGGAAAATCTGCAATCCAGGAGGTAAATAGTGCCTCCCGAGTCTCGCTGTGTGGCTAAGCAGTACTGTACAGCAAAATATAGAGAATTTACATTCAGCAGAAATCGTGGGACAAATTTTGGTGCCATCTTTGCCCATTTTCCAGTGTGAAAATGTAAAATCTGGGGCTAAACAAAATTCTGTTGGTAAAAATGTAATTATGTTTTTTTTTCTCACTGTCCAATGGTGGAAAATTCTGTGACCCACCTGTGGTGTCACTGTCAATGTGATCACTGCACCCCTAGATTAATTCATTGTGACTTGTAAAATGGTGTCTCTTATGAGGTGTTCTGCTATTCTGGCACACCAGGGGCTCTGCCAATGTGATATGTCACCCAGAAACCAATCCAGCTATATCTGAACTCCAATATGGTGCTTCCCTTCTGAGCTTTGCACTGTGCCTCAAAAGTAGTTTTCGACTGCAAAAAATGGGTATCATCATACTCAGGATAAATTGTGCAACAAACCTTAGGTTCCATTTTCTCCTATTACCCTTGTGAAAATAAAAAATTTGAGGCTAAAATAACATTTTTGTGGGAAAAATGTGATTTTTATAATTTCAATGCTCTACGTTATAAACTTCTGTGAAGCACCTGAGGTTCCAAGGCACTATCCACACATCTAGATACATTCCTTTTAGGGGTCTTGTTTCCAAAATAGGGTCACATGTGGGGGTTTTCCACTGTTTAGGCACATCGGGGCTCTCCAAATGTGACATGACACCTTCAGACAATTCCATCAAAATCTGCATTCCAAAATGTCACTCCTTCCTTTCAGTCCTGCCGTGCACCCAATTGGTAGTTTTTCACCACATATGGGGTATTTATGTGCTCAGGAGAAACTGCACAACAAATTTTCGGATCCATTTTCTTCTGTTTTCTTGTGAAAATAAATAATTTGGGACTAAAATAATTTTTTTAATAGAAAAATGTTGATTTTTTTTATTTTCACAGCTGTACGTTTTAAACTTTTGTGAAGCATCTGGGGGTTCAAGGTGCTCAGCACACATCTAAATAAGTTCCCCGAGGGGTCCAGTTTCCAAAATGGTGTCACTTTTGTGGGGTTTCCACTGTTTAGGCACATAAGTGGCTCATCAAATGGGACATGAAGTCCACTAATTATTCCAGCAAATTTTTCTTTTAAAAAGTCAAATGATGCTTCTTCCCTTCCAAGCCCTGCTGTGCTCCCAAAGAGTAGTTTTCCTCCACATGTTGGGTGTCAGCATACTCAGGAGAAATTGTACAACAAATTGCATGATTTATTTTCTTTTGTTATCCTTATTAAAATGCAAAATTTGGGGGTAAAAATAATTTTTGTTGGGAAAATGTGATTTTTTTATTTTCACCGCTCAATGTTATAAACATCAGTGAAGCACCTGGTATTTCCAAGTGCTCACAACACATGTAAATAAGTTCCCTAAGGGGTCTAGTTTTCAAAATGGTGTCACTTGTGAAATGTTTCTACTGTTTAGGCACAACAGGGACACTCCAAATGCAGCATGGCATCCGCTAATTATTCCAGCAAATTTTGCATTCAAAAAGTCAAATGCACTCCTTCTCTTCCAAGCCCTGATGTGCATCCAAAAATTAGTTTTCCTCCACATATTGGGTATTGTCATACTCAGGAGAAATTGCACAACAAATTGTATTGTGCAATTTCTCCTGTTACCCTTGTGAAAATAAAAAAAATTGGGGTCTAAATAAAATTTTTGTTAAAAAAAATTTAAATGTTAATCTTTTCCTTCCACATTCTAATTATTCTGTGATGCACCTGAAGGGTTAATAAACTTCTTAAATATGGCGTTGAGCACCTTGAAGGGTGCCATTTTCATAATGGTGTCACTTTTGGGTATTTCCTGTCATATAGATCCCTCAAAGCCACTTCAAATGTTATGTGGTCCCTAAAAAGATAGTTTTGGAAATTTTGTTGAAAAAATGAGAAATTGCTTGTTAACTTTTAACCTTCATAACTTCCTAACAAAAAAATAAGTTAAAAAAATTGTACTGATGTAAAGTAGACATGTGGGAAATGTTACTTATTATCTATTTTGTTTGACATAACTCTGATTTAAGGGCATAAAAATTAAAAGTTTGAAAATTGCTAAATTTTAGCCAGATTTCCATTTGTTTTCACAAATAAACACAGGTCATATCGAAGAAATGTTACCACTATCATGAAATACAATATGCAAAAAAAACCAGTCTAAGTATCGTTGGGATCCGTTGAAGCTTTCCAGAGTTATTAACACATAAAGTGACACTGATCAGAATTGCAAAAATTTGGCCTGGTGATTAAGGTGCAAACAGCCTTGGGGGTAAAGGGTTTAGTAGGCTGTGAAGGTGCATGAATATTGACCCCTTCCCAGCATAATAAAACCAGTTCACATCTGTCTGATTTCCCTTGATTGGTTATAAAAATAGGAGGAACCACACATATTTTTTAAAGAGAATCTGTGACCTGCTGGGATGCTTTTAAGCTATTACTATGGGCATACAGAATTGTTAAAATAGTCTTACCTGAATACATCATAGCTGTGAGCTGTGAGTGGTGCCGTAACTCTGCACCTGTGCTCTGCACTCAAACTATTATCTGTATCTTTTCTGCCTTTCTATGGGCAGCGTCTTCATCCTTCTTCTGCGCAGGCACGGGGAGTCACTGTTATAGATGCATATCACAAAGCACTGTGACGTGCATGGGAAGGGGTAGTATGATAATGAAAACAGGAAGCCGAGATTTATTTTAGGCACCACATGCTCCAGATTATGGAAGAAATCATTAACATAAAAGATTAAAACTCAATCCTAGGGGTGACAGATTCCCTTTAAGTATTTATTTATTTCACAATGTCAGGCTGGGTCACATGCTAGACCAGCCAATCGCAGCCATGACAATACTTTGCATATCTGTGATTGAGTCCGACATGCCCACAGCCTTAAAGTATGTTGATTGGCTGTGCTGCAGCCTTTCAACAAGCTTTATTAGTATGCCAAAGTAGAACAGTAACATAGATGTACAGTAAAAAGTCAGTGTTCGGGGTTCGGCACGGAACACTAAGTGTCTGGTACGAACCTCAAACTTTACAGTTCGGATATGCTCATCTCTACTGATCTCTTATCTAGGGTTATGACCTACATCAGTAGCAGAATTACTACTTTTTATTATTATCTTGCTATACAAAAACTGACACAGAAGTAATCAAAAAGTCATACTGAAATTTTGCCAATAAAAACTACAGCTTGAGCTACAAAACAATCCTTTACTTAGTTCAGCAGACTGAAAATTAAAACTGTCAAAGAATTCTGTAACACAATTATTGTATAGTTAAGCAAATTTAAGTAAATAAGAGTAGAGCTGCAGTACCTGATAATGCCCACTACATGGTGTATGGAGCTATGTTATTCAACAGAGCCCAGCACATAAACCCAGCTCATAAACACTTCTCTGGAGCTCTTTTGCCTGAAGACACACAGACAGTCAAAAAAATTTTGTGGCTGGATATTTAACTTGCAGAACCACACCTTTGGGGTGGAGATCTGATGAGTAGCCATCCCGCCCAACTCTTACAGCTATTCACAAAAAAGCCCAACACTGTCATGGCCAATTAATACCTCTCAACACATAACACGCTGGAGAGTAACTTCTGGATTTTCACATTATGGAAGATAGCAATCTTCGTAATACATATCCCCCAACAAACACATTGCCAGTGACCCTGTCACACAAGTTAATCCTTCTCTTTTCCATTAGGTCTATGACATCCTCTGACTAAAAACAGATTAGCACAATCCTTCAAAGCTCTATGTAGAAACAGGAAGACTGCTTTCCTTGCATTAGTCATCCACTCTTCAACTCCTGACCCAGCTGCTTTGCTCCCCCACAACACCATGGACTTTCAGTGGGGTACAATTGAAGTTCTAATGATGATTCATGCAGGGAAAATAGACTTCCTGTTTCTACATATAGCCTAGAAGGATTCAGCTAGTCTGTTGTCAATTAAGTGATATCATAGACCTAATGGAAAAAAGAAGAATTAACTGGGTAGAAGGGAAAAATGAGCAACTGTAAGTAGACAGTGCTCCTCAATATAATATGATGACTGCAATATTTTAAGAGGATAAAACACTTTGATGGATCAATATCGTCCTGCAAAGGTGTATAACGCGCTGTAATCTGCTGCTCACACACTTGTGCATAATCTGATTGATTCTGTTCTGTAATTCTAGCGAATATTGGGAGTCTCAGATTTTATACCCCTTCCGATCTAAAGTGCTTTTCCTTAGCTACAAACTAAATATCAAAAAGTGCAAAGTAGTGAAACAAAACTATAATAATAAAATATTTTATGTAAATCAAATTCGTGTATTTGTAAAAAACAAAGCATCCCACAAAAAGTGCAAATACTGATGTGATATTGATAAAATAATACAATAATAGGTCAAGGAATGTGGGAGTAAAAAATAGACATAAAAATAAAAACTGGCTCCAGTAGTAAGGGGTTAAACATAATTCAGGCTCCTGCTATACTGCTAGGTTTCAAATGCTGTGGTGTGCTACCTGTCATTATGAATGAATCATAATAGCGCTCATGTGTTTCATCCTTACATCTAACCAGGCTTCTATATTTGTCCTTTGTGCTTAATCTTCTTAAACTCTTCAGACGTGAACTTTATGGATATATGAGTCAATTACTTAGGTGTCTGCTTCCTATTTGCTACTTATAACCTTTAACTAAATTGTCAAGACATTTGCGGATGGACGGGAAAACTATCACACTGGAATGCAAAGATACACAGACCTTAACAAATGCAATATTTAGTCACGTGTCAAATATTGTTTGCAAACTGGTAAAACAATTGCACAGACTAGGAAGGATTCACCTTCTTATCTTACAAACATTTCTTATCCTATTCTTTATGTGAAAATGTCAATCCTCTAGAGGAATTACAATAATCCCACATGACACTTCTTTTCTGTAGTCAGTGTTGGTAGCCGGGTATAGTCTACATAAAGTGACAAGGGTAGATATTCCAGTAGCGTAGTCACGATTAACAGTTCATCTCCAACTTTTACAGTTTATGAATCCAAACAAATTACAGCACATGCCATTTTACATTATTTTCAAGGAAGCAATGCTATATTCTACTTTCTGTGACTGATTTAAGTGAAGGAGAAGGTCATCCGCCTACTTCAGTTTTAGGGCTCGCTCACACTGGCGTATAAGACGGAGGAGTCCTATGTAATGTTTTATCGCATAGCCCAATGTTATACTATTGAGCAGTGCAGATCTGCAATTATTTTTCATGGTGATCCAGCATGAGAGAACAATTGCAGCTTGCTGCGTGTGGCTCTGATATTTGTATGACATGTACCCTTACAAGTCTATGGGTGTTTGTGGAACATCAGACTGCACTCGGATCTTATCCAAGTGCAGTCCGATGTACGCTCACAAAGACAATGGAGAAGATGGAGAAATTAAATTCTCCATCTTCTCTGCATCTGAGCTGCAATTTTCATACACAAGAGAATCGGATCACACTCAGATGACCCTCGAACATAAGGCCGGGGTCACACTTGCGAGTGCAATGCGAGAAACTCGTGCGAGTCTCTCGCATCAATAACCGGTACTGCCGCCGGCACTCGGGACCGGAGTGTTCAGCTGCATAGAAATACATGCAGCCGCACACTCCGGTCCCGAGTGCCGGCGGCAGTGTCGGGTGTTGATGCGAGAGACTTGCACGAGTTTCTCGCATTGCACTCGCAAGTGTGACCTGGCTTAACACTGACAGAACATGAGCCTAGTGTCATTAGCATAATCTGCTCGATTCAGCGTGCCCTGACTATGTTTGTGGGAAGGGTGTGTTAAAGGATAATTCTTGTTTTCACATTTTTTTAAAAAAATTATTTTTGAATAATGAATTTCATTATGTATTTCAGAATTCGTAAAACATTTCTGATAGATTCAGATACATTTCTCCAAAGAATAAGAGCTGATCTGCAGTTCTCAGGAGCTGATGCTACACATTGAACAGAGCTGTGCCATTCAGCCTCAATTGAAAGTCACTAAATGTTTGCTCAACATTGCGTAAAAATATTGCAAATTTTCACAAAGTTTTATGCCAGAAATCCTTGAGTTGAAGAACAGAGCAACTTGTTAATTCCATGAGAAGCTGAGGCCGGGGGTCAAAGTTTATGATGCAGGGTCTGTGGAGATTCTGGATAGTAGAACACCTGCTATGCTTTTATCAGCTTTGTTGAGTCTCGTTGTTTCCACTCATCGCCTGGAGAGTGTCATAGAAAGCAAACTGCTTGCTGAACTAGAGATTAGCTGCTGCTTAAGGGCCCCGTCTCACATAGCGAGATCGCTAGCGAGATCGCTGCTGAGTCACAAGTTTTGTGACGCAACAGCGATCTCAGCAGCGATCTCGCTATGTCTGACACGTAACAGCGATCAGGCCCCTGCTGTGAATCGCTGGTCGTGTCAGAAATGCCTGGACTTTTTTTTGATCGCTGGTCTCTCACTGGCCAGCTTGCATCGCTGCGTGTGGCAGGCAGGAGACCAGCGATCAGCTGGTAACCAAGGTACACATCAGGTTTCCAGGCGTGGGGCTGTGCCTGGAAACCCGATTTGTACGTTGGATACCAGAGCGCTGCTGCAGGGGAGCTGGTAACCAAGGTACACATCGGGTTTCCAGGCACCGCGCAGCACCTGGAAACCCGATGTATACCTTGGTTACCAGCTCCCTGCACCAGCGGGCTGGTATCCAACGTGCACTGCGGGTAACTAAGCGACGTTACCCGCAGTGTCACTTTCCTGATCGCTGCCTGAGCTGCCTGTTTGGCAGCTCAGCAGCGATCATGTAGCGACACACCAGCGATCCTTACAAGTTCATATCATTGTCAGGATCGCTGGTGCGTCGCTATGTGAGACAGGGCCCTAAGAGTAGGAGGCTAGGATAATCTAAACATCAGCCTGCTTGGTCAAATAGCCCTTACACAGTCTGGAGGTGTGTTTGGTTTCATTGCCCTGTTGAAAAATAAATGATGGTCCAACTAAACGCAAACCGGATGGAATAGCATGCCGCTGCAAGATGCTGTGGTAGTCATGCTGGTTCAGAATGCCTTCAATTTTGAATAAATCCCCAACACTGTCACCAGCAAATCACCCCCACACCATCACACCTCCTCCTCCATGCTTCACGGTGGGAACCAGGCATGTAGAGTCCATCCGTTCACCTTTTCTGTGTCGCACAAAGACACGGTGGTTGGAACCAAAGATCTCAAATTTGGACTCATCAGACCAAAGCACAGATTTCCACTGGTTTAATGTCCATTCCTTTGTTCTTTAGCCCAAACAAGTCTCTTCTGCTTGTTGCCTGTCCTTAGCAGTGGTTTCCTAGCAGCTATTTTACCATGAAGGTCTGCTCCACAAAGTCTCCTCTTAACAGTTGTTGTAGAGATGTGTCTGCTGCTAGAACTCTGTGTGGCATTGACCTAGTCTCTAATCTGAGCTGCTGTAAACCTGCGATTTCTGAGGCTGGTGACTCGGATAAACTTATCCTCAGAAGCAGAGGTGACTCTTGGTCTTCCTTTTCTGGGGCGGTCCTCATGTGAGCCAGTTTCTTTGTAGCGCTTGATAGTTTTTGCAACTGCACTTGGGGACACTTTAAAGTTTTCCCAATTTTTCGGACTGACTGACCTTCATTTCTTAAAGTAATGATGGCCACTCATTTTTCTTTACTTAGCTGCTTTTTTCTTGCCATAATACAAATTCTAACAGTCTATTCAGTAGGACTATCAGCTGTGTATCCACCAGACTTCTGCACAACTGATGTTCCCAACCCCATTTATAAGGCCAGAAATCCCACTTATTAAACCTGACAGGGCACACCTGTGAAGTGAAAACCATTCCGGAGACTACCTCTTGAAGCTCATCAAGAGAATGCCAAGAGTGTGCAAAGCAGTCATCAAAGCAAAAGGTGGCTACTTTGAAGAACCTAGAATATAAGACATAATTTCAGTTGTTTCACACTTTTTTATTAAGTATATAATTCCACATGTGTTAATTCATAGTTTTGATGCCTTCAGTGTGAATTTACAATTGTCATAGTCATGAAAATACAGAAAAATCTTTAAATGAGAAGGTGTGTCCAAACTTTTGGTGTGTACCGTATATATGTTTGATCTATATTATTTGCTACTCATATCTATACATTTGCACCTTATTATATATTATAGCACTATATATATTTTTATTACAGTATATCATTTGTACCTTATATCCATACATTTGCATTGGCAATCAGTGCTTGGTTGAACTATCCAGCGATCTTTTCACATATCCATATATGTGCTTTATATAATTCATTTCATGTTATTCTTGAAATCCTAATCTAGTTATATCGTGTCATGACATCGTGCCATCCAGGTGTGCATGCACGGCTTGCGTTCAGGGGGTTTTGTGGCTGGACGGCGTCTCTATTTGGTTGACACGCAGGCATTCTGACCTGGCAGTGTTTGATCACATGACGTGGTCCGGCGACAACTTCTGGGTCCTCCTGGCCGCGCACGCGCCACACACCCTGCTGACCCCATGCATGAATCATGAGTCAGGTATATATAGTTCACAGGTTGAGTAGTGCGCCACCCCCTGACGAAGGATCTATATCTGAAACACGCGTCGGGGTGTGCCTGCACTGCAGTTTGATCGCCATCTATGCCAGGTATATGATTATGTTTATTTGTGTTGTGGCTATTTTTTGTATTATTTCTTCATGGTCTATTCATTGGTAATGGATATATTTTTGCACTGATTTTTTGCACATTTGCACTTTCTTCACTTGCTTTTTATTTAACATTTGCTCTCACTTGCATCTTTAATGATTTTAATGTCATTTTCATTACACCATTGCATTTTTTAGCCTATACATATAAAGTGATTTTTCCATACTGGCATTTTGGTGGTCTATAATATATTTATATATTTTTATTGGAAATATATTCTTTTATATATAGTATTGTTTTATATATTTTTTCTTTAATATTCTGTAGTGCGGACACTCTTGTTTGAATTTATGCCACTCATTTCAATAAAGGCAAATTTTTAATATTTTATGTCTTTCCTGTCAACAATCTGTCCATATTTGGTGGTTGTTTTGTTTAAAATATCCGAATGGTCTGCCATTATTTGTAAATATATTTGAACGCTATATATATTTAGTTTGTGACTTCCTTTTTGTTTAATTCACCACTCACAGCACTGTGATCAGCGGCTGTAAGCACACCTTGGTACTTGGATTGACAATCTGCTTCATTATCAGTGCAGAGCTGGCTGTCAAGCAAGTCCCAGGGATTGAATACAGGTGCCACTCACAAGGCTGTGAACCTTCACTGTAGCCATGCCGACATGTCTTTATTCCACACAGGAGCCGCCGGCTTTTAGTTACAAAGTTCATTTTATCTCAGGAGCAGCACTTTCACTAGGGTGACCAAAATATTTCTCATATTGTTTACCTGCATATTATCCAATATCTGCAAGTGAATAGCATTATCTGTCATGACAGATTACTTTAGATTCAGGACACTTTACATGACTGAAGGAATCTCACTATATTTTTTGCCTGTTTGCTCCCAACTTAATCTTAATCAGTCCATGGATGTAATGTAGATTGTAAAGTAGATAAGTTTTTTTTTACGTAAACCATAATTAATTGACATATTGCAATAGTCACATTTACACTGAAAATACCTTGATAGAAATAGTAAAATCCTTACAAATGGACCATTTGCTTATTTACCTACCTGAATCAAAATTGAAGGAAAACTGAAGTCTGTGAACTCTAAACCTATTTAAGATTAGAAAAGTAGAGAAAAAATTAAGAAATATTTCCGACCTCTTAATGAGGCTGTGTACTACTGGAACATCGATGGCCTATCCTTAGCATAGATGATCAATGTCTGATCGGTCGGGTGCTACACCAGGCACCCCCACCAATCCGCTGTTCCTAGTGTCTGTGGTGATTAGAATTGCTCAGTTACGGAGCGATACAGCACAACTTCATCTATTCTATAGTGAACGTGGCTGATTACTGCACATGTGTGAGCAGGTAATGGGATGCAGTAATGGACAAGAAGCAGACCAATGGTTAACAAAGGGTTTAATTTACAGGAGGTTACTTCTTGCAGGGAGAAATTTAAATAAGGGGAGAGTTCTTCCCTAATACACAGAACACTTCTAAGAAGGTTTTAACTAATAGGGGAAGATAATGTAAACTATGCACTTATCACTTTGAGCTCCAGTCACAGATGTGCCCCTCTCTTTAACTGGGGCCACTTGGAATGAGCCACAATGGGGATCTGTCACAGTCCTGTGGAAAATGGGGAAGCTTTTCTGACATTGAGAATGTCCTCTTGTGGTCTTGACGGTGTCTTCTTTTCAATCCTGTCGCTGGCGGTGATGGCCCGGGGTTCTAGTCTGGGCACTGGCCCCAATGGATGCAGGAAAGAAGGAGGTGTAGACTCTTCCCTCAGCGGTGAGAATCCTTGTACTATAGGGGCCTGGGACACGGTCCCGAAACAGACAGGGACAGCGATGTTAACGGGACCCCATCGGTCAGCTCCTGTCAGCACGTCCTCTCGTCTCTGGCTCCCCTTAGCTCCGCCCCCTCACCTCACAGTTGAAATTACCTCACACGACTGACATGCGCTAAGCGTTCCCGCCTCCACAGTTTGAATTTCTGCGAGCGCATTTTCTGTCTGCTTAGCCATGCCCTCTTTTCTCGAGCCAGGGAACATCCTGTTACTCTAAGCGCTCCCCCTGTAACTGGGGTGACAGACCCGATGGATCTGAGCCCATTAAGGATTAGACAAGCCTGGCTTGCTTCTTCTCCTTACACATGCACCCCTTATTAATTTGTATATGGGGCAGAGGTGCAGTAGTTTGGCTGTGACTACGATACCATTTATGGAGCTGCGCTGTGCAGCTCCGGAAATGAGCACTTCTGGTCTCAGTCAATACCGGGAACAGCTAATCGCACTGCCACAGATTAGACATTGATTACCTAACTTTAGAATAGGTTATCAGTGCTAAAGAAGTGAGCCACCTCTTTAAAGCCCCCGTCTCACATAGCGATATCGCTAGCGAGATGGGTGCTGAGTCACTAGTTTTGTGACGCAGCAGCGAGCTCACTAGCGATATCGCTGTGTGTGACATTCAGCGACGATCAGCCCCCCTGCCGGGTATCGCTGATCGTCGCTGAAATGTCAGGAAATTTTTTTGATCGCTGGTCTCCCGCTGACAGGCACGCATCGCTGCGTGTGACAGGCGGGAGACCAGCGATCCGCTGGTAACCAAGGTACACAGCGGGTTTCCAGGCACCGCGCAGCGCCTGGAAACCCGTTGTGTACCTTGGTTACCAGCTCCCTGCATCAGGGCGCTGGTATCCAAGGTACACTGCGGGTAACTAAGCGATGTTACCCGCAGTGTCGCTTGTACTGATCGCTGCCTGAGCTGCCTGTTTGGCAGCTCAGCAGCGATAATGTAGCGATACACCAGCGATCCTGATCGTTGTCGGGATCGCTGGTGTATCGCTATGTGAGACCCAGCCTTAAGTGTAAGTAAAATCCTTAACCATGAAAACCTCATATACTGTACTTTACAAATAGTTGCTTAGGCCATATCTCCAATATTGGATTTATAACATAGAGGCCTGTATCTTTGCAGACTGCCCATAATGTAGATCCCACCCTAAATAATGAAGATTATGGCATGCACAATATCTACTGCCATCATTTTATCATATTTTGGGTGTCCTCCTCTGAAATCCATGTCACTATTAGTCCCTAATAACTATGTATGTACCCATAATTTACATATAAACAGATGCTATTCAACTTATGCATGTATAAAATTCTCCAATATTATACGCCCTTCCTTCAGGACCAACTATAGACACAAGCCTCTTGTGCCTATACGCAAATCACACTTGTAGCTTTTCTAGTAATAAAATAAAGCATTTCTTTCAGCATTTTCATGATTGTAATTATACTGCCTAAAACTATATTTATTACATTGAATTTGTAAGTATATAAAATATTTTAATATTTTCTTACCTTTTTACCAGCCAATGAATGACAACCTGCAAAGATAATTCTCTATTACATTCTTTTATTATGACAATTTTATGCAAAAATGTTCCCTTTTAATCAAACTTAATCTAAATTAGAAACAGAATTTTGCAATTTACAGTCTGCTGCCTTCACAATGTGAGTAAGTTAGATATTACCCTGGGGAAATCCATATGGATTGCCTTTCCAATTGAACACAGGTCCCCACATTCTGATGTGAGCTATTGTCTTGATTCGTACCATTGTGTATTCACATGCAGAATCAGCCTGGGTCTGACAAGCTTCACTGACTTCTTTTGAGATAAATTGTGGAATGCTTGTTTGCGATGGTAAAAATGTACCATGGCATACAGGTCAATGTAGCTTTTCTACTGTGGTAATGTGTGTTCATGCTCAAAATTTCGGATATATTAATTGCTATTAAATTTAAATTCCATTGTAAAAAATATTGCAAAAACTTTTTTTTTAAGTTTTAAAATCTATTTCTAATTGCTTTTCAATCATGAGAATTATTTTGTCCAACAATTTATTTTGTGAAACAAATACAGTACACTCCCTAACAAGAATAGTGCATTACCAAAAATTAAAAGTCATGTAATTATTGAACTCATGAGATTGATGCACATGATAATGATGCATCAAATAGTGAAAAAATGGAAAAAAGTTTTCAAAACATCTCAACTTAGTATCGAATAAAACAGAATTATAGGCATTTACACATCTTGGCTGCTATCAATGAGGTTATTAGTGGCTGTTAGTGTTGAGCGATACTGCTCGATATCTAAAAATATCGGATCGGAATGGTATCGCCGATATCACTAACTATCGGCGATATCCGATTCCGATACCGGAAGTCCCATGTAAGTCTATGGGAACAAAATATCGCAACTAAAAAAACCTTTCTTTCCTTGTAAACACAAAATATACACACTTAGAATACATATATATATATATATATATATAATATATACATGTCATTGTGACATATATATATACATATATTTATAGTTTATTCACTTCTACATAGTAAAATAGCCTCTGATTCAATTGCCGGGTAAAGCCGGCATTTGTGAAAAGACAGAAGCACCCGAGGGTCCAGTCGCCACAGAGATGTTGCATCGCACCCAGCGAACAGGATTCAGAAGCTCGCTATAAGCGAGTCCTGTGTGCCTTAATTGAACTGTTTTTTGCTTGAGAATTGCAAAAATCATCATAGACTGTATTTGCCATTTTTCCATCATATCTGCGCCATGAGGCACATGTGAAGAATAAGGGGGTGCTCTCGTGGGCGTACACTCACTCCGTGGCGCGAAAACGATGTCCGCACACTCTAAATGTTACTGCAATGTAAGATCGTGCCCCACAGCTCTGGAGTTCCGCCTCCTCATCCTCCTCAGTGGGCGTAAATCGAACGCGAAGGTCCCCCTCCCTACAAAAGATGTCGCCTCTCCTGATGCTAATGACACATGTGACTTTGCTGAGATGGCAAATGGACGTGAGCAGAAGTGGGAAGGGATGGAGGAGTCAGAGCTCTCCCCCACAGAAGCGACCCGATCGCCACGGAGCCACCGTTTGGCACCCGGCCTGGAAACCCTCCTACGCTGGAAGAAGCGGAGGATACCCTGAGAGACCTGGCCCGGCACCGGGAGGAGGTCGCCAGGATGGAATGGAGCTGGCGGGCCCTAAAACTACAATTGGAGCGGCGCCAATCCCTCTTACCCCCTGAAGTGTCTGTACCGGAAAGTGAGGCACCCGTTCCAGTAGAGGAGGCCGTGCGGGCATCCCAGCCCTTGCAATCTGAACCGGTTGCCAGTATCTCAGTGGAGGCACCCGTTCCAGTACAGGAGGCCGTGCGGGCATCCCAGCCCTTGCAATCTGAACCGGTTGCCAGTATCACAGTGGAGGCACCCGTTCCTGCAGAAAACGCCGCACCAGCACCCCAGATCCCGCTGTCTGCCCCCGTCGCTGAGGCAGAAGAAGCGACACCCGTCCTCATGGAGGAGGCCGCGCAGGCACCAGAGCTCTACCTGCCTGAACCGGAGCCCGACCGTCATCTGTTCCAGAGCCGGCTGCTTCCGCCGCAGGTGAGCGCCGCCAGGACTGGCGGGCGCCAGGAGAGCTGCCGCAAACCGTACATCGTAAGCTGGCGTTTGATGGTGGAGACATGGAGATGCTGGTGGAGGAGAATTACAACTGGCGTCAGGAGGAAGAGTGGAGACGTCGGGAGCGGGAAGCAGAGCGACAAAGGGAGCAGCGAGAATCCCAAAAGCTTCGGCAACGTCACCTGGAGAAGGACCTGGCAGAGAAGGCACGTATGAGAAAGGATAAAAGTACGGTGAGGGAGCCGCGGCGTAAGGGTGCAGTACGGAACTTTAAGTTAAAAGGTGGTTGGGGCTTCATCCAGGAGCCTGGACTTTATTTAGAAGTTTTTGTAACCCGGCGGGACGTGGAGGCTCACCTCCCAGAAGGACACCCGTGGAGGGACCTGTTGCCGGGAGACTTGGTGACTTACACCCGACACTGGGGTTACAATGGATGGTACGCCCTAAATGTTACCAGGTGCGACCCCTACTCCCCAGAGTGTCAGGAAACTGACAGACCCTACGAGCCTTCAGCCTCCCTCAACCAGGCCTCTGCACAAGTGCCCACCCCACGCCGTAAATCTCCCCAGCCTCCCTCAGTGGTCTCCTCAGCAGCCCCAGCTATGGACATGATAATGATAGCTGGCCCGTACCCGGCGCCTGTTAGGCCCCCTGGGGTTCGTTCAGTCCGGGACATAGGGGTCCAGACCCGGAGGGAGATAAAAGAGGTGGCCACACAGACCCATATAGCGGGTCACGATGTCACTGTACTGGCCACACGACGTCATCAGGTCTGGGTGGACCCTCCTGTCACGGATGTTTGGCAAGCTCCAGAAGAGTACCGGTGGTACCTGGAAGAGGCCAGCCAAAGAAGTCTAAATAACCCGGACAGGGTCTCTGTATGTAAATAGTTAAATTATTGATGTACCGGACGGGTGAATGTTCATAAAAAGAAGTTTATTGCCTTAATATACCCAGGTTGGGTAATGGTTTGATGTACCCGGACGGGTGAATGTTCAGAAGAACAAGTTTATTGTTGCCTTAATATACCCAGGTTGGGTAATGGTGTTTCACTGTAATGAAAATGTTGAACTTTGAAGCCATGAACTGTACTGGCTCACAAATTTTTCTGTAAATAGTTGGCACTTCGGTGCTCCATCTTGGTTTTACAAAAAACTTTACTGTGCACTATTTTCAACTACCTCAGAAACTAAAAAACCCGTTTGGTGTGGCCGAAAGTGAGGTCTGCTCAAGGAAAGTCTTGCAGCCCACCCAAGACCACAGTTGGAGGTTTGGAGCGGGTCCTCCACAAGCACAAGTAAAGGACACTGTGAAGTTACCCCGGTGGGGTTGTAGTCCTAAGAAGTCTCCACGAACTTCGGCACTAATGCTATTTTCACTTTTGTTGAATATGTATTTATTAACACACATGTATAACACATATCAAGGGTATGAACAGTAACAAAACATGTCACATAATATAAGCCATTTGCACTTTTGTAATGTTATTATTAAAAATTTTATTATGCAACGTTTAACTTGAAGTGTTTCCTGCTTTCTTACTACGTCGCATAGTCCACTCTGCTACATCACTTTGCACCATTGCTCTATCTCACATCTATCTGCCTGGAAGGATAGCGTGTTACCTGTAGAAGACTTTTCACCTACCTGCACTACACCATCCCTTCCAGAGGACCTGCACAGCAGCGCTGGACACCCTGACCAGGTACTACAGGTGGCGTAACGACAAACTACACGAACATTCTATCATCCCCTGGAAATATCCCACATTCCAGTGATCGCCCAGGTCACGGACCGAGCTGTGCTACTCGTGACATCCCCCATAGAAGTCGACGTGATCGGTGCCGAGTACCCCCAAAACCCCTGTCTCTGTGCGACTCAACTTCCCTCACTGTGCTGGCACTTTACATTTACAATGCCTCTGGGTTTTTTTTTTTGGGGGGTGGGGAACATTCAGACTTTTGCTATGGGGCCCCATGATTTATATGTACGCCCCTGCTGCTGAGGCATGGTATTTAAGGCTGTTAAGGAGCCAACATACATGGACCTTGCCAGCAGCGTCGGACTGGAGTACCTTGGGCCCACCAGAGAAAATATATTCTTGCGGCCCAGCATCATACTTCCCAACCTTTGAATAAGGGAAAGAGGGACAAAGGCTGTGGCACGCTGTGCATGCTGCAGAAAATTTTAGGCCATGCCACGTTGCACCACAGACTGTCCAGGAGTTGGTGGATGCTTTAGTCCAGGTGTGGGAGGAGATCCCTCACGAGACCATCCGTCGCGCTCATCAGGAGCATGGCCAGAAGTTGTAGGGAGGTCATACAGCATACCTCCCAAATTTGGAAGACAGGAAAGAGGATTAAAGGCTGCGGCGCGTGTTGCGCGCCGCTGAAAATTTTAGGCCACGCCCCACAACACCCATTTCACAGCTAATCACACCCATATCCTCGCCCCAAGCGTAACCATTTAGCACTGCTGATCACACTGACTGGTAATGAGGGCACAGTGGCTGGTACTGAGGAAAAGAAAGAAAGAGCAGCGAGAGAGAAAGAACAAACAGAGAAAGAAAGAGAGGAAAGAAAGAAAAGAGAGAAAGAAAGAACAGAGAGAAAAAAGAACAGAGACCGAGAAGGAAAGAACAGAGAGCGAGAAAGAAAGACTAGAGAGAGAGCCATAGGCGTAGCTAGGGTTTTGGTTTAGTGGGGGCAAAACTTCTGAGTGGGCCCATCATCAGAGAACCTCAGCAAATGACCGCGCTGTTGGCCAAAATAATCTCTATATAAAAAGACCAATATTGATATTACCGCCATATGGTCTGTGTTAAATAATACCAGTCCTACAGAACATATAATAGATTACAGCACAGGTACAGATAATGACTTACCGCTGATGTTCTTTCTAATGGAATTGTTCACTTTTCATGTCTTTTCCATCTGGCCCACACCGACATGACGACTTCTCCAGCCAGGACTCGACTGCACCCCCATTAAAAAAAAATAAAAAAAAAACTCACCTCCCGGCTCCTGTGCTGCTCACTGTTCTCCCTTCAGCGTCTGACAGCGGGCGCCGGCAGGTGATGTTATTGCGCCCGCTGTCATACGCTGAGAGGGGGATTATGGGAGAGAGGAGCGCTCGCTCCTTCTCTCTCATGCGTCAGCTTACGGCTGTGCGATACAGCTGACCCTCATGACGGGTGGTGGCCACGCTGGCACGGGCCCCCAGCCTGTTCAGGCCATAGCTTCCAGGCGCATCGGGAGCGATTCTCCTGCTCTGCCAGATGAACGTACGTGTGGGGGGCCCCCTCAGGCGGGCCCGGGGCCACCCCCCTCTGCCCGCGACCTACTTCAAATCAGGGCCCACCACGCAGGAGCTGGGCCACGTGGGTTCACGGTGTCGGCTAGTCCGACCTGTTGCCGCTGATATCAGGCACGCAGCTGCATTATTTGTGGTTAACAAATAGGGGACCCCTCGAAAAAATTGGCGTGGGGTCCCCCTATTTTTTTAACAGCCAAGAAGCAGCTGCTGAGGCCTGGTTTTCAGGTGGTAGGTCCAATATCCTGGACCTTGCCAGCCTGATAATACCAGGCCACAGCAGTCTGCATATCTTGGCTGGTTAACAAAATAGGGGATCCCCTCGAAAAAAATTTGGCGTGGGGTCCCCCTATTTTTGTTAACCAGCCAGATGAAGCAGACTGCTGAGGCCTGGTTTTTCAGGCTGGTAAGGATCCATATCCATGGACCTTGCCAGCCTGATAATACCAGGCCACAGCAGTCTGCTTAGCTTGGCTGGTTAACAAAAATAGGGGATCCCCTCGAAAAAAACAGCGTAGGGGTCCCTAGTTTGTGAATGGGGTTTGAATGGTTAGATGAGTTCTGAGCAGAGGCTCCCTCTGGTGGTTACAAGCGGTGCTAGTCTGTCAGTGAAGATTGTGAGGACTGGGAATCAGGTGTTACTGATTGGTCTTATATAAGGGAGTCACCTTCCCATCAGGGTTGCCGGTGATCAATTGTTCTGGTCTGGATCCTTTATTCCTGTTTCCCTTGTAGCCTGCTGTGTCGTGTCTGCATCTCCTGCTAACAGATAAGACATTTTCTTCTTTTGTGTTTGTGCTATATTTTTGCATTTTGTCCTGCACTTCTGTGGGGGCCTTCAGGGTCCCCTCCGGGGGCTTCTGCCCTCTCAGTTTTGTTCAGCCACTGATGTTTGTACTTTTGCTTTTTCCAGTTTTTTCAGTGGCTGCTGTTTTGATTTTGTTACACCAGAGAACTAATTTAGGTGGTAGAGGTGTGTGATCTCAGGTGTTTTTGAAATTAGTAGAGTTGGTGCCTTTTCAGGGTTTTCTGGGATTGCAGTAAGTACCCTTCCTATCCTTTTCTATTTAGTTAGTTTGGGCCCCAGCGTTTGCTCATACTATTTTCTTTCTGTGTCAGTATTTCATCTTGTCTAACCGCCATTACATGTTTGGGGGCTTTCTATTATCTTTGGGGTTCTGCTCCGGGGCAGATAGCTTTCCTATTTCTATCTTTAGGTGTAGTTAGTTTCTCAGGCTGTGACGAGGCGTCTAGGACCAACGTAGGAACGCTCCACGGCTGCCTCTAGTTGTGGTGGTTAGTCAGGGTACTGCAAACTCATAGATTCCAACTGCTCTGGTGTATTGCCTTTTTTACCTGCACTCCTCAGCTACCGAAACATAACAGTATCACCGGCCTAAAAATTGAAAATTGTATGGTACTCACAGAAGGGAAAAAATATTGTGAAAGAAAAAGGTTGTCAGAGTTGTCAGAGATATTTTTCTGTTTGTTGCATTTTTTTTTTTTTTTTTCCCTCTGTATCTCTGGGTGCTGGGGAGGATCTTTTCTCTCAATGGAGTTTGCACAGTTGTCTGGCCGTGTGGATCAGCTTGCCACTGAGGTTCGGAGTATTGCTATCTATCTTGTTGGGTTGCCTGTTGTGGAACCTAGGATTCCCATGCCAGATTTGTTTTTAGGGGATCGAGCTAAGTTTCAGAATTTCAAAAATAATTGTAAATTGTTTTTTGCCTTAAAATCTAAGTCCTCAGGGAACGCAGCGCAGCAGGTTCAAATTATCATCTCTCTCCTGCGCGGCGATCCTCAGGATTGGGCTTTTTCCCTGATACCTGGGGATCCTGTTTTGAGTGATGTTGATGCTTTTTTCAGGTCCTTGGGGTTATTGTACGATGAGCCTAATGTCACTGATCAAGCTGAAAAGCCTTGTTGGCATTAAATCAGGGGCTTGATGACGCTGAGTTATACTGTCAGAGATTCCGTAGGTGGGCAGTCCTGACCAATGGAATGACGACGCTTTGGCAGCCCTTTTCCGGAAGGGTCTGTCGATAATGTAAAGGATGTTATGGTGGGATTCCCTGTCCCCTCTGGTCTCAATGATTCTATGTCATTAGCGATTCAAATTGACAGACGTTTGCGTGAGCGGAGAAGTATGCGTGGAATGGTGTTGCCTTGTGAACCAGCTTCTGAACCCATGCAGTGTGATAGAGTGGTGTCTGGGGCCAGCGTCATGAGTTTCGAAAGCGCAATGGGTTATGTTTCTACTGTGGTGATGCCTCTCATGCTATTTCAGTCTGCCCTAAGCGGGGAAGACGTTTTGCACGCTCAGTTGTCTTGGGTAGTGTTCAGACTAAGTTTTTATTAACTGTCACTCTGATATGCTCTCTGTTCTCATTTTCTGCTCAGGCTTTCGTTGATTCTGGAGCAGCTATTAACCTGATGGATTATGATTTTGCTAAACGTTGTGGATTTCCCTTGATACCCTACAGAAGTCTATTCCCCTACTGGGGATCGATTCTACCCCTTTGGCTGAGAATAAACCCCAGTTTTCTACTCAGGTGATAATGAGGGTTGAACCTGATCACCAGGAGTGCTGCAAATTTTTGGTTCTGTATAATCTGCATGACATTATCGTGCTGGGTTTTCCTTGGTTACAGTCTCATAATCCTGTTTTGGATTGGAAATCTGTGTCTGTAACCAGTTGGGGCTGCCAATGTGTTAATACCAACACTCCTGTTTTTTCTGCCTCCCCCAGGCTCAGGATGTTCCTGACTTTTTGATTGATTTTTCTGATGTGTTTAGCGAAAGTAAATCTGCATCCTTGCCTCCCCATAGGAGCTATGACTGCGCTATTGAATTAGTGCCGGGTAGTAAATTCCCTAAAGGTCGCCTTTTTAACTTGTCTGTACCTGAACATGACGCTATGCGGTCTTATATCAAGGAATCATTGGAGAAGGGTCATATCAGACCATCCTCTTCACCCTTAGGTGCGGTTTTTTCTTTGTGGCCAAAAAGGATGGTTCATTAAGGCCGTGTATTGATTATCGTCTCTTGAACAATATTACTGTGAAATATCAATACCCGTTACCCTTGATTTCTGACCTGTTTTCCAGGGTGAAAAACGCTACTTGGTTTACCAAGCTTGACCTCAGGGGGGCGTATAACCTTCTTCGCATTAAGCACGGGGATGAATGGAAGACGGCATTCAATACCCCTGAAGGGCATTTTGAGTACCTGGTGATGCCCTTTGGGCTCACTAATGCTCCTTCCGTCTTCCAGTCCTTCATGAATGACATTTTCAGGGATTTTGTGGACAAATTTCTGATTGTTTATTTGGATGATATCTTGATTTTTTCTAATGACTGGGACTCTCATGTGAAACATGTTCGAACTGTATTCCAGATTTTGAGAGAGAATGCTCTGTATGTGAAGGGATCAAAGTGTCTTTTTGGGTACAGAGGATCTCATTTCTGGGATTCATTTTGTCCCCATCTGTTATTGAAATGGACCCGGTCAAGGTTCAGGCCATCTGTGATTGGGTCCAACCTACTTCATTAAAGGCTCTTCAGAGATTTTTGGGTTTTACCAATTTTTATCGTAAATTTATTGGTAATTTCTCGGTTATTGTTAAACCATTAACTGATTTGACCAGAAAGGGTTCTGATGTGGTGAATTGGCCTCCTGAGGCAGTCTCTGCATTTCAGGAACTTAAGCAGAGATTCACTTCTGCTCCTGTTCTACGGCAGCCTGATGTTTCTCTGCCATTTCAGGTGGAGGTTGATGCCTCTGAAATTGGGGCAGGTGCCGTTTTGTCCCAAAAAGATCCAGAGACCTCTAAAAGTAACCCTTGTGCCTTTTTCTCTCGAAAATTTTCTCCTACTGAACGTAATTATGACGTGGGTAATCGGGAGTTATTGGCCATGAAGTGGGCTTTTGAAGAGTGGAGACATTGGCTGGAGGGAGCCAAACATCAGGTGGTGGTCCTTACGGACCATAAGAATCTGGTCTATCTGGAATCTGCCAAGCGACTCAATCCTACACAGGCCAGGTGGGCCTTGTTTTTCACACGTTTTAATTTTGTGGTTTCCTTTCTTCCTGGCACTAAGAATGTTAAGGCGGATGCCCTCTCGAGGAGTTTCCTTGCGGACTCTCCTGAGTTATCTGATCCTTCTGTTATTTTGAAAGAGGGTGTAGTTCTTTCCGCCATCTCGCCCAATTTGAGACTTGCTCTGGAGGGGTGTCAGGAGGATAGGCCCGAGCGCTGCCCTGTTGGAAAATTGTTTGTCCGGACCAGTGGAAAAAGAGTGTGATGTCTGAGATTCATTGTTCCGCATTGGCTGGGCATCCCGGAATTTTTGGTACCAGAGACTTGGTTAGTCGGTCCTTTTGGTGGCCTACCTTGTCTCGTGATGTCAGGGATTTTGTGCAGTCCTGCGGGACTTGCTCTCGCTCCAAGCCTTGCTCTCGCTCTAGTGGTTTGTTGATGCCATTGCCTGTGCCCAAGAGACCATGGACCCATATCTCTGTGGATTTCATTTCCGACCTTCCTGTTTCTCAGAGAATGACACCATCTGGGTAATTTGTGATAGGTTTTCCAAAATGATACATCTTGTGCCATTACCTAAGTTGCCTTCCTCCTCTGAATTGGTGCCGTTGTTCCTTCAGCACGTGGTTCGTTTACATGGCATTCCTGAGAACATTGTGTCTGACAGAGGAGTCCAGTTTGTTTCCAGATTTTGGAGGACTTTTTGTTCTAAACTGGGTGTTCAATTGTCTTTCTCCTCGGCATTTCATCCTCAGACCAATGGTCAAACTGAGAGAACAAACCAGACATTGGAGACTTATCTAAGATGCTTTGTGTCTGCTGATCAGGATGACTGGGTCTCTTTTTTGCCTTTGGCTGAGTTTGCTCTTAATAATAGGGCTAGCTCTGCCACTTTGATGTCTCCATTTTTTGTAATTCTGGGTTTCACCCTCGATTTTCTTCAGGACAGACGGAGGCTTCTGTCTGTCCAGGTGTTGACTCTGTTGTGGAGCGTATGCAACAGATTTGGGACCAGGTAGTGGAGAGGTTGTCCCTCTCTCAGGAGAGGGCCCAGCGGTTTGCTAACCGGCATAGGACTGATGGTCCTCGGTTTAAAGTGGGGGACTTGGTCTGGTTGTCCTCAAAGAATATTCCTATGAGAGTAGCATCTCCTAAATTTAAGCCTAGGTTCATTGGACCTTATAAGATCATGGAGATTATTAATCCTGTTTCTTTTCGTTTGCTTCTTCCAGGGACATTTAAGATCCATAACGTGTTCCACAAGTCCTTGTTGAAGAGGTTTGTTGAGCCAGTGGTTCCTGCTGCTGTGCCTCCTGACCCTGTTTTGGTTGAGGGCAATCTGGAGTATGTGGTTGAGAAAATATTAGATTCTCGTTTTTCTAGACGGAAACACCAGTATTTGGTTAAATGGAGAGGTTATGGTCAGGAAGACAATTCTTGGGTGTTTGCTTCGGACATCCATGCTAGGAGACTTATCCGTGCGTATCATAGAACTCATCCTGACCGACCTGGTTGCTCAAATGAGGGTTCGGTGACCCCTCCTCAAGGGGGGGGTACTGTTGTGAATGGGTTTGAGATGAGTTCTGAGCAGAGGCTCCCTCTGGTGGTTACAAGCGGTGCTAGTCTGTCCAGTGAAGATTGTGAGGACTGGGAATCAGGTGTTACTGATTGGTCTTATATAAGGGAGTCACCTTCCCATCAGGGTTGCCGGTGATCAATTGTTCTGGTCTGGATCCTTTATTCCTGTTTCCCTTGTAGCCTGCTGTGTCGTGTCTGCATCTCCTGCTAACAGATAAGACATTTTCTTCTTTTGTGTTTGTGCTATATTTTTGCATTTTGTCCTGCACTTCTGTGGGGGCCTTCAGGGTCCCCTCCGGGGGCTTCTGCCCTCTCAGTTTTGTTCAGCCACTGATGTTTGTACTTTTGCTTTTTCCAGTTTTTTCAGTGGCTGCTGTTTTGATTTTGTTACACCAGAGAACTAATTTAGGTGGTAGAGGTCGTGTGATCTCAGGTGTTTTTGAAATTAGTAGAGTTGGTGCCTTTCAGGGTTTTCTGGGATTGCAGTAAGTACCCTTCCTATCCTTTTCTATTTAGTTAGTTTGGGCCCCAGCATTTGCTCATACTATTTTCTTTCTGTGTCAGTATTTCATCTTGTCTAACCGCCATTACATGTTTGGGGGCTTTCTATTATCTTTGGGGTTCTGCTCCGGGGCAGATAGCTTTCCTATTTCTATCTTTAGGTATAGTTAGTCTCTCAGGCTGTGACGAGGCGTCTAGGACCAACGTAGGAACGCTCCACGGCTGCCTCTAGTTGTGGTGGTTAGTCAGGGTACTGCAATCTCATAGATTCCAACTGCTCTGGTGTATTGCCTTTTTTACCTGCACTCCTCAGCTACCGAAACATAACAGTTCCCCTATTTTTGTTAACCAGCCAAGTAAAATGCAGACTGCTGCGGCCTGGTATTAAAAGACTGTCAAGGCCCATGGATTTTGGCCCTCAACAGCCTGATAATACCAGGCTACAGCAGCCCCACATTTGGCGCATCAAAAGATGTGCCAATTGTGGCACTTTACCCGGCTCTTCCCACTGCCCTGTAGCGGTGGCAAGCGGGGTAATAAGGGATTAATGTCACCGTTGATTGCACGGTGAGAATAAGCCCGGTTAATAATGGAGAGGTGTCAATAAGACACCGATCCATTATTAATCCCAAAGTTTTTAAATGTATAAAAAAAAAGACACAGCAAGAAAAAAGTATTTTACTGAAATAAAAAAGACAACACAGTTTTCATTTCTTTTATTATACTCTCATTCCTGCGACGCCATCGATCTCCTGTAAAAAAAGAAAAAAAACAAACCAACAGTATACCACCTGTCCGACGCAGTCCATAGTAACGAGGGTCCCACGACGATCCAGCTCTGCTACATCGCAATGACAGGCAGAGCCTGTCATCTCGACGCAGCACAGCTGATTACCTGCTTCCCCGGCGGTGACGTCATCGGACTGACTGCTTTACGGTCGGGATTACCCAGCAGTCACTGCAGTTATCGCGAGAAACTGCATGTGACCGCTGGGGAAAGATGATGGCGGCCATCAAGCAGTCCAGCCCGTGACCGCCGGAGGTCTTCTGCCAGGTAAGTGCCGCTGACTCCTGACAGACCCGACCGACGGACACTGACAGTGACAGTGACAAATCCGATTCCGGTATCCGATAAGACGAAAATATCGGAACTAAGTATCGAAAGTCCGATAGAGCTAATATCGGCCGATACCCGATACTTGCGGTATCGTATCGCTCAACACTAGTGGCTGTCTGAGAAATCATCAAGATCACCTGCTGACAGCTCCTTTTTGCAGTTGCTGACACCAATGATGTCCCTCATGTGCATGCTGGCAGATAAGTCCAGAGATGCGTGAGGGTGGGGGTGAGGACAAATAAATGGTCATGAGCCCACAAATGAAACGATATTTATAAAAATATATAACCTTTATAATGAAAGTGAATCACAGTAAACCATGGGTCTAACAGTAACAAAAGCAGCATAAACAGCAGGAGACAAAAAAGGCAAACAAAAAGTATTTACTGAAAATCTGGAATCAACAATACAATGTATTATAATATCAATGTAAGACTACAGATATAAAATACCAAACATTACAACAATATGCTGTAGGATTTGATGGTCCTGTAGCTGCATACCCATAAAATCCCTTTACTGCTGGAATTACAATAGCCCATTCCAGGGCCTGACATCATCACAACTATTAATTCTCCATCTATAACAAAAACCTCAGATTTATTAATTTTGACTTATTATTAAGATGTAACACCCCAACCTCTCCAAGTATAAATGTGTTTAAAAATGTTGTGCTCTTGTATCAGTAATTAATTTACTGATCAAAAACATACAGATAGGGAATCTAGATTGTGAGCCCCTTCGGGGACAGTGATGATAATGTGTGCAAACTGTAAAGTGCTGCGGAATATGTTAGCGCTATATAAAAAAAATATAAAGAAATAAATAAAGAAATTTGTAAGCAGCCTGATGAAGAGGCCACTGCGCTGCGAAAGCTTGCAGATATAATTTTTCTGGATAGCAAATAAAGCTACCATTCTTAGAATACTTATATGTTGTTTGGTATAAAAGCACTGTGACAACCAAAATAACATATTCAGATGACTGAGGAATGTGTGATATTACTGTTCTAAGTTCAGCTGTAAGGCTTTAGTCTGCAGTTCCTCCTGACATGTGACGAGGATGGGCTGGAGTTGAATTATATCAGAGGTGCCATTTTATATCATTCTCAGAGAGCCCCTTTAAGTTGCTATTGACTTTTAGCATTGCTTCTTCAAACAGGTAGCACTAGAGTCTCTGCTCAAATTTTCCTGAAAAACGCTATTTTCATATTAAATTTCTCAAGGGTGCTTTGCATGGCCTGCATGTCTCCATATGCCAACTTGGTGAGCTCTACTGGGAGAAACGTTAGACCAGTTCCAACTTAGAAATTGGTTAAAAGAATGCCACTTTTGATAAATGTGAACCATTTTTACTAATTTATTGTCAAAAACCTAAAGAAGCACATAAAGAGAACAATAGATTAGTTGTAGTTCTTTTCTTGGAAACTCATTTACTTCAAATATTGTTCTTGCCTGCTATGATTTAATATACCAACTCACTTGGGAAATCTAAGAACATCTCAGTGACTCTCCATAAAACCTTTTCACCTTTGGTTCTAAAACTGAAATTGATCGTAATATAATATATCTGATCTTATTTGTCTTTCAATGCTTCAAAGATGTGTTCACCACAGCTAGCCTACACTTTCCTAGTTAGGGTCAGATGTCATTTGCATTGTCTGCTTTTTAGAGATTTGGTAGGTTTACAGGTTCTTTTATCACAGGGGGAAATTTTAGTTTGGGGAATATATTTGTACACTACTAAATACTCATACATAAGTTAAGGAACTTGTACAGTATGGTAAATTGTGCATGATAGAAGCTCAGAGGATTTGTCACCCAAAACATAAATGTAGTAACAAGTGAATCTGCTGAAACTCCAGTTAAGTAGTTCATTTGGATTTAGCCAGGTGATTAGTTTGTATCAAAGTTATCGAATGCAATGCGAATATTACTGAAAAAACATTCAAGACGGATGCTCCATTGTGTCAGATGGTATGTCAAATGTACAGGTGATCTGGTGATATTTGCTCACCCTGCCTGAAGGAAAAGTCAATCCACACTCTTCACAGATATTTTTCCACCTGTGAGACCGACTGGAGGTCTAATTGACCATGGATAGTGAAGAGAATAGTCAGGAATACCGGAGCATTGCCATTTTTGACAAACTATCTTGTAACAAAAATGAAAAAGGGATTTATTATAATAAAAATATACAACGCGCTTTGAAACTGATCAAGTTTCCTTCTTAGGCATGATATATAGTTGCACAAACATACGGTAGCTTTAAGTATAAGAGCTAATGCGATTACGTCACCAAACTCCAAATGCATGTTGAAAATTGTTCGGAATGAAATGGTAAAAATATATACATGTATGATTTAATCCATTACTGGGAGCATCATAATTAGACATAAACACATAAAAAAGTATATAAAAATATATATAGAAAATTAGAGAACGTTTTGCACACATTCATTTAACCTTTCTGGTGCAAGTCTATAGAGTTTAATAAACCAAAAGGATTCTCTATTGAGCAACCTCTGGTAAAAATTCAAGATGTTTTCAGGAATATGTTCCAAAATAGTGTCAAGCAAGCAGGATGTCATGTAATAACTGGTGACGGTGAGTGTCTGCCTGATTCCTTAAATTAGGGGACACCCTAATTTATTCCTGTCCTTCAGATTACCCTTGAAGATGGAGATGTGGGGGTCACGTACCTTGCTATTCTTCTATCTTAAACCTTATCTGTTCCATCTCCCACCCAGGAATGTGTGAAGCTGAAGTTTATAGGATTACACTAATCAGACAGACAAGGGTAGACAGAGATGAAAGAAAACTACAATCATACAAATATACTCACAAATCAACAGAGTGGAACACAGGGGAGTGATAGGTAGGAGAAACCAAATAGGGGAGGATGAGGATAAGCTTGAAAACCAACACCAATCAGAAACCTGAATAAATCTCCAACCGCTTACTACAAACACTAAAATGCTCCTTCAACACCTAATCAGAAAGTAGAACTATCACTAGCAACTCCTGAGTTCCAGTGGTGAGCAGATATACTAGAGGGGAGTGGCACAGAACAGTTAAGGCAATTCAGGTTTGAGAGCTTCAGGAGATCAACTGAACTTATTCACCCTTGCAATGACAGAGGAAGGAAAACACTGCACTGTATAATAGGATGGTGAAGCAGTTCTAATAAGTGCAGGATTTTGTGTGACCAGATGTTGCGATCTTTTGGCCCCTCTCTGTCGCAGTATCCCCATGACACAGGATCTTTATTTTGCTTTATGTTTCCATCCTCTCTCTCCTATAGAGTGTAATCTCTCATGACCAGTGGGATTCTCTCTTTTCATTGCCTGTAAAGTGTAAGCTCTTATGGTCAGCGGGGTCCTCTCTCTCTCGCCTGTGAAGTGTAAGCTCTTACAGTCAGCAGGGTCCTCTCCCTCTCGCCTGAGGAGTGTAAGCTCTTAAGGTCAGTTGGGTCCTCTTTCTTCTGTATTGTGTAAGCTCTTGTGTTCAGCAGGGTCCTTTCTCTTTTGCAGAGTGTAAGATTTTATGGTCAACAAGGTCCTCTCTCTCCTGTAGAGTGTAAGCTCTCATAATAATTAGGGTCCTCTCTTGTCTGTGTAGTGTAAGCTTTTATGGTCAGCAGGGTCCTCTCTCTCTCCTGTCTCCCATGTGCATTTTCTGAGTAATTACAAGCTTTACAGTATTGATATTAATTCAAATTTATTTACAACAAATTAAAATCTTGGGAAAAAATTGTCAAAATCATCAAATTCAAATTTCAAAGGATCCACTAATCTTTATTTAATACAAAATAACTGTGGAAATGTTTTTGTTCTTACGTATTCTTGGTTTACAAACCATTTGAGATAAATTATCTGTAAAAATGTTTCTGCAAAAATTGAAATTTTCTTATGAAATCTTGATCAAAGATGCATTTCTTTCTTGTGCACTTGTAGCCTTTCAGCATTAATAGTGGCCTTTATTCAGTAGTTAGGGAAGATTTTGCCAATGAATAGAGACTCAAAAAACCCCATGTGAAATTTAGTATAACTTAGGGGTGAATCGAGTCCCTATCCTCACCAAATGAGTAAAAAATGAAGGTGTCAAATGAGATGAGAGGAATCACATAAAAATGAAGGTAATTGAGATGCTAGCGGTTGTAAACATCGTTGTTATACGATAAATGACATATGATGTACTTAATGCCTTAGATAGTCAGGACAGAGTAAAGATGCTGAAAGAGTCGAAGAGAATATTCCATATGTGAAATACTGAAAGAAAGAAGAGACCAGAGGAATCTGCATGAAAGTCCTTATATACGGCTGCAGTGATCGGATAGGTGAGACGTAAAAGGAGTACCATATATACTCGTGTATAAGCCGAGATTTTCAGCCCATTTTTTAGGGCTGAAAGTCCCCCTCTCGGCTTATACGCGGGTCATATACGGTGTCGGAGGGGGAGGGGGAGCGGGGGTGTTGGATCATACTCACCCCTCCGCCGGCGCGTCACTCTATGCAGCCCCCCTGCTTCTCCCATGATCTCCGGCTCCTTCCTGCAGCGGTCACATGGTACCGCTCATTAAAGTCATGAATATGTACATATTCATGACTTTAATGAGCGGTACCACGTGACCGCTGTAGGACGGAAGCACTGCGGAGACCTCCGGGAGAAGAGGAGACGCTGCAGAGAGTGATGCGCCGGCGGAGGGGTGAGTATAGCGATATTTACCTGTCCCTCGGTCCACATCTGCGCTGCTCCCTCGTCCAACTCCTCTGGCTGTGAATGTTCAGGCAGAGAGCGTGATGACGTCGTTAGTGCACGCCGCGCCCTCTGCCTGATCATTCACTGCCGAGGTCCCGGAAGAGGGAGCAGTGCGCAGCGGTGGACCGGTCCGGTGACAGGTAAATATCTCAGGTGCCGGGGTATTGAGCGAGCGGTGACACCGGCACCTGTCCCCCATAGTACGCCGGTGTCACCGCCTGCTCAGGACACCAGCACCTGGCCACCAGCGACGAGAGGTGAGTATGTCATTTTTTTTTGCGCAGCAGCGCGACAGCATAAGGGACGTATACTATGGGGCATAGTCTGTGGAGCATATGGGGGCATAAACTGTGGATCATACGGGGGCATAATCTGTGCAGCATATGGAGGCATAATCTGGAGCATATGGGGCATAATCTGTGGATCATACGAGGGCATAATCTGTGCTGTTTATGGGGGCCTAATCTATGGAGCATATGGGGGCATAATCATTTTTCACCCTAGGCTTATACGCAAGTCAATAAATTTTCCCAGTTTTTTGTGGCAAAATTAGGGGGTCGGCTTATACATGAGTATATACAGTAATTTTTTTACACTTTTCCAGCCCTTTACAAATCAGAAAAATGGTGGCACAAATATCAGACACTTTACTAAATTTGCACAAAGTGCTTTACAACATATTCAGATTCAGGAGAATTCACTTTTTTTTGTCAAATTCAAAGGCAAGTTCAATTAGTGATAAACCAATTGGCTCTTCTTCACATAAAGGTTTCACCTTCTAAGCAAGTTTCTATACTAGTTATTGATAAACACAGTAGATTCTCTATTTTGCTTCTTGACAGCCCAGTAGCTCATTGCTTATTCTGACCTTATTATACAGTGCAATCTTGCAAGTCAAGAACAAGCTCATGTTATTAGGCTCAAAAAGAAAACTGTCTCATGGTTTCTCATGTCTAAAACTTAGTTTTCTTACACAAATTGCTTAATCTATGGCTGATCCAATGAGGTGGAAAGTCTCATAAGGCTAACACATTGCTTATTGTCTGGTAAGAGCTAGTGTTTCAAAATTTATTATAGGATAAGACTAACTTACAATGATAAGTACAAATATGAGTTGGATTTTTTTATGGTAAAACATAAGGTCAAAATGTATTAAAGTATTTTCCAGAACATAACAATTGTATATGTTTCCACAGACGTGAGCATTAGCAGCAATTGGTGTTAAAGTGTTGTTCTCAACTTAAGTGTTCAGAAGTGAACGGGTATCCAGTCTCTTTCACTTTCTTGCATCTGGGGGATGGTCTCTTCTGTTGGAGTTCTGTTCAGTAGCAGAACTGTATCATTAAGAGAAGGTAGGCTAAGTTTTATTGTTCTAATGTTACAGCTATCAGTGTGATTGCTTTGAAGTCTACACAGTTATCAATATATTTTCATATAGATATAACGGGCCTTTGAACCAGCACAATGTGAGAGGAGTGATTTGTAGAGTTCATCTGGAAGCAGTGACAGATTGGGGCCCTTATCATTTTGCAGTACCAATAACAAGTTAGGGTCTGTCAGTGAGAGGGAGGGAGGTTTGCAGCTAACTACTGTATATAAATCAATTGGCTGGAGAAAGAAGGCTGGTGTCTCAGGAGTTAACTCCTTGACCTGGAGTGTAACTACTGAACATACTCTTTCAGGCTCTGATGCAGTCTCCAGTCTACCCGTTCTAAAACTGTCCAATCAGCCTGTACAAAGTTTTAACATCTAGTTTTCAGAGTTCTTAAATTTCTAGTAGGAATAATAAAGAAATGGAGCAATACTGAATTCTAAGAAAAAAATGATGAAACATTATTTCATTGAGGATACAAGTATTGTAATAACTAAAACTGACATGTCGAGAGAGCAGACAGTTTTATTACTTTTTTATTCCTTAATCCCATATGCTTATTGTTATAATTAGTGTTGAGTAGTGTTGAGCGATACGATACCGCAAGTATCGGGTATCGGCCGATATTAGCTCTATCGGCCTTTCGATACTTAGTTTCGATATTTTCCATATATCGTATACCGGAATCGGAAGTTCCCATAATTCTTTGAGAGGCAATGTGATTTTAGTCAGCCAATGAGGAATCCTAAGAAGTGTGGGCACATCCTGTACTGCTGCGGTCATGTTAACTAATGGCATGGCTGTGATTGGATGCTGAAATGATGTCAGAATGCACTATAAAAGGCGCCGCCGCCATTTTAGCGTCACTGTGCTGTGAATTCAGTAAGGGACAGAACGCTGCTGTGCTGACTCTGAGGGACAGTTAGAGATTGCGATTTAGTGTACTGTGCTGTAGGCAGGCTAGCACCAACCGCTGTGTAAAGCTTCCTTTTGCCTGCAGTGTTGTTTTAACAGCTCTGCAAGGTGTGTGTGAGTGCAGGTGACGCTGCAGTTTGCTCTGCATGCAACGCTGTCTGTAGGCATCTGCACGTGTCACTCACAGACTCTTTTTTTTTTCTTCAGTGTAATTCTTGCAGCTCCATGCAATTTAACTATTAGTGTGACGCGCTTCCATCCGTATCAAATACATTGGTTGCAAACACTATAGAAGTAGACAAAGGAGTAGCCTTTCACAGATTGTGAACAGTTGTTTTTCAGTGTTCACTTCAGTCTGTGTTTTTTATTTTTTGAGTGCACATCATGCTCCAGTTACTTGTTCAAGCACTGCTGCTTGTACTCTGCTGAGCGTGTCTCAGTGCCTCATCCTTTTCATTTATCTCCAATTGGTTCTGCTCCATTCCATTTAAAATATAATCTATTAGTGTGACGCGCTTCCATCCGTATCCAATACATTGGTTGCAAACACTATAGAAGTAGACAAAGGAGTAGCCTTTCACAGATTGTGAACAGTTGTGTTTCAGTGTTCACTTCAGTCTGTGTTTTTTATTTTTTTGAGTGCACATCACGCTCCAGTTACTTGTTCAAGCACTGCTGCTTGTACTCTGCTGTGCGTGTCTCAGTGCCTCATCCTTTTCATTTATCTCCAAATGGTTCTGCTCCATTCCATTTAAAATATAATCTATTAGTGTGACGCGCTTCCATCCATATCCAATACATTGGTTGCAAACACTATAGAAGTAGACAAAGGAGTAGCCTTTCACAGATTGTGAACAGTTGTGTTTCAGTGTTCACTTCAGTTTCTGCGTAATAACCACACTTAGGCCTTATAACTTTTCTGACTTTCTTTATCAATCTACCAAGATGAAGAAGTCAGTGAGTAAGGCACGTGGTCGTGGCCGTGGAGTTTCAGCAGGGAGAGGACGTGGGTATTCTGTGGCTGTTGCCGCCCTCAGTGACACAGCATCCACCAGTTTTACCCATGAGCGTTCCTTTATGCACACTTTGGTAGGAGCTCGGCGTGCCCCCCTGCTGCGGGAAGAACAAATTGAAGCCGTTGTTGGTTGGATGGCAGCCAATGCATCGACTTCAATTCCTTCCACCTCCTCTCAGGAACACAACACTGTTGAGCAACCATCTGTCTGTTCACCGCCTGTCAAATTGCCCAGGCAGTCAGAGAGTTCTGTACAGGAGCCAGCTGAGTCACTGCTTCTGTTCTCAGAATCTGTTGGCTCGCAAACACGGGCACAGGCAAGCAGCATTCTGCAATTTGAAGAAGAGGGAGTATGCAGTGATGCGCAACAGCTGTGTCTCTCTCAATCTGAAGAGGCGGGTGAGCCAGTGCCGATGGACAGCACACCGCAGAACGCATCTTATGATGATGATGAGACTCAGGTGCCAGGTTTTGTGGAGCATGGTGCTGCCCAGACCACCCAACAGCAGCAGGTGTTGGAAGAGGGTAATGGAGATGATGAAGTCCGAGACCCAACATGGCGTGAGCAAAAGGAAGGTGGTGGGAGCAGCTCTGAGGAAGAGATTGTCCCAACGGCACAAAGAGGAGGGAGAGGTAGGCTGCAGACTCGCTTGCCTGTAGCCTCCAGTTTGGCACCTGTTGGGAGCAGTTCTCTTAGAAATGTCAAAATTGGCGCTCCCATGACTTGCACTGCGTGGTCCTTTTTTGACAGACTTGTAGATGATATTTGCTATGGTCAATGCAAGCTGTGTAAGCAAAAAGTTAAAAGAGGTAAAAATATCAGTAACCTGAATACCACAAATATGTGGAAACATGTACGGACAAAGCACGTAGCTGAGTTACAAAGACACACTGGAGATGTAGGCCAACCTACAGCAGCACCTACATCTTCAGGTCGTGTTCGAGCCTCTACCTCCAGCTCACACACACCTGGTTCGGCTTCCTTCCTCACAGGATCTCTATGGAAGAACCTCGGTCACTGTTGTCCATAGACAAACTGTTATTCCACCCACAGCAGCAAGTTCACAGTCATCGTCACACTCCCAGAACAAAAAACAGCCATCGGTACCACAGGCATGGGATAAAAGACGGCCATACTCGGCAAACCATCCACGAGCACAGGCTCTGAATGCTGGCATTGCAAAACTCCTGTCCCTTGAAATGCTGTCATTCAGGCTGGTGGAGACTGACAGTTTCAGGAACTTTATGGCATTGGCAGTCCCACAATATAATGTGCCAAGCCGATTTTATTTCAGCAGGCAAGCTGTCCCTGCTCTGCAAAAACATGTCGAGGGAAACATTAAACATGCGCTACTAAACGCCGTCAGTAGCAGGGTCCACCTGACCACCGATGCGTGGACCAGTACCCATGGCCAGGGACGATACCTTTCCCTCACTGCCCATTGGGTCAATGTTGTGGAGCCGGGTACAGATCTTGCCAGTGGCGCTGTACGTGTTCTGCCAACTCCAAGGATTGCAGGAATCCAGTCTGTACACATTGATTCCTCCTCCTACTCCAGTTCCTCAGAATCATCACTGCACGAGCCGTCACGGTATACCTCCACATGGACCCGTGAACGCTTACCTGTTGCGACCGATATGAGCACAGCCGTGGCCAAACGTCAACATGCCGTCTTGAAATTAATTTCCATGGGGGATCGAAGCCACACAGCGCAGGAGCTCTGGGATGCCATCCAGCAGGAGAGCGACGTGTGGTTTTTGTCAGCTAATCTCCAGCCAGGCTTGGTAGTGTGTGACAATGGCCGAAATCTGGTGGCAGCTCTGGGCCTTGGCAACCCACTCACATACCATGTCTGGCACATGTGCTCAACTTGGTCGTGCAGAGTTTTTTGAGGGACTATCCGAATCTTGATGCACTGCTGCACAAGGTCCGCCTAGAGTGCGCTCACTTGCGACGTTCCAGCATGGCCAGATCGCGCATTGCAACTCTGCAAGTCAGATTTCGCCTTCCTGAACATCGCATCATATGTGACGTACCCACCAGGTGGAATTCCACGTTACATATGTTGGAGCGGTTGTGTGAGCAGCAGCCAGCAGTAATGGAGTATCAGCTGCAACAGGCGCAATCAACTCGCAATTTGCGCCGTTCACACTTCACCACTACTGAGTGGGCCTCTATGAAGGACATCTGCGACATTTTGCGTGCGTTTGATGTCTCAACGCGGATGGCGAGTGCAGATGATGCACTAGTCAGCATGACTGTCCCCCTTATCTGCCTGCTTCAGAAATCACTGAAAGCACTAAAGGAAGAGGTTTTGGAAGAGGTGGAGGATGAGGAGTCACAAATTCAATTACCTTCAGGACAGTCAGCGCAACGTGGTTCCTCACAAAGGGCTGGGCAGGGCTCACTTTGTTAGGAGGATGAGGAGGAGGAGGAGTCAATGGAGGAGGAAGAAATCCCTACAGAGGGAGGTACACAACGCTCTAGTCAGTATGTAGAGCGAGGGTGGGGTGGTGCAGAGGAGGCAGAGATGACGCCTCTTCCAAAGGACAGCCTTTGTTGGCCAGTTGGGAGTCTGCAGCACATGGTTGATTTCATGCTTCAGTGCCTGAGAAACGATCGCCGCATCGCCCACATTTTCACCACGTCAGATTATTGGGTGTACACCCTCCTAGACCCTCGCTACCGGGACAACTTACAAACCCTCATCACACCGGTGAACCGGGACCGTAAAATGCAGGAGTACCAAGACACACTGGTGCAATACATACTGTTGTACATTCCAGCCGAGAGAGCTGCTGCTGCTGCTACTGCTTTACAAAGCAGCTCTGTGCGTCGAGGCAGTGTAGACACCTCTACAACAAGAGGGAGCAGAAGCAGCGCCTCTGCACAGGGCAAGAGCTGTATGTTACAAATGTGGCAAAGTTTTGTGACAGCACCAGCAAGGACTACACCATCCGAGACGGCTCCAGTCACCAGGAAGAAACGTTTCCGTAAGATGGTGACAGACTACTTGGCTTTCCCTCTAAGTGTACTCCCAGATGCCTCTTCCCCTTTCAAATTTTGGGTCTCTAAGTTGGATACATGGCCAGAGCTTAGCCAGTATGCATTGGAGGTGCTGGCTTGCCCTGCTGCCAGTGTATTATCTGAGCGTGTCTTTAGTGCTGCAGGTGGTGTAGTAACAGACCGTCGCATGCGACTATCCTCAGAGAATGTAGACCGGCTTACTTTTCTGAAAATGAACAAGGCATGGATCTCACCTGAATTTGCCTGTCCGTTTTCAGATTAAATAACTGTTTGGCAACGTTTTCCATGTCTCCTGTTATGTTCATCTTTCTACCACCTGAACTCTACTCCTGGGCTACAACACCGCCATTTGTTGCTCGTAAGTAATTGGCAGGGGTACTGACTCCTGGCCAGCCTGGTTACAGCACGACAGCTGTTTCCTGGCAGTGTGAACGTCAATTATCCTCCAATAAGTTATGCTGTCGTGTTGCATTCGGGTTAGCCGATTCTATGGTGCCTGCAGTTTAGGTGATTCCTATGTGTGCTGTGGGATATGTAAATAAAGGCGGTTTCCATTGTGACAATAGGACAAGCACCCACTGTAGGACTGTGTGATTCGGTAACTGCAGACGGCTTGCGTCCTGTCAACTTACATTTTCATGGGTGCGTTCTTCTACCCGTCCGGGTCCAGTACCGTCAACTGGTTCTCCCCAGTGCCTTTGGCCTAGGTGCCTCCATCTCCGTATCCGAGTTCCACCAACGTCTGCTGGTCCTTGGTAGTGTTTTAGAGCACAGGTACCTCCTGCTTAGTAACCGTGTCACAGTAACGTCAGCTGGTACTCGGTTGTGACATTGCCTCTTTTCCTTCTGCTACCCGTCCGGGGTCCAGTACCGTCAACTGGTTCTCCCCAGTGCCTTTGGCCTAGGTGCCTCCATCTCCGTATCCGAGTTCCACCAACGTCTGCTGGTCCTTGGTAGTGCTTTGGAGCACAGGTACCTCCTGCTTAGTAACCGTGTCACAGTAACGTCAGCTGGTACTCGGTTGTGACATTGCCTCTTTTCCTTCTGCTACCCGTCCGGGGTCCAGTACCGTCAACTGGTTCTCCCCAGTGCCTTTGGCCTAGGTGCCTCCATCTCCGTATCCGAGTTCCACCAACGTCTGCTGGTCCTTGGTAGTGCTTTGGAGCACAGGTACCTCCTGCTTAGTAACCGTGTCACAGTAACGTCAGCTGGTACTTGGTTGTGACATTGCCTCTTTTCCTTCTGCTACCCGTCCGGGGTCCAGTACCGTCAACTGGTTCTCCCCAGTGCCTTTGGCCTAGGTGCCTCCATCTCCGTATCCGAGTTCCACCAACGTCTGCTGGTCCTTGTAGTGCTTTGGAGCACAGGTACCTCCTGCTTAGTAACCGTGTCACAGTAACGTCAGCTGGTACTCGGTTGTGACATTGCCTCTTTTCCTTCTGCTACCCGTCCGGGGTCCAGTACCGTCAACTGGTTCTCCCCAGTGCCTTTGGCCTAGGTGCCTCCATCTCCGTATCCGAGTTCCACCAACGTCTGCTGGTCCTTGGTAGTGCTTTGGAGCACAGGTACCTCCTGCTTAGTAACCGTGTCACAGTAACATCAGCTGGTACTCGGTTGTGACATTGCCTCTTTTCCTTCTGCTACCCGTCCGGGGTCCAGTACCGTCAACTGGTTCTCCCCAGTGCCTTTGGCCTAGGTGCCTCCATCTCCGTATCCGAGTTCCACCAACGTCTGCTGGTCCTTGTAGTGCTTTGGAGCACAGGTACCTCCTGCTTAGTAACCGTGTCACAGTAACGTCAGCTGGTACTCGGTTGTGACATTGCCTCTTTTCCTTCTGCTACCCGTCCGGGTTCCAGCACAGTCAGCTGGTCCTCGTTACTTCCATTGTCTCTTGCTCCATCTGATACCCGTCAGGGTTCCAGTAACGTCAGCTGTTTCTCGGAAATTAGACGTCCTTAAAGACCACCCAGAAGAAGATGACGACAACAAGGACGACGAGCATGAAGCCAACCAGCCTGAACACCATCACAAAGAAAAAATAAAAGATTACCCAGAAGAAGATCACCAACAGGACAAAGAAGGTTAAGACAAACTACAAGATACATAACAAGAGACAGAAGAACAATAAGCAGAAGATCAAAAAGCAGAAGAACATGAAGTATAAGACCAAAATGAAGAGCAAAATATATGCTCTAAATTCTAAGCAGAAGAAGACTAAGCAGTGTATGGGGGTGAGTCCGTTCCTCCTCGTGGTGCCCCTGGAAAATGCCTGCTGCTGCAGGCTAAACTGAACACGGACAAATACTGTTGTAATTTAAATCTTTTGTGACAGCAAGAACGGAAGGATGAACAATTCATACTTTTACAGATTACAAGTACAGGAATCTCTGTCACAAATAAGAATATGATGAAGAAGATGAAGAGGAAGAAGATGAAGAATTTGAATATGAAGAAGATTAATTAGTTTAATAATAACAATATGAGTAATGTAAACAAAAACATGAATAGCAAGAAGTTTAAGAAGAAGATTAAGAAGGTGAAGATGAAGAATAATTTGATGAGAAAGATGATGCTGCTGCTGAAGATTATGAAGGAGAAAGTGTGGCACTGGCAAAAGTTAAAAAGGTGAAGAGCATGGAAGTTGTGAAACATACATATTTGCCAAAATAGAAAAAAGGTTAACAACATTGTCAATTTGTTAGTCAATCCAAACGTATTTCCAAAAAAAATATATTAATGCTATTCCAATGCATTGGGTTAAACATGTATGCCTTTATTGTCTCCTCAACCTCCCCCAATACATTCTACATTAGTCTTTGTTGTTTTCCTTCATGTACAATTAACCAACAAGGCAAGAATGTTTTTTTTTAATGTCGATATTAGATACTGCTCGATATCTAAAAATATCGGATCGGAATGGTATCGCCGATATCACTAAATATCGTCGATATCCGATTCCGATACCGGAAGTCCAATGTAAGTCTATGGGAACCAAATATACTGCTCGATATCTAAAAATATCGGATCGGAATGGTATCGCCGATATCACTAAATATCGTCGATATCCGATTCCGATACCGGAAGTCCAATGTAAGTCTATGGGAACCAAATATCGACATTAAAAAAAAACCATTCTTGCCTTGTTGGTTAATTGCACATGAAGGAAAACAACAAAGACTAATGTAGAATGTATTGGGGGAGGTTGAGGAGACAATAAAGGCATACATGTTTAACCCAATGCATTGGAATAGCATTAATATATTTTTTTTTGGAAATACGTTTGGATTGACTAACAAATTGACAATGTTGTTAACCTTTTTTCTATTTTGGCAAATATGTATGTTTCACAACTTCCATGCTCTTCACCTTTTTAACTTTTGCCAGTGCCACACTTTCTCCTTCATAATCTTCAGCAGCATCATCTTTCTCATCAAATTATTCTTCATCTTCACCTTCTTAATCTTCTTCTTAAACTTCTTGCTATGCATGTTTTTGTTTACATTACTCATATTGTTATTATTAAACTAATTAATCTTCTTCATATTCAAATTCTTCATCTTCTTCCTCTTCATCTTCTTCATCATATTCTTATTTGTGACAGAGATTCCTGTACTTGTAATCTGTAAAAGTATGAATTGTTCATCCTTCCGTTCTTGCTGTCACAAAAGATTTAAATTACAACAGTATTTGTCCGTGTTCAGTTTAGCCTGCAGCAGCAGGCATTTTCCAGGTGCACCACGAGGAGGAACGGACTCACCCCCATACACTGCTTAGTCTTCTTCTGCTTAGAATTTAGAGCATATATTTTGCTCTTCATTTTGGTCTTATACTTCATGTTCTTCTGCTTTTTGATCTTCTGCTTATTGTTCTTCTGTCTCTTGTTCTGTATCTTGTAGTTTGTCTTAACCTTCTTTGTCCTGTTGGTGATCTTCTTCTGGGTAATCTTTTATTTTTTCTTTGTGATGGTGTTCAGGCTGGTTGGCTTCATGCTCGTCGTCCTTGTTGTCGTCATCTTCTTCTGGGTGGTCTTTAAGGTCGTCTAATTTCCGAGAAACAGCTGACGTTACTGGAACCCTGACGGGTATCAGATGGAGCAAGAGACAATGGAAGTAACGAGGACCAGCTGACTGTGCTGGAACCCAGACGGGTAGCAGAAGGAAAAGAGGCAATGTCACAACCGAGTACCAGCTGACGTTACTGTGACACGGTTACTAAGCAGGAGGTACCTGTGCTCCAAAGCACTACCAAGGACCAGCAGACGTTGGTGGAACTCGGATACGGAGATGGAGGCACCTAGGCCAAAGGCACTGGGGAGAACCAGTTGACGGTACTGGACCCCGGACGGGTAGCAGAAGGAAAAGAGGCAATGTCACAACCGAGTACCAGCTGACGTTACTGTGACACGGTTACTAAGCAGGAGATACCTGTGCTCCAAAGCACTACCAAGGATCAGCAGACGTTGGTGGAACTCGGATACGGAGATGGAGGCACCTAGGCCAAAGGCACTGGGGAGAACCAGTTGACGGTACTGGACCCCGGACGGGTAGCAGAAGGAAAAGAGGCAATGTCACAACCGAGTACCAGCTGACGTTACTGTGACACGGTTACTAAGCAGGAGGTACCTGTGCTCCAAAGCACTACCAAGGACCAGCAGACGTTGGTGGAACTCGGATACGGAGATGGAGGCACCTAGGCCAAAGGCACTGGGGAGAACCAGTTGACGGTACTGGACCCCGGACGGGTAGCAGAAGGAAAAGAGGCAATGTCACAACCGAGTACCAGCTGACGTTACTGTGACACGGTTACTAAGCAGGAGATACCTGTGCTCCAAAGCACTACCAAGGATCAGCAGACGTTGGTGGAACTCGGATACGGAGATGGAGGCACCTAGGCCAAAGGCACTGGGGAGAACCAGTTGACGGTACTGTACCCCGGACGGGTAGCAGAAGGAAAAGAGGCAATGTCACAACCGAGTACCAGCTGACGTTACTGTGACACGGTTACTAAGCAGGAGGTACCTGTGCTCCAAAGCACTACCAAGGACCAGCAGACGTTGGTGGAACTCGGATACGGAGATGGAGGCAACTAGGCCAAAGGCACTGGGGAGAACCAGTTGACGGTACTGGACCCTGGACGGGTAGCAGAAGGAAAAGAGGCAATGTCACAACCGAGTACCAGCTGACGTTACTGTGACACGGTTACTAAGCAGGAGGTACCTGTGCTCCAAAGCACTACCAAGGACCAGCAGACATTGGTGGAACTCGGATACGGAGATGGAGGCACCTAGGCCAAAGGCACTGGGAGAACCAGTTGACGGTACTGGACCCCGGACGGGTAGCAGAAGGAAAAGAGGCAATGTCACAACCGAGTACCAGCTGACGTTACTGTGACACGGTTACTAAGCAGGAGATACCTGTGCTCCAAAGCACTACCAAGGACCAGCAGACGTTGGTGGAACTCGGATACGGAGATGGAGGCACCTAGGCCAAAGGCACTGGGAGAACCAGTTGACGGTACTGTACCCCGGACGGGTAGCAGAAGGAAAAGAGGCAATGTCACAACCGAGTACCAGCTTACGTTACTGTGACACGGTTACTAAGCAGGAGGTACCTGTGCTCCAAAGCACTACCAAGGACCAGCAGACGTTGGTGGAACTCGGATACGGAGATGGAGGCAACTAGGCCAAAGGCACTGGGGAGAACCAGTTGACGGTACTGGACCCTGGACGGGTAGCAGAAGGAAAAGAGGCAATGTCACAACCGAGTACCAGCTGACGTTACTGTGACACGGTTACTAAGCAGGAGGTACCTGTGCTCCAAAGCACTACCAAGGACCAGCAGACGTTGGTGGAACTCGGATACGGAGATGGAGGCACCTAGGCCAAAGGCACTGGGGAGAACCAGTTGACGGTACTGGACCCCGGACGGGTAGAAGAACGCACCCATGAAAATGTAAGTTGACAGGACGCAAGCAGTCCTCAGTTACCGAATCACACAGTCCTACAGTGGGTGCTTGTCCTATTGTCACAATGGAAACCGCCTTTATTTACATATCCCACAGCACACATAGGAATCACCTAAACTGCAGGCACCATAGAGTCGGCTAACCCGAATGCAACACGACAGCACAACTTATTGGAGGATAATTGACGTTCACACTGCCAGGAAACAGCTGTCGTGCTGTAACCAGGCTGGCCAGGAGTCAGTACCCCTGCCAATTACTTACGAGCAACAAATGGCGGTGTTGTAGCCCAGGGAGTAGAGTTCAGGTGGTATAAAGATGAACATAACAGGAGACATGGAAAACGTTGCCAAACAGTTATTTAATCTGAAAACGGACAGGCAAATTCAGGTGAGATCCATGCCTTGTTCATTTTCAGAAAAGTAAGCCGGTCTACATTCTCTGAGGATAGTCGCATGCGACGGTCTGTTACTACACCACCTGCAGCACTAAAGACACGCTCAGATAATACACTGGCAGCAGGGCAAGCCAGCACCTCCAATGCATACTGGCTAAGCTCTGGCCATGTATCCAACTTAGAGACCCAAAATTTGAAAGGGGAAGAGGCATCTGGGAGTACACTTAGAGGGAAAGCCAAGTAGTCTGTCACCATCTTACGGAAACGTTTCTTCCTGGTGACTGTAGCCGTCTCGGATGGTGTAGACCTTGCTGGCGCTGTCACAAAACTTTGCCACATTTGTAACATACAGCTCTTGCCCTGTGCAGAGGCGCTGCTTCTGCTCCCTCTTGTTGTAGAGGTGTCTACACTGCCTCGACGCACAGAGCTGCTTTGTAAAGCAGTAGCAGCAGCAGCAGCTCTCTCGGCTGGAATGTACAACAGTATGGATTCACCAGTGTGTCTTGGTACTCCTGCATTTTACGGTCCCGGTTCACCGGTGTGATGAGGGTTTGTAAGTTGTCCCGGTAGCGAGGGTCTAGGAGGGTGTACACCCAATAATCTGACGTGGTGAGAATGTGGGCGATGCGGCGGTCGTTTCTCAGGCACTGAAGCATGAAATCAACCATGTGCTGCAGACTCCCAACTGGCCAACAAAGGCTGTCGTCTGGAAGAGGCGTCATCTCTGCCTCCTCTGCATCACCCCACCCTCGCTCTACATACTGACTAGAGCGTTGTGTACCTCCCTCTGTAGGGATTTCTTCCTCCTCCATTGACTCCTCCTCCTCCTCATCCTCCTCACAAAGTGAGCCCTGCCCAGCCCTTTGTGAGGAACCACGTTGTGATGACTGTCCTGAAGGTAATTGAATTTGTGACTCCTCATCCTCCACCTCTTCCAAAACCTCTTCCTTTAGTGCTTTCAGTGATTTCTGAAGCAGGCAGATAAGGGGGACAGTCATGCTGACTAGTGCATCATCTGCACTCTCCATCCGCGTTGAGACATCAAACGCACGCAAAACGTCGCAGATGTCCTTCATAGAGGCCCACTCAGTAGTGGTGAAGTGTGAACGGCGCAAATTACGAGTTGATTGCGCCTGTTGCAGCTGATACTCCATTACTGCTGGCTGCTGCTCACACAACCGCTCCAACATATGTAACGTGGAATTCCACCTGGTGGGTACGTCACATATGATGCGATGTTCAGGAAGGCGAAATCTGACTTGCAGAGCTGCAATGCGCGATCTGGCCATGCTGGAACGTCGCAAGTGAGCGCACTCTAGGCGGACCTTGTGCAGCAGTGCATCAAGATCCGGATAGTCCCTCAAAAAACTCTGCACGACCAAGTTGAGCACATGTGCCAGACATGGTATGTGAGTGAGGTTGCCAAGGCCCAGAGCTGCCACCAGATTTCGGCCATTGTCACACACTACCAAGCCTGGCTGGAGATTAGCTGACAAAAACCACACGTCGCTCTCCTGCTTGATGGCATCCCAGAGCTCCTGCGCTGTGTGGCTTCGATTCCCCATGGAAATTAATTTCAGGACGGCCTGTTGACGTTTGGCCACGGCTGTGCTCATATCGGTCGCAACAGGTAAGCGTTCACGGTCCATGTGGAGGTATACTGTGACGGCTCGTGCAGCGAATGATTCTGAGGAACTAGAGTAGGAGGAGGAATCAATGTGTACAGACTGGATTCCTGCAATCCTTGGAGTTGGCAGAACACGTACAGCGCCACTGGCAAGATCTGTACCCGGCTCCACAACATTGACCCAATGGGCAGTGAGGGAAAGGTATCGTCCCTGGCCATGGGTACTGGTCCACGCATCGGTGGTCAGGTGGACCCTGCTACTGACGGCGTTTAGTAGCGCATGTTTAATGTTTCCCTCGACATGTTTTTGCAGAGCAGGGACAGCTTGCCTGCTGAAATAAAATCGGCTTGGCACATTATATTGTGGGACTGCCAATGCCATAAAGTTCCTGAAACTGTCAGTCTCCACCAGCCTGAATGACAGCATTTCAAGGGACAGGAGTTTTGCAATGCCAGCATTCAGAGCCTGTACTCGTGGATGGTTTGCCGAGTATGGCCGTCTTTTATCCCATGCCTGTGGTACCGATGGCTGTTTTTTGTTCTGGGAGTGTGACGATGACTGTGAACTTGCTGCTGTGAGTGGAATAACAGTTTGTCTATGGACAACAGTGACCGAGGTTCTTCCATGGAGATCCTGTGAGGAAGCCGAACCAGGTGTGTATGAGCTGGAGGTAGAGGCTCCAACACGACCTGAAGATGTAGGTGCTGCTGTAGGTTGGCCTACATCTCCAGTGTGTCTTTGTAACTCAACTACGTGCTTTGTCCGTACATGTTTCCACATATTTGTGGTATTCAGGTTACTGATATTTTTACCTCTTTTAACTTTTTGCTTAACAGCTTGCATTGAACATAGCAAATATCATCTACAAGTCTGTCAAAAAAGGACCACGCAGTGCAAGTCATGGGGGCGCCAATTTTGACATTTCTAAGAGAACTGCTCCCAAAAGGTGCCAAACTGGAGGCTACAGGCAAGCGAGTCTGCAGCCTACCTCTCCCTCCTCTTTGTACTGTTGGGACAATCTCTTCCTCAGAGCTGCTCCCACCACCTTCCTGTTGCTCACGCCATGTTGGGTCTCGGACTTCATCATCTCCACTACCCTCTTCCAACACCTGCTGCTGTTGGATGGTCTGGGCAGCACCATGCTCCACAAAACCTGGCACCTGAGTCTCATCATCATCATAAGATGCGTTCTGCGGTGTGCTGTTCATCGGCACTGGCTCACCCGCCTCTTCAGATTGAGAGAGACACAGCTGTTGCGCATCACTGCATACTCCCTCTTCTTCAAATTGCAGAATGCTGCTTGCCTGTGCCCGTGTTTGCGAGCCAACAGATTCTGAGAACAGAAGCAGAGACTCAGCTGGCTCCTGTACAGAACTCTCTGACTGCCTGGCCAATTTGACAGGCGGTGAACAGACAGATGGTTGCTCAACAGTGTTATGTTCCTGAGAGGAGGTGGAAGGAATTGAAGTCGATGCATTGGCTGCCATCCAACCAACAACGGCTTCAATTTGTTCTTCCCGAGCAGGGGGCACGCCGAGCTCCTACCAAACTGCGCATAAAGGAACGCTCATGGGTAAAACTGGTGGATGCTGTGTCACTGAGGGCGGCAGC
>JARQOD010000008.1:75894743-75952433 GCA_033576555.1 Oophaga sylvatica
GTGCCAATGCACTTACTTTTCTGAGTAGAGGGACAAGCCCCCAGTGTGCGTTAATTTGCATATGACTTCTATGCTAGACTTCTCATGAATAGATGCACCCCATCTAACAATAAAAAAGGAATCGCTTCAGAACAACTCTGTGACCGTTGTTGAAAGGCCCAGCCAGAGCCCTGACCTAAACCCAATTGATCATCTCTGGAGAAACCTTAAAATGGCTGTCCACCAATGTTCACCATCCAACCTGACTGAACTAGAGAGGATCGGCAAGAAAGAATGGCAGAGGATCCCAAAATACAGGTATGAAAAACTTGTTGCATCATTCCCAAGAAGACTCATGGCTGTACTAGCTCAAAAGGTGCTTCTACTCAATGCTGAGCAAAGGGTCTGAATACTTATGATGACCATGTGATATTTCAGTTTTTCTTTTTTAATAAATTTGCAAAAATTTCTACATTTCTAATTTTTTTCAGTCAAGATGGGGTGCAGAGTGTACATTAATGAAAAAAATGAACTTTTTGAGTTTACCAAATTGCTGCAATGAAACAAACAGTGAAAAATGTAAAGGGGTCTGAATACTTTCCGCACCCACTGTGTATATATATATATATATATACATATATATGTGTGTGTGATGTGGATCATATAATCTTATCACAATGAAGCTAGAATTCAAAATTCATTATGGCAGCAAAGTTACACAACAAGATATATGTGTCACAATGGTGTTTTCCCACCAGATCTATTACTGATCTTGCTTCTTTTCCTACAAAGCACATAAGCTTTGATAAACAACCTTAGTGCCTTCCTGCCAAGAGTTTCTCCATTCCCTGTCATGGATTAGTATATTTTCAAAATCTTGACACAAGAAGATTGCTGATAGATCCAAAGAAAATGTGTAATGGTTTTCATAGAAAGTGGTTTCCTAAAATAGATGCCTCGCTGTTTAAATGTGATGAGAATACCAACATAGCGGAAAATACAGGGGACATTGTGTAGAGATGTGGAGATATGTGTCCTAGTATGTTGCAAAATTTTTTTCCTATGAATCGAATACAGAAATGACTGAAAGGGCTATTTTAACAAACATCTAAAAGCTGTCTGCAGACTGAAAGAAGGTGCATTATGGGGAATTAATGAATGACTCACTAATTACATTATTTTAGGATCATTTTCAGGCTGCATTGGAACAATGTAATTTGGATTAATTCGATTAATTTATAGATGTTGTTCTCCAATTATGGAATAAATAAGTTGCTGAAGTTTTTCTGTTTAATTTCTAGTGTCAATTTTGCTGCCAACCATCTAAATGTTAGAGTAGGTGATTATTAACAATGATGGGCGAACCCCTGGATATTTAAAAAAAGTTTGGTTCGGGTACCAAAACAGTACCCAATCTCGGACCCTATTCGGATGAATGAGGGGCCTGAACATCTGTTGTTTGCCACGCAGATATAGCGCGGCAAACAATGCCTTTGGTTGGCAGAAAGATTTTTATCTCTGGAAAAAGATCTGCAGCTCCCACGCTGTCAGATGACCGGCGGTAAAAAGTTTACCTCCGGTCACAGGCATCAATTGATGAGTAGTGTTGAGCATTCCGATATTGCAAATATCGGGTATCGGCCGATATTGGCTGTATTGGAATTCCGATTCCGAGTTCCGATATTTTCGTCATATCGGATACCGGAATCGGAATGTCACTGTCACTGTCAGTGTCCGTCGGTCGGGTCTGTCAGGAGTCAGCGGCACTTACCCGGCAGAAGATCTCCGACGGTCACATCCTGGACTGCTTGATGGCCGCCATCCTCTTCTCCCTGGCGGTCACATGCAGTTTCTCGCGATAACTGCAGTGACTGCTGGGTAATCGCGGCCGTAAAGCAGTCCGATGACGTCACCGCCGAGGAAGCAGAAAATCAGCTGTGCTGCGTCGGGATGTCAGGCTCTGCCTGGCATTGCGATGTAGCAGAGCTGGATCGTCGTGGGACACTCGTTACTATGGACTGCGTCGGACAGGTGGTATACTGTTGGTTTGTTTTTTTTATTTTTTTACAGGAGATCAATGGCATCGCAGGAATGAGAGAGTAATAAAATTAATGAAAACTGTGTTGTCTCTTTTATTTCATTAAAATACTTTTTTCTTGCTGTGTCTTTTTTTTAAACATTTAAAAACTTTGGGATTAATAATGGATCGGTGTCTTATTGACACCTCTCCATTATTAACCGGGCTTATTGTCACCGTGCAATCAACGGTGACATTAACCCCTTATTACCCCGCTTGCCACCGCTACAGGGCAAGTGGGAAGAGCCGGGTAAAGTGCCACAATTGGCACATCTTTTGATGCGCCAAATGTGGGGCTGCTGTAGCCTGGTATTATCAGGCTGTTGAGGGCCAAAATCCATGGGCCTTGACAGTCTTTTAATACCAGGCCGCAGCAGTCTGCATTTTACTTGGCTGGTTAACAAAAATAGGGGGATCCCCACGCCGTTTTTTTTTCGAGGGGATCCCCTATTTTTGTTAACCAGCCAAGCTAAGCAGACTGCTGTGGCCTGGTATTATCAGGCTGGCAAGGTCCATGGATATTGGATCCTTACCAGCCTGAAAAACCAGGCCTCAGCAGTCTGCTTCATCTTGCTGGTTAACAAAAATACGGGGACCCCATGCCAATTTTTTTCGAGGGGATCCCCTATTTTTGTTAATCAGCCAAGATATGCAGACTAGTGTTGAGCGATACTGCTCGATATCTAAAAGTATCGGATCGGAATGGTATCGCCGATATCACTAAATATCGCCGATATCCGATTCCGATACCGGAAGTCCCATGTAAGTCTATGGGAACAAAATATTGCAACTAAAAAAAACCTTTATTTCCTTGTAAACACTAAATATACACACATAGAATACATATATATATATATATATATATATATATACATGTCATTGTGACATATATAATATACATATATGTATAGTTTATACACTTCTACATAGTAAAATATCCTCTGATTCAATTGCCGGGTAAAGCCGGCTTCTGTGAAAAGACAGAAGCACCCGACATGAAATGACACTTGGTGTACATAGGGTTAACCATGTCTTTTCATGTTGTTTGCAATCTGATTTGCACAAACAATTACATCAGTCTATGTGTGCAAAATTTCACACCTGTAGGGGTTAATTAAAGGTGTAAATACGTTGTAAAAAAACCGGACTTTTTTGCTACGAATTTACACCTTTAATTAACCCCTACAGTGTGAAATTTTGCACACTTACACTCATGTAATTGTTTGTGCAAATCAGATATCAAACTACATGAAAAGACATGGTTAACTCTATGTAAACCAAGTGTCATTTCATGTCGGGTTCTGCATTTTCACAAAAGCCGGCAATTGAATTAGCGGCTATTATACTATGTAGAAGTGTATGAACTATAAATATAATATATATATATATATATGTGTCACAAATTTAATGACATGTATATATATATGAGGTGTAAAATTGCTGAAAAAAATGCGTGGGCTCCCGCCCTATTTTTCGCAACCAGACAGACAAAGCCAGTGAGTGGGGCAGATAATAATAGCCCAGAGAGGGACCATTATTTTTGGCCCCCCCGGCTACTAACATCTGCCCCCAGACACCCCAGAAAGGGCAAATCTCTAATTAGATTTGCCCTTTCTGGCACTTTGCCCGTCTATTCCCATTGCCCTGTAGCGGTGGCGAATGGGTTAATAAGGGGTTAAAATGACCTTGCAATTGAAAGGTCACTTTAAGCCAGGTTAATAATTGAGAGCTGTCAATTAGACAACTATCAATTATTAATCCTATTGTATGAAAGAAAAATCAAACACACACACTTTAATAAAAAAGAAGTTTAATGAAATAATCACACAGTTTTTGACCATATTTTATTTTCCTGCTAAAACCATTTCCTGTAATAAAAATAAAATAATAAAGCAAAATTATTCTTACCAATCCGATGTACAGTCAGGTCCCACGGTGTAATCCTTCAGAAAGGGTTAATGTTTACTGCAGGGACCGCAGCTAATGCTGCAGCCTCACAGTAAACCCCCAAATGAATGAGTCCTCCGCGACAGATAGGAAGTGGAAGCTTATGTGCTTCCATTTCACTCAGGCAGACAGGGACACAACAGGAGTAGAGGGAACTGTTACAAAATGGCCCTCGAAAAAATTGCGTGGTCCCCCCTATTTTGTTAACACCGATAAAACGCGAGGCTGGTTCAGCTAAGGACCAGATCCGATTGCAAGCGATATCCAGGCAAGCAGTCGCTAGTGGCTGGTTAACAAAAATAGGGGATCCCCTCGAAAAAAATTGGCGTGGGGTCCCCCCTATTTTTGTTAACCAGCCAGATGAAGCAGACCGCTGAGGCCTGGTATTTTCAGGCTGTTAAGGACCAAGATCCATGGACCTTGCACAGCCTGATAATACCAGGCCACAGCAGTCTGCTACTTTGGCTGATTAACAAAAATAGGGGATCCCCTCGAAAAAAATGGCGTGGGGTCCCCCTATTTTGTTAACCAGCCAATAAAGCAGACGCTGGGCCTGGTATTAAAGGCTGGTAAGGTCACCATGGATTGCACAGCCTGATAATACCAGGCTAACACATTGCGCTAAGGTGTGCCAAATGAATTTGGCACTTTACCCGGCTCTTCCCACTGCCCTGTAGGGTGGCAAGTTGGGTAATAAAGGGTTAATGTCACCGTTGATTGACGTGACAATAAGCCCGGTTAATAATGGAGAGGTGTCAATAAGACACCGATCCATTATTAATCCCAAAGTTATTAAATGTATAAAAAAAAGACAAAGCAAGAAAAAAGTCTTTTAATGAAATAAAAGAGACAACACAGTTTTCATTAATTTTATTATACACTCATTCCTGCGACGCCATCGATCTCCTGTAAAAAAAGAAAAAAAACAAACCAACAGTATACCACCTGTCCGACGCAGTCCATAGTAACGACAGTCCCACGACGATCCAGCTCTGCTACATCGCAATGACAGGCAGAGCCTGTCACCCCAACGCAGCACAGCTGATTACCTGCTTCCCCGGCGGTGACGTCATCGGACTGACTGCTTTACGGCCGGGATTACCCAGCAGTCACTGCAGTTATCGCGAGAAACTGCATGTGACCGCCAGGGAGAAGAGGATGGCGGCCATCAAGCAGTCCGGGATGTGACCGCCGGAGATCTTCTGCCGGGAAAAGATGATGGCGGCCATCAAGCAGTCCAGCCCGTGACCGCCGGAGATCTTCTGCCAGGTAAGTGCCGCTGACTCCTGACAGACCCGACCGACGGACACTGACAGTGATCAGTGACAAATCCGATTCCGGTATCCGATATGACGAAAATATCGGTACTCGGAATCGAAAGCCCGATACAGCTAATATCGGCCGATACCCGATATTTGCAGTATCGTATCGCTCAACACTAATGCAGACTGCTGTGGCCTGGTATTATCAAGCTGGCAAGGTCCATGGATCTTGGCTCCTTAACAGCCTGAAAATCCAGGCCTCAGCGGTCTGCTTCATCTGGCTGGTTAACAAAAATAGGGGGGACCCCACGCCAATTTTTTTCGAGGGGATCCCCTATTTTTGTTAATCAGCCAAGATATGCAGACTGCTGTGGCCTGGTATTATCAGGCTGGCAAGGTCCATGGATCTTGGCTCCTTAACAGCCTGAAAATCCAGGCCTCAGCGTTCTGCTTCATCTGGCTGGTTAACAAAAATAGGGGGGACCCCACGCCAATTTTTTTCGAGGGGATGCCCTATTTTTGTTAACCAGCAAAGATAAGCAGACTGCTGTGGCCTGGTATTATCAGGCTGGCAAGCAGGGTCGGACTGAGCCACGGGGACACCGGAGAAACCTCCGGTGGGCCCCAGCTCCTGCGTGGTGGGCCCTGATTTGAAAGGATAGGTCGCGGGGAAGAGGGGGCGTGGCCCCGGGCCCCGCGCTCTGAGGGTCCCACCCGGAGCTACGCTACAGAACTGTATCGGCGTGCACAGCACGCCGATACAGTTACATTCTGCGGCAGAGCAGGGAGAATCGCTCTCCCTGCTCTGCCGCCCGGAAGCTATGGGGCCTGAACAGGCGGTGGGGGGGCCCGGTGCCAGCAGTGGCCCCCCACCCGTCATCGGAGGGTCAGCTGTATCGGCATCCAGCCGATACAGCTGACCGCATAGAGAGAGAAGGAGCGAGCGCTCCTTCTCTCCCATAATCCCCCTCTCAGCGTCTGACAGCGGGCGCGATGACATCACCTGCCGGCGCCCACTGTCAGACGCAGAGAGGGAGAACAGTGAGCAGCACAGGAGCCGGGAGGTGAGTATTGTTTTTTTGTTTTTTTTAATGGGGGTGCATTATACTACAGAGGCTGTATATGGGGTGCATTATACTACAGAGGCTGTTATGGGGGCTGCATTATACTACAGAGGCTCCATATTGGGGTGCATTATACTACAGAGACTCCCTATGGGGATGCATTATACTACAGAGGCTGCCTATGGGGGTGCATTAAATATAGCGGCTGCCTATGGTGGTGCATTATATTATAGACTCTGCCTATGGGGGTTTATTATAATATAGAGGCTGCCTATGGGGTGCATTATACTATTGGGGGACATCTGGTGTATTATGCTGTATGGATGCTATCTAGGGGCCATCATACAGTGTTGGACCTATTAAATAGTTTGGGGACATTAAGGGGTCAGTATATCCAGTGAGGGGCATTATTCTGTGTATAGGGGAGATGTACAGGGGAGGACTGGACATTATTAAATGTAAAGTGGACACTTATTGTTATAGGGGAACTCGGGTTACTGTGACTGTCAAAGGGGCACACAGGGCATTATTACAGTCTAGGGGACAAAATGTGGGCACTGTTTTCTAGGGCACTTGCACCCGGCATTACTATATTCTAGAGGGGTGCTTTAAAATTTAGAGGTCACACAGAACCACACAGCAGGTGCAGTAATAGGGACACATACGGCAGCAGCAGCTCAGTATTGGGGTATCAGGTGCAGTAATAGGGACACATATGGCAGCAGCGGCTCAGTATTGGGGTATCAGGTGCAGAAATAGGGACACATATGGCAGCAGCGGCTCAGTATTGGGGTATCAGGTGCAGTAATAGGGACACATACGGCAGCAGCGGCTCAGTATTGGGGTATCAGGTGTAGTAATAGGGGCACATACGACAGCAGCGGCTCAGTATTGGGGTATCAGGTGTAGTAATAGGGGCACATACGGCAGCAGCGGCTCAGTATTGGGGTATCAGGTGCAGAAATAGGGACACATATGGCAGCAGCGGCTCAGTATTGGGGTATCAGGTGTAGTAATAGGGACACATACGGCAGCAGCGGCTCAGTATTGGGGTATCAGGTGTAGTAATAGGGGCACATACGGCAGCAGCGGCTCAGTATTGGGGTATCAGGTGCAGAAATAGGGACACATATGGCAGCAGCGGCTCAGTATTGGGGTATCAGCAGGATGAGGAGTTTGTGCAGGTTGAGAATAGTCCAATTGGTGACCGTGACAGTGCTAAAAATATGAGAAGTGAAATGTGTCTTTGTTGTAATCTCTGCAGTCGAGTCCTGGCTGGAGAAGTCGTCATGTCGGTCTGGGCCAGATGGAAAAGACATGAAAAGTGAACAATTCCATTAGAAAGAACATCAGCGGTAAGTCATTATCTGTACCTGTGCTGTAATCTATTATATGTTCTGTAGGACTGGTATTATTTACCACAGACCATATGGCGGTAATATTAATATTGGTCTTTTTATATATAGATTATTTTTGGCAACAGTGCGGTCATTTGTTGAGGTTCTCTGATTAGGGGCCCACTCAGAAGTTTCGCCCCCACTAAACCAAAACCCTAGCTACGCCTCTGGCTCTCTCTCTAGTCTTTCTTTCTCTCTCTAGTCTTTCTCGCTCTCTGTTCTTTCCTTCTCGCTCTCTGTTCTTTTTTCTCTCTGTTCTTTCTTTCTCTCTCTCTTTTCTTTCTTTCCTCTCTTTCTTTCTCTGCTTGTTCTTTCTCTCTCGCTGCTCTTTCTTTCTTTTCCTCAGTACCAGCCACTGTGCCCTCATTACCAGTCAGTGTGATCAGCAGTGCTAAATGGGTACGCTTGGGGCGAGGATATGGGTGTGATTAGCTGTGAAATGGGTGTGGTCGGGGCGTGGCCTAAAACTTGCAGCGGCGCGCACAGCGCGCCGCAGCCTTTGACCCTCTTTCCTGTCTTCAAGATTTGGGAGGTATGCTGTATGACCTCCCTACAACTTCTGGGCATGCTCCTGATGAGCAGGACGGATGGTCTCCTGAGGGATCTCCTCCCACACCTGGACTAAAGCATCCACCAACTCCTGGACAGTCTGTGGGGCAACGTGGCATGGCCTAAAATTTGCTGCAGCAGACACAGTGTGCCACAGCCTTTGTCCCTCTTTCCCTTCTTCAAAGGTTGGGAAGTATGATGGTGGGCCCCAAGAATAATTTTTCTCTGGTGGGCCCAAGGTACTCCAGTCCGACGCTGCTGGCAAGGTCCATGGATATTGGCTCCCTAACAGCCTTAAATACCATGCCTCAGCAGCAGTCTGCTTCATCAGGCTGGTTAACAAAAATAGGGGGGACCCCACGCCATTTTTTTTTCGAAGGGAACCCCTATTTTTGTTAATCAGTTCCCTCTGACGTCACTGATTGTGTCCCTGGCTGACCTGAAGTGAAAGTGGAAAGCAATCAATTAAGCTTTCCACTTCCTCTCCTGTGAGCCAGGAGAGGAACTCATTCATTTGGGGGTTTACTGTGAGGCTGCAGCATTAGCTGCGGTCCCTGCAGTAAACATTAACCCTTTCTGAAGGATTACACCGTGGGACCTGACTGTGCATGGGATAGGTAAGAATAATTTTGCTTTTTTATTTTATTTTTATTACAGGAAATGGTTTTTGCAGTAAAATAAAAGATGGTCAAAAACATGTGTCTTTATTTCATTAAAATTATTTTTAATTAAAGTGTGTGTGTTTTATTTTTATTTCATGCAATAGGATTAATAATTGATAGTTGTCTAATTGACAGCTCTCAATTATTAACCTGGCTTAAGGTCACCTTTCAATAGCAAGATGACATTAACCCCTTATTAACCCATTCGCCACCGCTACAGGGCAATGGGAATAGACGGGCAAAGTGCCAAAAAGGGCGAATCTAATTATAGATTTGTCTTTTCTGGGGTGTCTGGGGGCAGATGTTAGTAGCCAGGGGGGGCCAAAAATAATGGTCCCTCTCTGGGCTATTATTATCTGCCCCCACTCACTGGCTTTGTCTGTCTGGTTGCGAAAATAGGGCGGGAGCCCACGCATTTTTTTTCAGCAATTTTACACCTCATATATATATATACATGTCATTGAATTTGTGACACATATATATATATATTTATAGTTCATACACTTCTACATAGTATAATAGCCGCTAATTCAATTGCCGGCTTTTGTGAAAATGCAGAACCCGACATGAAATGACACTTGGTTTACATAGAGTTAACCATGTCTTTTCATGTAGTTTGATATCTGATTTGCACCAAACAATTACATGAGTGTAAGTGTGCAAAATTTCACACCTGTAGGGGTTAATTAAAGGTGTAAATTCGTAGCAAAAAAGTCCGTTTTTTTTTACAACGAATTTACACCTTTAATTAACCCCTACAGGTGTGAAATTTTGCACACTTACACTCATGTAATTGTTTGTGCAAATCAGATATCAAACTACATGAAAAGACATGGTTAACTCTATGTAAACCAAGTGTCATTTCATGTCGGGTGCTTCTGTCTTTTCACAAAAGCCGGCTTTACCCGGCAATTGAATCAGAGGCTATTTTACTATGTAGAAGTGTATAAACTATAAATATATGTATATATATATGTCACAATGACATGTATATATATATATAATGTATTCTATGTGTGTATATTTAGTGTTTACAAGGAAAGAAAGAGGTTTTTTTAGTTACGATATTTTGTTCCCATAGACTTACATTGGATTTCCGGTATCGGTATCGGGTATCGCCGATATTTTAATGGTATCGGCGATACCATTCCGATTCCGATACTTTTGGATATCGGAAAGTATCGCTCAACTCTATTGATGAGAGAGTACTATTCCCATCAGCCTATGCTGATATCAGCATGAGCAGGCGCCGCTGATGAGAGTAGTCATCAGTCGGATCCTGCGCTATAAATAAATAATTTTTTTTTAAATTACGTGGGGTCTGTTCTCTTTTTGATAACTAACATGACAAAACTGACAGCTGTGAGCTTCTACCCTTAGCTGTCAGCTTTATCATTGTCTGTTTATCAAGCATAGAGGGATCTCCACATTGTTTTTTTAAATTGTTTAAATAAATAATTTGAAAAACTGCATGAGGTCCCCTTTTTCTGTCAACCAGCCAAGCTAAAGCAGACATCTGGGACGCTGGTATTCTCAGGCTAAGGGAGGGCCATGGATATTGGCCCTCCGAGTCTAAAAATAAGAGACCCCAGCTGCCCCAGGAAAGGCACATCTTTTAGACACTCCAATTCTGGTGCTTTATATGGCTCTTCTCACTTACCCTGTAGTGTTGGCAAATGGGGTTAATATTTGTGGGGCTGATGTCACCTTTATGTATAAGACATCTCTCCAATTACTAACCCCATAGTCATATTATAGACAAAAATCACCCAGAATAAAGTTCTTTATTTGAAATAAAAATCCATGTAATGTTTTACAAATTTAATTAAAATAACAAAGTTTTAATCACCTTACACCCATTCCATTGAAGCCCTTGTCACCTTATACCTAATCGACCGATGTCCATGTTTCTTGAAAAAAAAGAAAAATAGTAAACAACCATATCCCTCACCTGTCCGAAGTGCAGCTAATCCATACTATGGTGAATATAACGTGGCACTACCGCAGAAGGTGCTCAAGTAGGAACCCAACCTAGTGACAGTATATTAATAAACTTGGCACTCAACTTGTGAATAAAGAGGAAATTTTTATTGCAGTCCAAAACACCAACGTTTCGGTCCAACTCGGACCTTCATCAAAGCACTGCAGTGATTCACACAGAAAATAAGAAAATTACATGAATATGATACAATCACAAAATGAAAAAACAAGAGGAAGTTTGCAAATCCAAGTGTTAGAAGCATCACAAATGGATGTTCAAAGAAAAAAAAGGAAAATCAATATGAAAGAATGCCTACCCGACTGCTTGATGAGTATAAGTTCAAATGTGGATTAGATTACAATCTGGTAAACGTTATATACTGCGGGTTACTAGATTGCACATGGATGGAACGTATGGAACGAAAAAGAGAAAGGGGGGATGTTTTTGAAACAAAGCCGTATACGGTAAACATTGAGAAAAAATAAATAGGATGCGGTAAATGTTGAGAACAGAAAGAAGATGACCTACCCATATATAAATGCTGAATATTTATAATAGAACCCTTGTCCCTGAAGAGGTCAAAATATATCTATAAGCAAAAAAAGATAATTCAGTGAACTATCAGTGAGGGTGTCCACTTACAGTTAGGTCCATATATATTTGGACAGAGACAACATTTATCTAATTTTGGTTCTAGACATTACCACAATGAATTTTAAACAAAACAATTCAGATGCAGTTGAAGTTCAGACTTTCAGCTTTCATTTGAGGGTATCCACATTAAAATTGGATGAAGGGTTTAGGAGTTTCAGCTCCTTAACATGTGCCACCCTGTTTTTAAAGGGACCAAAAGTAATTGGACAAATGACTCCAAGGCTATTTCATGGACAGGTGTGGGCAATCCCTTTGTTATGTCATTCTCAATTAAGCAGATGAAAGGGCTGGAGTTGATTTGAGGTGTGGAGTTTGCATTTGGAAGGTTTTGCTGTGAAGGAAACATGCGGTCACAGGAGCTCTCCATGCAGGTGAAACAAGCCATCCTTAAGCTGCAAGAACAGAAAAAAACCCATCCAAGAAATTGCTACAACATTAGGAGTGGCAAAATCTACAATTTGGTACATCCTGAGAAAGAAAGAAAGCACTGGTGAACTCATCAATGCAAAAAGACCTGGGAGCCCACGGAAGACAACAGTGGTGGATGATCGCAGAATACTCTCCATGGTGAAGAGAAACCCCTTCACAACAGCCAACCAAGTGAACAACACTCTCCAGGAGGTAGGCGTATCAATATCCATATCTACCATAAAGAGAAGACTGCATGAAGGTAAATACAGAGGGTTCACTGCACGGTGCAAGCCACTCATAAGCATCAAGAATAGAAAGGCTAGGCTGGACTTTGCTAAAAAACATCTAAAAAAGCCAGCACAGTTCTGGAAGAACATTCTTTGGACAGATGAAACCAAGATCAACCTCTACCAGAATGATGGAAAGAGAAAAGTATGGCGAAGGCATGGTACAGCTCATGATCCAAAGCATACCACATCATCTATAAAACACGGCGGATGCAGTGTAATGGCTTGGGCATGCATGGCTGCCAGTGGCACTGGGTCACTATGTTTATTGATGATGTGACACAGGACAGCCGAATGAATTCTGAGGTGTTCAGAGCCAAACTGTGTGCTCAGATCCAGCCAAATGCAGCCAAACTGATTGGTCGTAGTTTCATACTACAGATGGACAATGCCCAAAACATAAAGCCAAAGCAACCCAGGAGTTTATTAAAGCAAAGAAGTGGAATATTCTTGAATGGCCAAGTCAGTCACCTGATCTCAACCCAATTGAGCATGCATTTCACTTGTTAAAGACAACTTCAGACAGAAAGGACCACAAACAAACAGCAACTGAAAGCCACCGCAGTGAAGGCCTGACAGAGCATCAAAAAGGAGGAAACACAGCGTCTGGTGATGTCCATGAGTTCAGGTAATCATTGCCAACAAGGGGTTTTCAACCAAGTACTAGAAATGATAATTTTATTTACAATTATTTAATCTGTCCAATTACTTTTGGTCCCTTTAAAAACAGGGTGGCACATGTTAAGGAGCTGAAACTCCTAAACCCTTCATCCAGTTTTAATGTGGATACCCTCAAATGAAAGCTGAAAGTCTGAACTTCAACTGCATCTGAATTGTTTTGTTTAAAATTCATTGTGGTAATGTCTAGAACCAAAATTAGATAAATGTTGTCTCTGTCCAAATATATATGGACCTAACTGTAAGTGAGATGTGAAGAAAATAACACAATACTTGGTTATTAGAGTAAAGAGTTACCAGTATCCACCGGTTTAACACTAGTGTAACCTGGCAATAAATATTGAAACGTCCATTTAGGAATAAGATTAATACTCATATCTTTAAACAGGTATAGTGATACTATAAAAGCCCAGAATGATAAATGACACGTCATAACTATAGGAATAGGCATCTATAAATGAGCCATCTATGTAGTGTTATACTCTTATCGGTGATAAAATTAAAATATTGTGCAAAATAAATCTTGAACCGCTTACTCTAAACAATGAATGCAGTATTCCAGGTAGCTCACTCAGGAGTATGGAGGCTCTGTGCAACTTAATCTAGAAACAAATGTATGGATAACCTCAAATAAAACATGAGGCGCTATAAAGTGAATCGTATTCTAGTCCCCAAGTGGTGAATAAAGTATCTTACCGGTAATAGTGTAGTAGTACAATGGATGATTCAGGTGCACTCCCAACGCGGTGTCCGCCGCTTGTTGGAGTGAGCTATTGTGCCCACATGCACTGTATTTATGTGTTAGAGGCGGGCTTAATGCTGGGACGTAAACCGGAAGTGCGTCACTAATGACATCACTACAGATTTTGCGTTCCCAAATATTCAGTTTGCGTTCTGAATAGAGTCGCATCACTGATAGCGTCATCAATGGCGTAGCTAAAGTTGTGCGTCACCAATGGCGTCGCTATTTGCGTTCCTTTTGTCTAAAGGTTGCGTTCCAAGTACTTGTGACACATTAAGGGGCGTGAATGAGTTCTAATTGCATCCTGTAACAATCGATTTGCGTTCCAGGTGCCATTTGAGGTTACTAGACTAGAGTAAAGTAAGAGATAATACACATTGACTAAACATAAACATATGGATATATGTTGAGCAGTCGAGTAGGAATATGAAGGAATCCAGAGGATAGGTAGGAGAGGGATCAGATTGGTTGTCAGTATAGACGACTCTGTGAAAGAAAATAATACCATCAATATTATGATTTAAATAATTCGTCAGCATTAGTATACGGGAACACATGTTAGAACTATAGACAATATCAAATATAGAAATCAGATAGAATAAATCATTAAATAAAAGAATGCAAATCGTACTCCCTATTTAAACCACGTGGATGTAACGTTTGCAGATGATGAATCCAATAAGATTCCCTTTTTTTCAAATACTGAATGCGTGCACCCCCCGTCTTGATGGAGTGATTAACTCTATCACCTGAAATTTTATTTGGGAGATAGAGTGTACCTTGGAGATGAAATGAAACGGAATGGGTAACATTGTATTCTTACAGCGGATGGTAGATTTGTGCTTCGAAATTCTATCCTTTATTGGTTGCGTTGTTTCTCCTACGTATAAAAGCCCACAAAGGCATTTAATCAAGTAGATGGCATATGAGGAGTCGCATGTTGAATAGTCTTTGATCTGGAATTTTTTTCCGGAGTGTGGATGAAAGAACGTATCGCCTTTTATTACATTATTGCATTGATTGCAATGCAAACAAGGGTACGTGCCCATTTTAGGTTTATGTAGGAATCTCTGTAGTGATTTTCGTTCTTGTGTACCCATATCCGCTCTGACTAAAGAATCACGAATGTTGTGGGGGCGTTTATAGCATGGCAAGAAGGGATTCTGAAATTCTTTAACATTAGGATGTGCTGTTTTTAATATATTCCATTGTTTCCTTATGGTATGATGCAAGATATGAACATAAGGGTGGAACGTGTGCACTAGGGGAATACGATTCAAAATGGACCTACGTGAGGCCTCAATAGGCCTTTTTGCCTCGTTGAGTAGATCAGTAGGATAGCCCCGTTCTTCAAATTTATTATGCATCTCCTCCATCCTTAAATGACTTATTTTAGGGTCTGAAACTATTTGTCGGACCCGATGGAATTGTGATTTAGGGATTGATCTTTTGGTGGAAGGAGGGTGAAGGCTATCATAATGCAGGAGGCTATTACGATCAGTAGGTTTTGTGTATAGGTCAGTTGAAATGACCCTAAAGCATTCTTGATTACTGAGGTGTCCAAAAAGCTGACTCTATCTTGGCTCGAGGTTATGGTAAAAGATAAGCCAGGCCAGGCTTGGTTTAGTGTATCAAAAAACTGGTTTAAGGAATCCTGCGTGCCTGTCCAGATACAAAAAATGTCATCAATGAATCGTTTCCAAATCAGACAATGTGACTTAAATAGAAGGTTAGGGTAAACCACTTCCTGTTCAAAGTAAGCCATAAAGCTATTGACATATAGTGGAGCCACATTGGAACCCATGGCTGTCCCCTTTGTTTGTAAATAGTAGTTATCCTCAAACATAAAGAAATTTTTAGTAAGGACTAATGTGAGGAGTTGTATACAAAGTTCCACAATTTCTACCGGTTTCTGTGATGTGAGGAGTAGGTGACGAGCACATGAGATACCTTTCTGATGAGGAATGGATGTATACAGATCCTTTACATCAAAAGAAACAAGGATGGCTGTATCAGGTACTGGTCCCAGGTTATGAATCGTTTGTAAGAAATGTCCAGTGTCTAGAAGGTAGGATGGAGCCTGACGTGTCAATGGTGTGAGAATCTTTTCAAGAAAGATGGAGAGAGGTGATAACAAGGAATCCGTTGAAGCTACTATTGTGGGGGGGGTTATCCAAACTTTTATGAATTTTAGGTAGAATATAAAACACAGGAGTTATAGAAACATAATGTGTCAACGTTTGATCAATCAATGACTTGAGCTCACTGGTAGGATTGTGGCTCAATTTAGTGTAGATAGTGTCATTGTTTAATTGACGTAAGACCTCTGTGGTGTATACCGATTTATCCATCACTACAATGGCACCCCCTTTATCAGCTGGCTTGATGATAATTTGATCATCAAGGCGCAGGGTTTGGAGTGCTTGAAAGTCTAATGGAGATAGGTTTGATCGGTAATGTAGTTTACCAGATTCCATATCATGTCTCAGTTTAAGAAATGCCGTATCAATAAAATTCACAAATGTCTCCACCGCATGTGAGCCCTGTGGGGGTCTGTATGTGCTTTTGTTTCTTAAGCCGAAGTCTGAGATAGTAAGTAAAGGTTTGTGTACAGGAGGATTAACTGGTACAATCTCTGGTGCAGATGCAAATTGTACAGACAATCTTAAACGACGGTAAAATCGATGTAAGTCCATGTCCATAACAAAAGTGTCAAACTTATATGAAGGGCAGTAGGAAAGTCCTTTCTGTAAAAGGTTAAATTTCGTTATACTCAAAGTCGGGGATGAAATATTGACCACTAGAGGGTAATTACCTGAGAGCGTGTTATCCTGGCGAGATCTGTATCTCTTCTGTCCATGCCCTCTGCGGGTCCTCTTCTTCTTGGGCGTCGTCTTTGGCCTAAAAAAGGTCCCGATCTTGTTTGGAGGTCACGTCTGTCAGATTCCGAACCTGAAGTAGAAGGGTCATTGGAGGAGTGAAAATCAGATCTTGTATTAAAGACCCTTGAAGTAGGTCTATTCTGCCATTGATAGACACGTTTGTTATCATAGTCCTCCGTGTCCCTGCGAAATTTCATCCTTTTCCTGTTTTCCGTATCTCTTCTATGCTGCTCAATGTTAGCCTTAATCCTGTCCTTCATAGTATTAAGTTCCTCCGCTGTACCTGCAGATGCCAATTGAGATTCGATATTGGCTATCCTATCCTTAGTGAGGGCAAAGCTCCTTGTAAATGTTCAGCTGTTAAAGTCATAATGTCCAAAGAACATTTATTCAAAATTTGCTCAAATTTCTGGCAAAATTCGGGCGAATCACTGAATAGAGTAGGACGAAGTGACACTCTCAGACCTCGTGGTATCATATTGACACGAAGATACTCCGATAATGTGGCGTAGTGTAGCTCATAGCTGACTTGATGGCGTAGTTCCCGCTCCAAATCTCTTCCTCTGGCTTCTCGTGGGGGGGTCTTCAGAAAGTCACTGGAGAGATGCAACTTGGACAAAATGTTACTTCTCTCGTCAGGGTTATAAGAGAAAACGTTTGAAGTCATGGTGACAGTGTGCTCACGTAAGGGTAAGTAACTATGGTGAATATAACGTGGCACTACCGCAGAAGGTGCTCAAGTAGGAACCCAACGTAGTGACAGTATAATAATAAACTTGGCACTCAACTTGTGAATTTCCTCTACAAACGTTACATCCACGTGGTTTAAATAGGGAGTACGATTTGCATTCTTTGATTTAATGATTTATTCTATCTGATTTCTATATTTGATATTGTCTATAGTTCTAACATGTGTTCCCGTATACTAATGCTGACGAATTATTTAAATCATAATATTGATGGTATTATTTTCTTTCACAGAGTGTCTATACTGACAACCAATCTGATCCCTCTCCTACCTATCCTCTGGATTCCTTCATATCCTACTCGACTGCTCAACATATATCCATATGTTTATGTTTAGTCAATGTGTATTATCTCTTACTTTACTCTAGTCTAGTAACCTCAAATGGCGCCTGGAACGCAAATCGATTGTTACAGGATGCAATTAGAACTCATTCACGCCCCTTAATGTGTCACAAGTACTTGGAACGCAAACTTTAGACAAAAGGAACGCAAATAGCGACGCCATTGGTGACGCTATCAGTGATGCGACTCTATTCAGAATGCAAACTGAATATTTGGGAACGCAAAATCTGTAGTGATGTCATTAGTGACGCACTTCCGATTTACGTCCCAGCATTAAGCCCGCCTCTAACACATAAATACAGTGCATGTGGGCACAATAGCTCACTCCAACAAGCGGCGGACACCGCGTTGGGAGTGCACCTGAATCATCCATTGTACTACTACACTATTACCGGTAAGATACTTTATTCACCACTTGGGGACTAGAATACGATTCACTTTATAGCGCCTCATGTTTTATTTGAGGTTATCCATACATTTGTTTCTAGATTAAGTTGCGCAGAGCCTCCATACTCCTGAGTAGAGTTGAGCGATACTTTCCGATATCCAAAAGTATCGAATCGGAATGGTATCGCCGATACCATTAAAATATCGGCGATACCCGATACCGATACCGGAAATCCAATGTAAGTCTATGGGAACAAAATATCGGAACTAAAAAAAACCCATTCTTTCCTTGTAAACACTAAATATACACACATAGAATACATATATATATATATATACATGTCATTGTGACATATATATATATACATATATGTATAGTTTATACACTTCTACATAGTAAAATATCCTCTGATTCAATTGCCGGGTAAAGCCGGCTTCTGTGAAAAGACAGAAGCACCCGACATGAAATGACACTTGGTGTACATAGGGTTAACCATGTCTTTTCATGTCGTTTGCTATCTGATTTGCACAAACAATTACATCAGTCTATGTGTGCAAAATTTCACACCTGTAGGGGTTAATTAAAGGTGTAAATTCGTTGTAAAAAAAAAAGGACTTTTTTGCTACGAATTTACACCTTTAATTAACCCCTACAGGTGTGAAATTTTGCACACTTAAGGTACTGCCACACTAAACAATCCCGCTAGCGATCACGATAACGACGCATACTAATGCGATCGCTAGCGGGATTGTTTCTATATCGCTAAGTGCGGCCACATTTAGCGATATAGTTAACGACGCTATCGCCGTTAGCGATCTTCTTAACGACTTTAGCGGTACAAAAGTACCGCTAAATCGCTAAGAAAAGGTGCCACACTAGCGATATATACTTACCCAACGGGAGCGCCGACGAGAAAATAGGGTCCGGAACGATTCCAGCGACGAGCGAGATCACAGCAGGAAGCTCGTCGCTGGCAGATACCGCACTGAACAACATCGCTAACGGGATCGCTAAATAGTGACTTTTTTAGCGATCCCGTTAGCGATATTGTTCAGTGTGGCATACCCTTTACACTCATGTAATTGTTTGTGCAAATCAGATATCAAAGTACATGAAAAGACATGGTTAACTCTATGTAAACCAAGTGTCATTTCATGTCAGGTTCTGCATTTTCACAAAAGCCGGCAATTGAATTAGCGGCTATTATACTATGTAGAAGTGTATGAACTATAAATATATATATATATGTGTCACAAATAGTGTTGAGCGATACGATACTGCAAATATCGGCTATCGGCCGATATTAGCTCTATCGGCCTTTCGATAATTCGTTTCGATATTTTCGTCTTATCGAATACCGGAATCGGATTTGTCACTGTCACTGTGAGTGTCCGTCGGTCGGGTCTGTCAGAAGTCAGCGGCACTTACCTGGCAGAAGATCTCCGGCGGTCACGTCCTGGACTGCTTGATGGCCACCATTATCTTCTCCCTGGCGGTCACATGCAGTTTTTCGCGATAACTGCAGTGACTGCAGGGTAATCCCGGCCGTAAAGCAGTCCGATGACGTCACCGCCAGGGAAGCAGGTAATCAGCTGTGCTGCGCCGGGATGACAGGCTCCGCCTGTCATTCTGATGTAGCAGAGCTGGATCGTCGTGGGACACTCGTTACTATGGACTGCGTCGGTCAGGTGGTATACTTTTTTTTTTTTTTTTCATTTTTTTACAGGAGATCGATGGCGTCGCAGGATGAGACTGTAATAAAAGTAATGAAAACTGTGTTTTTTTTTTTTTTATTAAATTAAAAAACTTTTTTGTGAACATTCACCCGTCCGGGTACATAAACAATTTAACTATTTACATACAGGGACCCTGTCCGGGTTATTTATAATTCTTTGGCAGGGGTGTTCCAGGTACCACCTGGTACTCTTCTGATGCTTGCCAAACATCCGAGGCACCAAGGACCACCAGGACCTGATGACGTCATGTGGCCTGTACAGTCAAGTCGTGACCCGCTATCTGGGTCTGTGTGGCCACCTCTTTCATCTCCCTCCGGGTCTGGAACCCTATGTCCCGGACTGAACGAACCCCAGGGGGCCTAACAGGCGCCGGGTACGGGCCAGCTATACTTATCATGTCCATAGCTGGGGCTGCAGAGGAGACCACTGAGGGAGGCTTGGGAGATTTACGGCGTGGGGTGGGCACTTTTGCAGAGGCCTGGATGTGGGAGGCTGAAGGCTCCGAGGGTCTCACAGGTTCCTGACACTCTGGGGAGTAGGGGTCGCACCTGGTAACATTTAGGGCGTACCATCCATTGTAACCCCAGTGTCGGGTGTAAGTCTCCTGGCAACAGGTCCCTCCCCGGGTGTCCTTCTGGGAGGTGAGCCTCCACGTCCCGCCGGTTCACAAAAAATTCTAAATAAAGTCCAGACTCCTGGATGAAGCCCCAACCACCTTTCAATTTAAAGCTCCATACTGCACCCTTACGCCGCGGCTCACACAGGGTTCCTTTATCCTTTCTCATCCGGTCCTTATCTGCCCGGTCCTTCTCCAGGTTATGTTGCCGAAGTTTTTGGGATTCTCGCTGCTCCCTTTGTCGCTCTGCTTCCCGCTCCCAACGTCTCCACTCTTCCTCCTGACGCCAGTTGAAATTCTCCTCCACCAGCTGCTCCATGTCTCCACCATCAAACTGCAGCTTACAGTGTCCGGTTTGCGGCAGCTCTCCTGGCGCCCCCCAGTCCTGGCGGCGCTCACCTGCGGAGGAAGCAGCCGGCTCTGGAACAGATGACAGTCGGGGCTCCGGTACAGGCAGGTAGACCTCTGGTGCCTGCGCGGCCTCCTCCATGAGGACGGGTGTCGCTTCTTCTGTCTCAGCGACGGGGGCAGACAGCGGGATCTGGGGTGCTGCCGATGCAGCGTTTTTTGCACGAACGGGTGCCTCCACTGCGACAACGTCAACCGGATCACATTGCAAGGACTCCTCTACTAGAACGGGTGCCTCACCTTCCGGTACAGACACTTCAGGTAAGAGGGATTGGCGCCGCTCCAAGTTTAGTTTTAGGGCAAGCCAGCTCGCTTCCATCCTGGCGACCTCCTCCCGGTGCCGGGCCAGGCCTCTTAGGGTATCCTCCGCTTCTTGCAGCGTAGGAGGGTTTCCAGGCCGGGTGCCCAACGGTGGTTCCGTGGCGATCGGGTCGCTTCCGTGGGGGGAGAGCTCTGACTGCTCCATCCCTTCACACTTCTGCTCGTGTCCATTAGCCATCTCTGCCAAGTCACATGTGTCATTAGCATCTGGAGAGGGCCCCTCTTTTGTAGGGAGGCGGGACCTTCGTGTTAGTTTCCGCACACTGAGGAGGATGAGGAGGCGGAACTGAAGAGCTGTGGGGCACGATCTTACATTGCAGTACCATTTAGAGCCATCGTTTTCGCGTCACTGAGTGAGTGTACACCCATGAAGAGCACGCCCTTCTTCTTCACCAGTGCCTCGTCGTGACGCAGATATGGCGGAAAAATGGCAAATACATTCTCTGATGATTTTAGCAATTCTCAAGCACAAAACCAGTTCAATTCAGGCACACAGGACTCGCTTATAGCGAGCTACAGAATCCTGTTCGTGACGCCCAAGTTGAGTCGCACAGAGCCAGAGGTTTTGGGGGTACTCGGCACCGAGCCCGTCGACTTCTATGGGGTATGTCACGGCTTTACCCGGCAATTGAATCAGAGTCTATTTTACTATGTAGAAGTGTATAAACTATAAATATATGTATATATATATGTCACAATGACATGTATATATATATATATATGTATTCTATGTGTGTATATTTTGTGTTTACAACGAAAGAAAGGGTTTTTTTTGTTGCGATATTTTGTTCCCATAGACTTACATGGGACTTCCGGTATCGAAATCGGATATCGACGATATTTAGTGCTATCGGCGATACAATTTCGATACGATATTTTTAGATATCGAGCATTATCGCTCAACACTAGTCACAAACTCAATGACATGTATATATATATATGAGGTGTAAAATTGCTGAAAAAAAATGCGTGGGCTCCCGCCCTATTTTCGCAACCAGACAGACAAAGCCAGTGAGTGGGGGCAGATAATAATAGTCCAGAGAGGGACCATTATTTTTGGCCCCCCCGGCTACTAACATCTGCCCCAGACACCCCAGAAAGGGCAAATCTCTAATTAGATTTGCCCTTTCTGGCACTTTGCCCATCTATTCCCATTGCCCTGTAGCGGTGGCGAATGAGTTAATAAGGGGTTAAAATGACCTTGCAATTGAAAGGTCACTTTAAGCCAGGTTAATAATTGAGAGCTGTCAATTAGACAACTATCAATTATTAATCCTATTGTATGAAAGAAAAATCAAACACACACTTTAATAAAAAAGAAGTTTAATGAAATAATCACACAGTTTTTGACCATATTTTATTTACCTGCTAAAACCATTTCCTGTAATAAAAATAAAATAATAAAGCAAAATTATTCTTACCAATCCGATGCACAGTCAGGTCCCACGGTGTAATCCTTCAGAAAGGGTTAATGTTTACTGCAGGGACCGCAGCTAATGCTGCAGCCTCACAGTAAACCCCCAAATGAATGAGCTCCTCTCCTGGCTGACAGGAGAGGAAGTGGAAAGCTTAATTGATTGCTTTCCACTTTCACTTCAGGTCAGCCAGGGACACCATCAGTGACGTCAGAGGGAACTGATTAACAAAAATAGGGGTTCCCTTCGAAAAAAAAATGGCGTGGGGTCCCCCCTATTTTTGTTAACCAGCCAGATGAAGCAGACCGCTGAGGCCTGGATTTTCAGGCTGTTAAGGAGCCAAGATCCATGGACCTTGCCAGCCTGATAATACCAGGCCACAGCAGTCTGCATATCTTGGCTGATTAACAAAAATAGGGGATCCCCTCGAAAAAAATTAGCGTGGGGTCCCCCCTATTTTTGTTAACCAGCCAGATGAAGCAGACCGCTGAGGCCTGGTTTTTCAGGCTGGTAAGGATCCAATATCCATGGACCTTGCAAGCCTGATAATACCAGGCCACAGCAGTCTGCTTAGCTTGGCTGGTTAACAAAAATAGGGGATCCCCTCGAAAAAAAAACGGCGTGGGGATCCCCCCTATTTTTGTTAACCAGCCAAGTAAAATGCAGACTGCTGCGGCCTGGTATTAAAAGACTGTCAAGGCCCATGGATTTTGGCCCTCAACAGCCTGATAATACCAGGCTACAGCAGCCCCACATTTGGCGCATCAAAAGATGTGCCAATTGTGGCACTTTACCCGGCTCTTCCCACTTGCCCTGTAGCGGTGGCAAGCGGGGTAATAAGGGGTTAATGTCACCGTTGATTGCACGTGACAATAAGCCCGGTTAATAATGGAGAGGTGTCAATAAGACACCGATCCATTATTAATCCCAAAGTTTTTAAATGTTTAAAAAAAAGACACAGCAAGAAAAAAGTATTTTAATGAAATAAAAGAGACAACACAGTTTTCATTTTTTTTATTACTCTCTCATTCCTGCGACGCCATCGATCTCCTGTAAAAAAATAAAAAAAACAAACCAACAGTATACCACCTGTCCGATGCAGTCCATAGTAACGACTGTCCCACGACGATCCAGCTCTGCTACATCGGAATGACAGGCAGAGCCTGACATCCCGGCGCAGCACAGCTGCTTACCTGCTTCCCCGGCGGTGACGTCATCGGACTGCTTTACGGCCGCGATTACCCAGCAGTCACTGCAGTTATCGCGAGATACTGCATGTGACCGCCGGGGAGAAGAGGATGGCGGCCATTAAGCAGTCCGGGATGTGACCGCCGGAGATCTTCTGCCGGGTAAGTGCCGCTGACTCCTGACAGACCCGACCGACGGACACTGACAGTGACAGTGACATTCCGATTCCGGTATCCGATATGACGAAAATATCGGAACTCGGAATCGGAATTCCAATACAGCCAATATCGGCCGATACCCGATACTTGAGGTATCGGAATGCTCAACCCTACTCCTGAGTGAGCTACCTGGAATACTGCATTCATTGTTTAGAGTAAGCGGTTCAAGATTTATTTTGCACAATATTTTAATTTTAATTTTATCACCGATAAGAGTATAACACTACATAGATGGCTCATTTATAGATGCCTATTCCTATAGTTATGACATGTCATTTATCATTCTGGGCTTTTATAGTATCACTATACCTGTTTAAAGATATGAGTATTAATCTTATTCCTAAATGGACGTTTCAATATTTATTGCCCAGGTTACACTAGTGTTAAACCGGTGGATACTGGTAACTCTTTACTCTAATAACCAAGTATTGTGTTATTTTCTTCACATCTCACTTAAGTGGACACCCTCACTGATAGTTCACTGAATTATCTTTTTTTGCTTATAGATATATTTTGACCCTCTTCAGGGACACGGGTTCTATTATAAATATTCAGCATTTATATATGGGTAGGTCATCTTTTTCTGTTCTCAACATTTACCGCATCCTATTTATTTTTTCTCAATGTTTACCGATACGGCTTTTTTTCAAAAACATCCCCCCTTTCTCTTTTTCGTTCCATACGTTCCATCCATGTGCAATCTAGTAACCCACAGTATATAACGTTTACCAAATTGTAATCTAATCCACATTTGAACTTATACTCATCAAGCAGTCGGTAGGCATTCTTTCATATTGATTTTCCTTTTTTCTTTGAACATCCATTTGTGATGCTTCTAACACTTGGATTTGCAAACTTCCTCTTGTTTTTTCATTTTGTGATTGTATCATATTCATGTAATTTTCTTATTTTCTGTGTGAATCACTGCAGTGCTTTGATGAAGGTCCGAGTTGGACCGAAACGTTGGTGTTTTGGACTGCAATAAAAATTTCCTCTTTATTCACAAGTTGAGTGCCAAGTTTATTATTATACAGCTAATCCATACTGTCCCACGACAATTTGGATAATTTGGAGAGTGGTCACATTAGTGAACGCTCTCCCTGCCAGCCGGCACACACTGACAGGAGTGTAATCGTTCTTATCAACGTTTAGCACTGAGCTCCAACAGTCAGAAAGTTCACCATAGTTCATAGCTGAACCCCTGTGAATTCACTGACGCCACCGGTCGCTGCGAGTGAAAGTTCTCACGCAGTAGTGCCTTAAAATGTGCCAGAATTGGCCCATCTATTAGATGCGCCTTTTCTGAATTGTCTGCAAGCTGCTATTTTTAGGCTTGCGAAACCAATATTCATGGCCCTTACCAGCCTGAGAGTACCAGCCCCCAGCTGTTTAGCTTGACTTGTTGTCAAAAATTGGGGGACTCCACACTGTTTTTTAAATTATTTATTTAAAAAATTAAAAAAACGGCATGGGTACCCTTCTATTTTGATGACTAGCCATGATAAAACTGACAGCTGAAGGTTTCAGCCTAAAGCTGTCAGTTTTGCAATGCGGTTATCAAAAATAGAGCAGAGACCTTGTCACTTTTTTATTTATTTATATGCATCGACTGATGAATACTCCCATCAGTAGTACCTACTCTCGCTATTATCAACTACAGCAGGCATAGGCTGATGGGAGCAGTACTCACATTAGTTGACGCCTCTTTCACTGGTGGTAAGCGTTTTACCATAGCTCTCTGGCCAGCAGTAATAATTTTACCGCCGATCATAGCCGCCGGTGTTTCTCGCACTGTCATGGAAATGACAGCGTGGGAAACATGAGTTGTTGAGGGTGCTGAACCTGAACAGTAACACAGACTTCCTGGAGAAGTCTGCGTTCAGGTCCTTGCCCAAACAGCAAGTGTTTGTTACTGACCCTGGACTTTACTGTTCGTGTTTGCCCATCAGTAATTATTATTATTATTATCCATTTATATAGCGCCATTTATTCCATGGTGCTTTACATGTGAAAAGGGGAAATATAGACAAGTACAATAGACATGTGTAAGACAAGGGACATACAAGTACAGAAGGAGAGAGGACCCTGACCGCGAGGGCTCACAGTCTACAGGGATGGGTGAGGATACACTAGGAGAGGGTAGAGCTGGTTGGGCCGTGGATCAGTAGACTGAGGATCATTGCAGGCTGTAGGCTTGTTGCTACAGGTGGGTCTTCAGGTTCTTCTTGAAGGTTTCTGTTGTTGGTGAGAGTCTGATGTGTTGCGGCAGAGAGTGTGGGGGAAGCACGGGAGAAGTCTTGTATGCGGTTGTGGGAAGAAGAGATGAGGGGGGAGTAGAGAAGGAGATCTTGAGAGGATCGAAGGTTGCGTGTGGGTAGGTACCAGGAGACCATGTCATAGATGTATGGAGGAAATAGGTTGTGGATGGCCTTGCATATCATGGTTAGGGTTTTGAACTGGAGCCTCTGGGCAATAGGAAGCCAGTGAAGGGCCTGGCATAAGGGGGAGGCTGGGGAATAGAGGGGATACAGGTGGATTAGTCGGGCAGCAGCGTGTAGGATGGACTGGAACGGTGCCAGAGTGCTAGAGGGGAGGCCGGAGAGTAGGAGGTTGCAGTAGTCGAGGCGGGAGATGATAAGGGCGTGCACTAGTGTTTTTGTGGTTTCATGGTTGAGGAATGCGCGGATTCGGAAAATATTTTTGAGTTTGAGGCGGCAGGACGAGGCAAGGGCTTGGATATGTGGTTTATATATTATAAAGCATTTACTCACATAAGCAAAGGATTTTTTTTATTATATACATAGTATAATTTACACAAAAAATGCATGGCAGTCTTGATTTCATTTGATAACTGGGCTATATAGGAAATATTCCAATTACTTGAATAGAAAATGATGTTTAGTACCCTCAAAAATCACTCCAAAGTGCTGGCTTACTTGAAATCCACTGCCTTTTGTCAAATTGTCCATGTCCAGTGCATTTCTTCTGCTTCCGTTAGCAAAATGGATAGTTTTTTTTATTGTTGAAGTCAAGTTCTATAAAAAAAAAGTATTTATTGTAGACGCACAAACCTTGTAATGTCTGATTATCCCTTTAAAGGTGCCATTTCCGACATCTGCATATGGAACAAAGGCTCTAACTTGGACCTTTTGTTCAGCTCCTTTTGGAAATTGTTTCTGTTGTTCTGTTTTCCATATCATAAAGTTTTGATTTAAGAGTCCCTGTTTGAGGTATCTCAAAGCTGTTCAAGTTTTGTTCTTGTGTGACTTTGCATTCATCACTTTTTAAGAAGACCGCCCTATCAAAAAGACCAGTTGTCTTTACAAGGAGGCATTGCTCTTTGTGTACTAATGCAGAGCAGCTAAAGACAACCCCTACCATCCCCCAGAGAATTCTGTCAGACATGCCCCTTTGGTAAAGACCATAAAACTAAAGAGGTCCATATGTCTGGAATGGCATATTGCATTTAAAAAGGCCAAAAAAAACCTGCATCCTCAGGAGAGCAGTAAGAATACAGCAAGGGAAAAAAATTGCCTAATTTTGACTTCATGACAGATTTTTAAGAATGCATTCAGAAGTGTGTATAAATCAGTTCAATATCGGACCACAATACACAGACTGGCTGCTGCTCTCCCCAACCAAATGTGACAAAAACATATGAAGCTGTCATGCTCAGGTCGGGAGACCCGCAGCCAATCCGTGCATGGTGGTCCAATTTTGGACTGATTCATATGGACATCTGAATGCGCCCTTAGAATGATTCCACTGTCACTTTTTGTGGAGTTTTGCACTAACTCCTTTATTCATCTATAAGCCTGGTCTTTACAAATTTTATAGTACTGACATAGCGTGAGACAGAAAGTGCGAGAAGGTGGTTAAAGCAAAATTTTTACTTATGTGTGTAAAGGCACTGTCACACTTAGTGATCGCACTAGCGATCACGACAACGACACGACCTGGCGAGATCGCTAGTGCAATCGCTATGTGGTCGCTAGTTAGCTTTCAAACACATCTCATCAGCGATCTGTATAATGACCTCTGCTGTCGTTGGGAAAACCTAGTCCCGCCTGCGACGCTGGTAAAGTCATTCATAAAGGGTGTCAGACTCAGCGATTCAGGCTCACCAGCGGGACACCAACTACCAAAAAACGGCTCAGAACGTTCATAAGCGATCAGCGACATCGCAGCAGGGGCCACATCGCCGCTACATGTCACACACAGCTAAGTCACTAACGAGATCGCTACTGCGTCATAAATCGGTGACGCAGTAGCAAACTCGTTAGCGATCTCGCTTAGTGTGACAGTACCTTAAAATATATAAGCTGCAGCTATTTGTATGTCAAAACAAGTGACTGCTAAATATTAACGATCTTGACCAAAAACAGATGATTGTGTAGCTGAAACAATCATGCAATACACCTGAATGGTTGACATTCAAATAAGCAAAACACCAAAGTAAACCGATATAGGTAAAATGGATTCTGGGGCTGCTGCGGGCTGGTATTTTTAGGCTGGGAGGGATAAGATAACTAAGGATCTTCCAAGCCAATTAATATCAGCTCACAGCTGACTGCTTTGACTTTGCTGGTTATCAAAAATAGGGGGACCCCACATCATTTTTTTCAGGGTCTACCCCCAAGTCTTTATAACCAGCTATTAATAGGCTAGAAGTTTCATGGTTATCTTGCTCATCCCAACCTAAAATTACCAGAACACAGCTGCCCCAGAATCCATTTTACCTATTTTGGTTTACTTTGGTGTTTTATCAGTTGGTGTTTTAGCATTTTTTTTCCTCAGTCTGATTCTAGCTGTCGAAATATTCACTGATGAGCACTGCGTCATTGAATATTATTGGACAGAGTGCAATGGGATGTTTTCTCACATTACACTCTTACAATTTATATGCCAGTGTGAGCGAGCCCTAAAGGGGACTAACCTTCTAACTCTCACTTGACCATTCACCTATTGTAATAGGCTGAAAATGACCAAAGTAAACAACACACACACCCCATAACCAGTTCTCACATCAACATCACGTTTCTTACTGCCATCACTCACTGTTTTGATAGGCCAGCAAGTAATTTGTCCTGGGTGATGCACTAGTATACACTCACACACACAGCTTTCAAAAGTACAAGATAGGTACAATACTTGTGCTCTAACATACAAAGAGTAGGACAACCAGGCTATACTTTCCCTTTTTAAGGTTGTGGGTTCATTTACTGCAGCAAAGAGAGAACTTATTACATTTTAGACTCAATGTACAAAAAAATACAAAACGATGAAATTATAACTGTTACACTCGGTCCCCGTGCTGGCTCTGCTCTCCGTTCTGGTCACTTATCTTCTGCTCCCTCTGCTTCCCAGCATCCTGCTTCCTCTCCCAGTTCCTGGCACGCTGCCAGCAGGCCTCCAGAAAGAATACTTAGGACGCGAGGCCATCTCCACCCTCTTTCTTAAAGGGGCAGCGTGCATTTTTTGAAAATGCCAATCAACCAATGGCAACGCACTGATTACTATATCTGGCCATTCCACCATAGGGGGAGTGCCGGAGCAACGTGTTTCTATCATTGCTACATCTGGTTCTGACTCTGATCTGTCTGCGCTGCGTTAGCAGTCTCTGTGCTTCGCTCATTCTATTTGTCTCCACAGATCATTGGGATCCTGTATCCGGCTATCTCTGACAATCTCGGCTATCACTGGTGCAAGTGTCATCCCGTTCCGCCATCAGCCTTCCGTGTCCGTGGACTGTGACAAGGTTACTGGAGCCAGCCTGAATCAGGACCTTCCTCATCTACGTTTAACACTCCACGGTTTCTGCTATCTTATCTGTTACCCCTTTTGGTCCCTCTGGGACAGCTGCCACGTGTCTGGGGTCTAACTGGAGGTAGCACCTGTGTCCTCTATGTATTCCATTCTGGTCCTGTTCGAGGGGCCTTACTATGGGTACCCGGGGCTCACCAGTCACGCCCCCTTCGGAGCCCCCCGGACCGCGGTCTCGAGGTTCCACTTCAAAACTAAAAGACGAATGTGAACTTCACCATCTCTGCCTCCGCTTCCATTCGTTACAATAACAAGACATACATTAGCATGTAAAAGTTTGAGAACCCTTGGTCAACATTATTTTTATTGTGAACAGTTAAAAAAGTTAAAGATGAAATGATCTCTAAAAGGTTAAAGTTAAAGATGACACATATCCTTTGTATTTTAGGCAAAAAAATGTCATTTTTTAAATTTTAAAAATGACAAAAAGGAAAATGGCCAGATTCAAACGCTTGGGCACCCTTGGAGATTGGTGTGCTCAGAGAACTTTGACTAAGGTTTTCAGACCATATTTAGCCTTCTATGGTTAAGAATTGTTCACTATCATCATTAGGAAAGGCCAGGTGATGCAAATTTCCCAGCTTATAACAAAACCCAGCCTTGTCTAACCTCGTGCCAAAAAATGGCAGTGAACAGGAACAGTGGAGGTCAAGATGAGATCTGAAAGACCAAGCAAACTTTCAGTTAGAGCTACTAATAGGATTTCTAGAGAGGCAAATCAGAAGCCCCACTTGATTGCAAAAGAACTTTAGAATGATTTAGCAGACTCTGCAGTTGTGATACATTGTTCTACGGTTTAGAGACACCTGCACAAGTATATTCCTCATGAAAAGTCTTCAGAAGAAAAAATCTCCTGCATCCTCACCAAAAAATTCAGTATCAGAAGTATGCAAAACAACATCTAGCCTGATGCATTTTGCAAACAAGTCCCATGGACTGATGAGGTTAAAATAGAACTTTTTGGCCACATTGGTCAAAGGTACGTGTGGAGAAAAAAGGGCACAGAATTTCAGGAAAAGACCATCATGCCAACCATTAATCCCTTTCTGACATTAGACATACTAACCCATCCATGGGACCTTAGCCCGTATGCCCATGGACAGGATAGTACGTCATACGCGATCAGCTGAGCTCACGGAGGGAGCGCGGCCGATCGCGGCCGGGTGTCAGCTGATTATCACAGCTGACACCGGCACTTAGTGCCAGGAGCAGTCAATATTTCCCAATAAACACATTTTATTATGTAAATAATAAAACAATAAAAGTACACATAATTAGTATCGCAGTGTCCGTAACGACCCACCCTATAAACTGTCCCACTAGTTAACCCTTTAGTGAACCCTTAAAAAACAAGCAAAAATAATGCTTTATCATCATACCGCCAAACAAAAGTGGAATAACACGCGATCAAAAGACGAGATAAATATTCATGGTACCGCTGAAAATATCATCTTGTCCTGCAAAAAATGAGCCGCCATACAGCGAAAAAATAAAAAAGTTATAGCTGTCAGAATAAAGCGATGCAAAAATAATTATTTTTTATATAATATTGTTTTTATTGTATAAAATCGCCAAAACATAAAAAATGATATAAATGAGGTATCGCTGTCATCGTACTAACCCGAAGAATTAAACTGCTTTATCAATTTTACTACACATGGAACGGTATAAATATAAACACCCCCCCAAAAGAAATTCATGAATTGCTTTTTTTTGTTCATTCTGCCTACCATAAATTGTAATAAAAAGCGATTAAAAAATGTCATGTGCCCAAAAATGGTACCAAAAAAAACGTGAACTCGCCCCACAAAAAATAAGACCTCACATGACTCTGTGGACCAAAATGTGGAAAAAATATAGCTCTCAAAATGTGGTGATGCAAAAGCTATTTTTTGCAATAAAAAGCGTCTTTTAGCGTGTGACAGCTGCCAAACATAAAAACCACTATAAATAGTAAATCAAACCCCCCTTTATCACCCCCTTAGCTAGGGAAAAATAGTAAAATAAAAAAAAATATTTATTTCCATTTTCCCATTAGGATTAGGGTTAGGGTTAGGGTCGGGGCTAAAGTTAGGGTTAGGGTTGATGCTAAAGTTAGGATTGGGGCTAAAGTTAGGGCTGGGGATAAAGGGGTTAGGTTTAGGGCTGGGGATAAAGTTAGGATTAGGGTTAGGGTTGGGATTAGGGTTATGTTAAGATTAGGTTTGTGGTTAGGATTATGGTTAGGGTTGAGATTAGGGTTAGGGGTGTGTTGGGGTTAGGGTTGGAGTAAGAATTTTGGGGTTTCCCCTGTTTAGGCACATTAGGGGCTCTCCAAACGTGACATGGTATCTGATCTCAATTTCAGCCAATTCTGTGTTGAAAAAAGCAAACTGTGCTCCTTCCTTACTGAGCTCTGCCATGCGCCCAAACAGTGGTTTACCCCCACATATGGGACAGCGTACTCAGGAAAAATTGCAAACCATTCCATCAAAGTTTGCAATCCAAAACGTCACTACTTCCCTTCCGAGCCTCAACGTGTGACCATACAATAGTTTTCTCCTACATATGGGGTATCAGCGTACTCAGGACTAATTGGACAACAATTTTTGGGGCCCAATTTCTCCTGTTAACCTTGGGAAAATAAAAAAATTGGGGGTTAGAAGATCATGTTTGTGGAAAAAATATGATTTTTTTTATTTTCATGCTCGGGCATTATAAACTTTAATGAAACACCTCGGTGTTCAAAGTTCTTACCTCATATCTAGACAAGTTCCTTTGGGATCTAGTTTCCAAAATGGGGTCACTTGTGGGGAGTTTCCACTGTTGAGGCACATCAGGAGCTCTCCAAATGTGACAAGGCAATTCCAGTAATTTTTGAGTTGAAAAAGTCAAACGACGCTCCTTCCGTTCCGTCCTCTGCCATGCGCCCAAACAGTGGTTTACTCCCACATATAGGGTATCAGCGTACTCATGACAAATTGCACAATAACTTTTGGAGTCTTGTTACCCTTGGGAAAATAAAAATTGGGGGTGAAAATATCATTTTTTTGAAAAAATATGATTTCTTAATTTTATTGCATAAACTTGTGTGAAGCACTTGGGGGTTCGAAGTGCTCACAACAGATCTAGTTAAGTTCATTAGGGATCTAGTTTCCAAAATCGGGTCACTTGTGTGGGGGTTTCCACTGTTTAGGCACATCAGGAGCCCTCCAAATGTGACATGGCATCCAATCTGAATTCCAGCCAATTTTGGTTTGAAAAAGTCAAATGGCACCCCTTCCCTTCTGAGCTCTGCCGTTCGCCCAAACAGTGGTTCCTCCACATATGGGGTATCAGCGTACTCAGGATAAATTGGACAACTTTTGGGGTCCAATTTCTACTGTTACCCTTGGAAATATAAAAATTGGTGACTAAAAGATCATTTTTGTGAAAAAAAATTGGATTTTTTAATTTTCATGCCGGGGCATTTTAAACTTCTGTGAAGCACTTGGGGGTTCAAAGTGCTCACCACAGATCTAGATAAGTTCCTTAGGGGGTCTAGTTTCCAAAATGGTGTCACTTGTGTGGGTTTTTCCACTGTTTAGGCACATCAGGGGCTCTCCAAATGCGACATGGCGTCCAATCGTTATTCCAGCCAATTTTGGTTTGAAAAAGTCAAAAGGCGCTCCTTTCCTTCTGAGCCCTGCTGTGCGCCCAAACAGTGGTTTTCCCCCACATATGGGGTATCAGCGTACTCAGGGGAAATTGCAAAAAACTTTATCTGTCCATTTTCTTCTTTTACCCTTGTTAAAATAAAAAAATTTGTAAAAGATCATTTTTGTGACTGAAAAGTTAAATGTTCATTTTTTCTTCCATGTTGCTTCAGCTCCAGTGAATCACCTGAAGGGTTAATAAACTTCTTGAATGTGGTTTTGAGTACCTTGAGCGGTGCAGTTTTTAGAATGTTGTCACTTTTGGGTATTTTCTGCCATATAGACCCCTCAAAGTGCCTTCAAATGTGAGGCGGTCCCTAAAAAAATGTTTTTGTAAATTTTGTTGTAAAAATGAGAAATCGCTGGTCAAATTTAATCCTTATATTTTCCTAACACAAAAATTTTGGTTCCAAAATTGTGCTGATGTAAAGTAGACATGTGGGACATCTTATTTATTAACTATTTTGTGTGACACATTTCTCTGTTTTAAGGGAATAAAAGTTCAAAGTTTGAAAATTGCAAAATTTTAAAAATTGTCACCATATTTCCTTTTTTTCATAAATAAACGCAAGTTATAGCGAAGAAATTTTACCACTAGCATGAAGTACAATATGTCATGAGAAAACATACTCAGAATCGCGAAGATCCGTTGAAGCATCCCAGAGTTATAACCTCATAAAGAGACAGTGGTCAGAATTGTAAAAATTGGCCAGGTCATTAATGTGCAAGCAACCCTCAGGGGTAAAGGTGTTAAGCATTGGGGTGGATCAATCATGCTTTGGGGTTGTGTTGCAGTCAATGGCACGGGGAACATTTTATGGGTAGAGGAAGAAATGATTCAATTAAATTTCAACAAATTCTTGATGTAAGCATAACACCATTTGTAAAAAAGCTAAAGTTTAGAAGAGGATAGCTTCTACAAATGGTTAATGAATGAGCCCATTTTCCTTTTAGTAATTTTTAAAATGTAAAAGATGAAAATATATATTTTTATGTCTAAAATTCAAAGGAAATGTATCATATTTCACTTTAGGCCTTTTAGAGATCATTTCATCTTCAATTTTCTTAACTGTTCACAATAGCAGTAATTTTGACCAGGGGCACCCAAATTATCGTATGCGACTGTACATATGAGGCAAAAACAGTACAAAAATGAAAGAGTTAAATACACAAAATGCATTTTACAGATTAAATCTGTGAGATCATCTGGCGGAGCAGATCTCATAGGAATATTTGGACAGATCTAAAAGGCACATTGTATCTCCTGGGTCTGACAACAAGCTTTTATTGATGAAATATTATAAAGGTTCTCCTCAACACCCCTCACTTCTCCTTCTGGTCAGGTGACAGGATGATTGATAATTGTATGCATGGAAAAATGGATGCAAGGACACAGTTCTAATTTCTGTCAATTACTAATGCTTTATGATAAAAAGCAACATAAAGCTCTGGGCATTGGGAATGAATTTAAAAAACTTTAGAATCCCAGTAATAAACTAGATCACTTAAAGATGTGTCCACTCTTAACTTTTCTTGAATTGCATTGAGTGATACATCTATCATAATAATGAAATATAATTTTGTGCCATCAAGCAAAAAAAAAAGTGTACATTAAGTGCAGTTTGTTTTTTTCACCTGAGAACCCTACGGACAATGGATGTAAACAATACTAAGTAGGGTAGCACATCCAAGCAGCATGAAGTAAATGCACAGTTGCAACCTGCTATGACAGTAATACAAAAGCAAAGAACCATAAAACTCAAAGCATAAACTTCTCACACTAAGCTGGTTTCCTTTGTGTCAATTTTGTCCAGCCAGTTACTTTTTGACAAAGCAAAAAAAAAAACTAATGTCAAATAACTGCATTTAGTTAATAGCCGGATAAAAAAAATGCATGCATATTTTCTAATATCCTTTAGAACCATTCCTCATATCTTGTGTGTACAGCCATACAGCTTTTCAGTAAACAAAATTATCGTCTGACTTAACTAGTGATGAGTGAATTTCACGAAAATCGATTGGGGTGAATTGGCTCAATTCAAGAGGGAGATTTGAGTCAGTTGGATTTGCTCAATTCAGGGATGAAACTAGACTAGCATCAAAATACTGTTATGCAAATTGAATATGTTGTAAAGGGGTTATAAAGCCTTCTTATACTTACCTCTCCAAGGCCCTCCCTGTATCCGTCTGATCAAAGGTCCTACAATTGTTTCTTGTATGTCTTTGTCTTCTATCTTTGTTCGAGGCCTTCGGTGAGGTATTCTGTACACTAAGTCCCACAAAGTCACTTAGGATGTAGTGCACGACATTGACATGTGTCATACTGCATACAGTCTCATGGGGTGTGACACACATCAATGACATGCATCACTTACTCCCCAAATGATGTAATGGGATCTAGAAAACAGAAGACTTGGCCGGAAGATACCAAAAGCACTGAATGGAGATTTAATAAAGCAGATAGAAGATCTGATTGGACAACCAGGAGAGTGAAAAAAAGTATTGGGAGGGTCAAGAGGTGGCTATGAGAGTTTTTAACACCTTCTTGGCTTTTTAAAATCCAGCAAAATGTCAGCCAGCATTTTTTGTAGAATTATAGCCGAAATTAGATTTTCCTCAAATCAATTTTTTTCAGCTTTAGAATTAACAAAATAAAACCAATAATACTTCCTAATACAGGTAAAGGGGTTGTGAAGAATATGAAATATAATTAGAAAAGACTCTTCAAAAACTATGTACTGAGCTCCATGAGATCATGAGATGAAATATAGCAATAAAAGTGACAAAGATTGTTACTAATTTCACAAATAGTGCTAGTGATGTCACTGGTGGGTGCCTGCAATGGCCACATTACCTTCAACAATTTTGGAAATATCAATTTCCTTCTTCAGGAGTTAGTGGTAAAACAATAACAACTTCTTAATATAAGGTACTGTCACAGTAAGCGAGATCGCTTAAGTGTCAGCAATTTTATGACGCAGTAGCGATCTCGTTAGCGACGTCGCTCTGTGTGACATGTAGCGGCAATGTGGCCCCCGCTGCGATGTCGCTGATCGCTCATGAACGTTCTGAGCCATTTTTTGGTCGTTGGTGTCCCGCTGGTGAGCCTGAATCGCTGAGTGTCGCACCCTTTATGAACGACTTTACCAGCGGTGCAGGCAGGACTAGGTTCTCCCAACGACCGCAGTGGTCGTTATACAGATCTCTGATGAGATCTTAGTGTTTGGAAGCTAACTAGCGACCATATAGCGATCGCACCAACGATCTCGCCAGGTCGTGTCGTTATCGTGATCGCTGGTGCGTTCGCTAAGTGTGACAGTGCCTGTACTGTTGTGTAATGGTGGAATAGTTGCGCTGTGTTTAGTTTCTCAATAATTGCATTCTGTTTGTCATCTCCTTGCACAATATCAAATATTCAGTTCGGTCATAAGATACTGATGCTTCAGACCCATCAGCTACTTTTTTATATTGGAAATAAAGTGCTGATCACCGCAATGAGTGTACTTACTTAGAGTTCTTTGGAGGTGTAGTAGGGTTAAATCAAAACAGGAGGGAGGTGTGCAGATCCAGCCAATGATCTGAAAAGATTTAAATGATTTATATACTAATGAAGTGTATACTGCCCAGGTGATATGATTTAAGACACTCACTGTTAAAGAGAAGTACTCCGTGCAGGAATTATGGGTCTGTTTGAAGCTGACCAGTAGACTCCTTGTTTGCTGTACAGTGGTAGAGTGCACTAGATTGTGGTATGTAAAATATATGGAGTTAGATTCACACCATAAAAGTGCCCACAAAGTGTATACACATAAGCAATATGATCGTGATACTCACTGTTTGAATCGTTGGTGGTATAATGTGTGATACCTCCAGGCTTACAGGTGTCCCATATATGGTGTCTGCACTTAGACTGCGCTGCGCAGTTAATATGTATAAAGTTTTCGGGTGAGTTTACCGACCTTGCTTCTCGTTGGTGGTATAGTGTGCAGGATGCCTAGAACACGTGGAGCGGGTGTCAAGCGCCGCTGTAAGCCAGCAAGGAGAGGAGACGCCGGATCCTCGTATTCCCCGGCCGGAAGCACTGCTGAGGTCGCGGCGGAAAAGGGAAGGGGTGGAACTCACAGTGACATCACTAGAAAGCTGGAGATGAGAGCACAAGGGAGGCCCTTTCCTACTCGTTTTGAGGGTCACTGCCCTCTTCGTCAGAAGATTTTAAAATGGATGTAGATTGGAATGCAAAGCTTGGATTGGCCTTGGCTCTCCCGACCCGAGTTTGACAGCTGCATAGAAGTACATGAAGCTGTCACACTCATGTATATAGAGAGCCGCCGGCCAGTCCTAGACTTGCATTCCGATTTACGTCCATTTTACCATTTTATACGGCCATCTGACTGTTCCCTTAGTCAGATTTATCTGCAATCATATGATATGTATTGAGTGGGAAAACCCCTTTAAGACCTTTAGTATTCATTTGTTACCTATAGACTGACATGATACTAAAGTCAAAGTTAATAACCAGGCATGAAAACAGTTTGTGAGTCCGTGCATGGCTATAAAGTTTGAGTCATTTCTTTGAGGAGGAAAAAACTAATTTTCTTGTTATGTTATTTACAGAGTACTGGCCTTAACTTGTAATTTACTGTGCAATTTACTACACTGAGCTACATGGCACTTCCATTCAGCACCAGTTTGCTATTCAAGGCAAATTTTCCTTTAGGCTAAAAATAGAATCTCATTGAGTATTGTTATATTGTATTGGTTTTCACTTCAAAGCAACCTGCATGTTTCCATTTGTATTCTGGTCAACTATGTGGCTTTGATACAGAGCATGTGAATCGTGACCGTGAGTAATTAACAGTTCAATGTGCTAGATGTTACTGGAGGGAAGCGCTTCAATCTTTTGTACAAAGGTTTTACCATGGCAACTACATGAATAACTCAACTAAAAATGCATGGAAGTCTAAAAAATTAGTCTCTGTGGTGAAAGTGTATGTCATTTTCAGAAAAACAAAAATGCACACAGTAAATAGAATAAAAAAAATCAGATGTACTGTATTTTATAGAATTCAACAATTTGGCTGCTTTTTGTCTTTGAGGAGTAATTGATGTGAGAAATATGCAATTGTTCATTGATGACTGTCCTGTAAGAAAGCAACATTAAAAATTGGGTTTGAAAAAAAGTCATGATTTTTATGTCCCATTACCCTATGAAGCATTTTCAAGACATAGACCAATAATGCCAACCCAAAAATATCACATTTACAGTGTACTTTTTAGGATATGATCAGATATCAAAGTCAAACATCAGAAAAATGTCCGTTTTAGGCTAAATACCCAGTCTGAGAACTGACTTTGATATCTCACTTTGATATTTGACTTTGACAACCGATTTTGACATCTGACTTTGATATGTGACTTTGACATCTGAATCTGATAGCTGACTTTGACATGTGACTTTGACATCTGAATCTAATAACTGAGTTTGACATCTGACTTTGATATGTGAATTTGATATCTTCATTTGACACCTGACTCCTGAAACCTAATTTATTGTTTGCTAATTATATATTACTAGCTAAATATCTAATCAAATAAATAACCTATAATTTAATGGCAAGACATCTGTGTCACATACAGTTTTGGTGTGAAAAGATTATAATAATAATAAAAAAGTTAACTGTCTGCTACTAGGATTAGGAACCATAATTTTCTGGCTGTAAGCCAGCACACTTACCATAGAGATTTATATTCATTTATAGAATGATGGGTGTTATGATTTGGTAGCTGAGGAGAGCAAGCAAAAAAGGAAATACACCAGAGAGGTTGGAATCTATGGGATTGCAGTACCCTGACTAACCACCACAACTAAAGGCAGAAAGAGGAAAACTATCTGCCCCGGAGCAGATCCCCAAAGAACATAGAAAGACCCCAAACATGTAATGGCAGTTAGACAAGAGGAAATACAGACACAGACAGAAAATAGTATGAGCAAACGTTGGGGCCCAAACTTCCTAAATAGAAAAGGATAGGAAGGACACTTACTGCAATCCCAAAAAACCCTGAAAAGTACCAACTCTACTAATTACAAAAACACCTGAGATCACATGACCTCTACCACCTAAATTAGTTCTCTGGTGTAACAAAAACTAAACAGCAGCCACTGAAAAAACTGGAAAAGGCAAATGAACAAACAACAGTGGCTGAACTAAACTGAGAGGAGCACAAGCCCCCGGAGGGGACCCGGCAGACCCCCACAGAAGTGCAGGACAAAATGCAAAAAGCAAGCACAAAAAACTAAAAGAAGAAAATGTCTTATCTGTTAGCAGAAGATGCAGGCACGAAATAGCAAGCTACAAAGTGAACAGGAATCAAAGATGAGACCAGAACAATTGATCACCGGCAACCCTGATGGGAGGGAACCTCCCTTATATAAGACCAGTCAGTAACACCTGATCCCCAATCTTCACAATCTTCATTGGATAGTTCAGTACTGTTTGTAACCACCAGAGGGAGCTTCTGCTCGGAATTAATTTCTAGCACATTCACAACAGATGGGCCTTTTGTTTGGTTATGTCCTTCAAGCCAAATTCAAGTGTTGTTTTACTTTGATGTTTGACTTTGATGTCTTAAGCCCCCGTCTCACATAGCGATATCGCTAGCGAGATCGCTGCTGAGTCACTAGTTTTGTGACGCAGCAGCGAGCTCACCAGCGATATCGCTGTGTGTGACATTGAGCGACGATCAGCCCCCCCTGCCAGGTATCGCTGATCGTCGCTGAAAGGCCAGGACATTTTTTGATCGCTGGTCTCCCGCTGACAGGCACGCATCGCTGCGTGTGACAGGCGGGAGACCAGCGATCCGCTGGTAACCAAGGTACACAGCGAGTTTCCAGGCGCGGGGCTGTGCCTAGAAACCCACTGTGTACCTTGGATACCAGCGCCCTGATGCAGAGAGCTGGTAACCAAGGTATACAGCGGGTTTCCAGGCACCGCGCAGCACCTGGAAACCCGATGTACAGTCATGGCCAAAAGTTTTGAGAATGACACAAATATTATATTTTCACATGATCTGCTGCCCTCTGGTTTTTATGTGTGTTTGACAGATGTTTTTATCACAGACAGAAATATAATAATTGCAAACATATGAGTAACAAAAGCTTATATTGACAGTTAGAATGAGTTAATGCAGCAAGTCAATATTTGCAGTGTTGACCCTTCTTCTTCAGGACCTCTGCAATTCTCCCTGGCATGCTCTCAATCAACTTCTGGACCAAATCCTGACTGATAGCAGTCCATTCTTGCACAATCAATGCTTTCATTTTGTCAGAATGTTTAGGTTTTTGTTTGTCCACCCGTCTCTTGATGATTGACCACAAGTTCTCAATGGGATTAAGATCTGGGGAGTTTCCAGGACATGGACCCAAAATCTCTATGTTTTGTTCCCTGAGCCATTTAGTTATCACCTTTGCTTTATGGCAAGGTGCTCCATCATGCTGGAAAAGTCATTGTTGATCGCCAAACTGCTCTTGGAGGTATGGGAGAAGTTGCTCTTGGAGGACATTCTGGTACCATTCTTTATTCATGGCTGTGTTTTTAGGCAAGACTGTGAGAGAGCCGATTCCCTTGGCTGAGAAGCAACCCCACACATGAATGGTTTCAGGATGCTTAACAGTTGGCATGAGACAAGACTGGTGGTAGCGCTCACCTTGTCTTCCCGAATGAGGCGTTTTCCTGATGTCCCAAACAATCGAAAAGGGGATTCATCAGAGAAAATAACTTTACCCCAGTCCTCAGCAGTCCACTGCCTGTACCTTTTGCAGAATATCAGTCTGTCCATGATGTTTTTTCTGGAGAGAAGTGGCTTCTTTGCTGCCCTCCTTGAGACCAGGCCTTACTCCAAGAGTCTCCGCCTCACAGTGCGTGCAGATGCACTCACACCTGCATGCTGCCATTCCTGAGCAAGCTCTGCACTGCTGGTAGCCCGATCCCGCAGCTGAAACACTTTTAAGAGACGTTCCTGGCGCTTGCTGGTCTTTCTTGGGCGCCCTGAAGCCTTTTTGACAACAATGGAACCTCTCTCCTTGAAGGTCTTGATGATGCGATAGATTGTTGACTGAGGTGCAATCTTTCTAGCTGCGATACTCTTCCCTGTTAGGCCATTTTTGTACATTGCAATGATGACTGCACGTGTTTCCTTAGAGATAACCATGGTTAACAGAAGAGAAACAATGATGCCAAGCACCAGCCTCCTTTTAAAGTGTCCAGTGGTGTCATTCTTACTTAATCATGACAGATTGATCTCCAGCCATGTCCTCATCAACACCCACACCTGTGTTAATGGAGCAATCACTGAAAAGAGGTTAGCTGGTCCTTTTAAGGCAGGGCTGCAATGATGTTGAAATGTGTTTTGGGGGATAAAGTTCATTTTCTAGCCAAATATTGACTTTGCAAGTAATTGCTGTTAAGCTGATCACTCTTTATAACATTCTGCAGTATATGCAAATTGCCATTAGAAAAAGTGAAGCAGTAGACTTTGTAAAAATTAATATTTGTGTCATTCTCAAAACTTTTGGCCATGACTGTATACCTTGGTTACCAGCTCCCTGCATCAGGGCGCTGGTATCCAAGGTACACTGCGGGTAACTAAGCGATGTTACCCGCAGTGTCGCTTGTACTGATCGCTGCCTGAGCTGCCTGTTTGGCAGCTCAGCAGCGATAATGTAGCGATACACCAGCGATCCTGATCGTTGTCGGGATCGCTGGTGTATCGCTATGTGAGACCCAGCCTTTACTTTCTCCACACCATGTCCTAAAATAAACATGGTGTGAAGAAAGTGAGATAACAAAGTCAAACAACATTTTAGTTTGACTTGGATGAGATCAGTGTCACAATGAGCTTCAGACCTACAGACACAAGTGCACTGAGTGTATAACTCAATGGTAAGTGTGCTTGCTTTCAAACAGAGAGTTTTGGGTTCAAGGTCCAGTAGAGGACAGTTCACTTTTTTCTGCTATTAATCTTTCAAACCAAAACTAGGTGTGACACACATACCTTACCGTAAAGCTAAAAGTTCATTTTTATTTGATTCAATATTTACAGTCATGGACAAAAGTTTTGAGAATGACACAAATATTAATTTTTACAAAGTCTACTGCTTCACTTTTTCTAATGGCAATTTGCATATACTCCAGAATGTTATAAAGAGTGATCAGCTTAACAGTAGTGTTGAGCGATACGATACTGCAAATATCGGCTATCGGCCTTTCGATAATTCGTTTCGATATTTTCGTCTTATCGAATACCGGAATCGGATTTGTCACTGTCACTGTGAGTGTCCGTCGGTCGGGTCTGTCAGGAGTCAGCGGCACTTACCTGGCAGAAGATCTCCGGCGGTCACGTCCTGGACTGCTTGATGGCCGCCATTATCTTCTCCCTGGCGGTCACATCCAGTTTTTCGCGATAACTGCAGTGACTGCAGGGTAATCCCGGCCGTAAACCAGTCCGATGACGTCACCGCCGGGGAAGCAGGTAATCAGCTGTGCTGCGCCGGGATGACAGGCTCTGCCTGTCATTCTGATGTAGCAGAGCTGGATCGTCGTGGGACACTCGTTACTATGGACTACGTCGGTCAGGTGGTATACTTTTTTTTTTTTCATTTTTTTACAGGAGATCGATGGCGTCGCAGGATGAGACTGTAATAAAAGTAATGAAAACTGTGTTTTGTTTTTTTTTATTAAATTAAAAAACTTTTTTTTGAACATTCACCCGTCCGGATACATAAACAATTTAACTATTTACATACAGGGACCCTGTCCGGGTTATTTATAATTCTTTGGCAGGGGTGTTCCAGGTACCACCTGGTACTCTTCTGATGCTTGCCAAACATCCGAGGCACCAAGGACCACCAGGACCTGATGACGTCGTGTGGCCTGTACAGTCAAGTCGTGACCCGCTATCTGGGTCTGTGTGGCCACCTCTTTCATCTCCCTCCGGGTCTGGAACCCTATGTCCCGGACTGAACGAACCCCAGGGGGCCTAACAGGCGCCGGGTACGGGCCAGCTATACTTATCATGTCCATAGCTGGGGCTGCTGAGGAGACCACTGAGGGAGGCTTGGGAGATTTACGGCGTGGGGTGGGCACTTTTGCAGAGGCCTGGATGTGGGAGGCTGAAGGCTCTGAGGGTCTCACAGGTTCCTGACACTCTGGGGAGTAGGGGTCGCACCTGGTAACATTTAGGGCGTACCATCCATTGTAACCCCAGTGTCGGGTGTAAGTCACCAAGTCTCCTGGCAACAGGTCCCTCCCCGGGTGTCCTTCTGGGAGGTGAGCCTCCACGTCCCGCCGGTTCACAAAAACTTCTAAATAAAGTCCAGGCTCCTGGATGAAGCCCCAACCACCTTTCAATTTAAAGCTCCGTACTGCACCCTTACGCCGCGGCTCCCACAGGGTTCCTTTATCCTTTCTCATCCGGTCCTTATCTGCCCGGTCCTTCTCCAGCTGACGTTGGCGAAGTTTTTGGGATTCTCGCTGCTCCCTTTGTCGCTCTGCTTCCCGCTCCCAATGTCTCCACTCTTCCTCCTGACGCCAGTTGAAATTCTCCTCCACCAGCTGCTCCATGTCTCCACCATCAAATGCCAGCTTACAGTGTCCGGTTTGCGGCAGCTCTCCTGGCGCCCCCCAGTCCTGGCGGCGTTCTCCTGCGGAGGAAGCAGCCGGCTCTGGAACAGATGACAGTCGGGGCTCCGGTACAGGCAGGTAGTGCTCTGGTGCCTGCGCGGCCTCCTCCATGAGGACGGGTGTCGCTTCTTCTGTCTCAGCGACGGGGGCAGACAGCGGGATCTGGGGTGCTGCCGGTGCAGCGTTTTTTGCACGAACGGGTGCCTCCACTGCGACAACGTCAACCGGATCACATTGCAAGGACTCCTCTACTAGAACGGGTGACTCACCTTCCGGTACAGACACTTCAGGTAAGAGGGATTGGCGCCGCTTCAAGTTTAGTTTTAGGGCACGCCAGCTGGCTTCCATCCTGGCGACCTCCTCCTGGTGCCGGGCCAGGCCTCTTAGGGTATCCTCCGCTTCTTGCAGCGTAGGAGGGTTTCCAGGCCGGGTGCCCAACGGTGGTTCCGTGGCGATCGGGTCGCTTCTGTGGGGGGAGAGCTCTGACTGCTCCATCCCTTCACACTTCTGCTCGTGTCCATTAGCCATCTCTGCCAAGTCACATGTGTCATTAGCATCTGGAGAGGGCCCCTCTTTTGTAGGGAGGCGGGACCTTCGTGTTAGTTTCCGCCCACTGAGGAGGATGAGGAGGCGGAACTGAAGAGCTGTGGGCCACGATCTTACATTGCAGTACCATTTAGAGCCATCGTTTTTGCGTCACTGAGTGAGTGTACACCCATGAAGAGCATGCCCTTCTTCTTCACCAGTGCCTCGTTGTGACACAGATATGGCGGAAAAATGGCAAATACATTCTCTGATGATTTTAGCAATTCTCAAGCACAAAAACCAGTTCAATTCAGGCACACAGGACTCGCTTATAGCGAGCTACAGAATCCTGTTCGTGACGCCCAAGTTGAGTCGCACAGAGCCAGAGGTTTTGGGGGTACTCGGCACCGAGCCCGTCGACTTCTATGGGGTATGTCACGGCTTTACCCGGCAATTGAATCAGTGTCTATTTTACTATGTAGAAGTGTATAAACTATAAATATATGTATATATATATATGTCACAATGACATGTATATATATATATATATATGTATTCTATGTGTGTATATTTTGTGTTTACAACGAAAGAAAGGGTTTTTTTTGTTGCGATATTTTGTTCCCATAGACTTACATGGGACTTCCGGTATCGAAATCGGATATCGACGATATTTAGTGCTATCGGCGATACAATTTCGATACGATATTTTTAGATATCGAGCATTATCGCTCAACACTACTTAACAGCAATTACTTGCAAAGTCAATATTTGGCTAGAAAATGAACTTTATCCCCCAAAACACATTTCAACATCATTGCAACCCTGGGGAGAATTGCAGAAGTCCTGAAGAAGGGTCAACACTGCAAATATTGACTTGCTGCATTAACTGTTGTGAATGTGTTAGAAATGAATTCTGAGCAGAAGCTCCCTCTGGTGGGTACAAACAGTACTGAACCATTCAATGAGGATTGGCAATCAGGAATCACAGACTGGCTGGATATAAGGGAGGTTCCCTCCCATCATGGTTGCCGGTGATCAATTGTTCTTGTCTCAACGTTGTTTCCTGGTTCACTTGGAAGCTTGCTGAGTCTTGCCTCTTCTCCTGCTCTCAGATAAGATATTTTCTGTTTTTTGTTTTTGTGCTTACCATTTGCATATTTCTCTGCATTTCTGTGAGGTTAGCCAGGTTTCCCCCTCCTGGGGGGCTTGGGCTCCTCTCGGTTCCTCTGGAGCCACTGTTATTTGTTCATTTGCCTTTTCCAGTTTTTTCAGTGGCTGCGGCTTGGTTTTGTTATACCAGAGAACTAATTTAGGTGGTAGAGGTCGTGTGATCTCAGGTGTTTTTGCAATTAGTAGCGTTGGCATTTTTTAGGTTTTTTTTTGGATTGCAGTAAGTATCCTTCCTATCCTTTTCTGTCTAGGCAGATTGGGCCCCAACGTTTGCTCATACTATTTTCTGTCTGTGTCTGTATTTCCTCTTGTCTAACCGCCATTACATGTTTGGGGGCTTCCTATGTTCTTTGGGGATCTGCTCCGGGGCAGATAGCTTTCCTCTTTCTATCTTTAGGTGTAGTTAACCTCTCAGGCTGTGACGAGGCGTCTAGGACCAACGTAGGAACGCTCCACGGCTGCCTTTAGTTGTGGTGGTTAGTCAGGGTACTGCAATCCAGTTGATTCCAACCTCTCTGGTGTATTGCCGTTTTTGCCTGCTCTCAATTAACAATTAACTCATTCTGTCCATTTAAGCTTTTGTTACTCATATGTTTGCAATTATATTTCTGTCTGTGATAAAAACATCTGTCAAACACACATAAAAACCAGAGGGCAGCAGATCATGTGAAAATATAATATTTGTGTCATTCTCAAAACTTTTGGCCATGACTGTAGGTAGTAATTTATAATAAGCAAGAAATAACTTAGGTGTCAGAGTCAGATATCAAAGTAAGATGTCAGAGTCAAATGTCAAACTCAGATATCAAATCTCAGTCAGATGTCAGAGTCCAATGCTAAAGTCAGTTGTCAAAGTCAGATTTCAAAGTCAGATGTGAAAGTCAAGTACCAGATTCAGATGTCCAAATCACATATCAAAGTCAGATATCAAAGTCAGAGTTCAGACTGAGTATTTAGGCTCAAACTGACATTATTCTGATGTTTGACTTTGATATCTGATCATGTCCTAAAATAGACACTGTAATATATATATATATATATATATATATATATATATATATATATATAAAATCAATAAACATACATTTAAGGACTCAATTGTTAAAAAAATAGTGCATAGATTGTAAAGATTTTCTGTAATAAGTATTTCCTTGAATTTATTTTTGGCTTGACATATCCCAAAATATATTGTAAAATCATCAACTTCGGCAAAAAAAGAGATTTTGTCATCTTCTATTTTAATATGCTCATGTTATATGTGTCAGTGTGTTGCCAACCAAAATTTGCAATGTGAGTCGAAGACTGTCATGGATCTTGCTAGAATTTTGTGAGAAAATGTAGTCTTTCATCGCATTTAGGCAAAAGTAATTGAAGTGTGTATATAATTAAAGTATGTAAGGTTTCAGAGTTGGCAATTTGCTAAAATTTGACAAAGAAATTCAATTTGCATCAAAATATTCAATCTGAATTACATGTTCCTTATTTTGCACTGAGGTCTTTTCAGATTCCAGATTATAATCCTGAATTGAAAAAAAATGCTCACCATGCCACTAAAACGAGTTTAGTTCTCCACACATTCTCTTTAGCTCCTTTAAAATTTTCCCTCTGAGCCAGGACATCTAGTCCTGAGTAAGGCTCAGACTTTACTAGGCTGCAGTCGAATTGCATCTTGACATCTGAGGCCTACTTAGTGAAGATGATGAATGAGCCAAAGAGAATGTGTGGAGCACCGGATAGATGGCTGTGGCAGTGGGTCAGGTGAGTGGCAAAATAAGTTTTCTTTTCTGTGACTCTACAATTCAACCAAATAGATGGCTGCCAATTTACTCATTTTGCACAGAGCAAATCACAAAAAATTGTTTAAGGTGAAGAAGAACTAAAATTGCTTCAAACAGAATCACACATCTCTAGTAAAAGTTCATACAAAACGAATTATCATATGAGCAAGCAATAACAAGCAAATGCAATAAACTTTATCTTAATAAATAAAAGATGGCTGCAAAAAGAAAGAATATCAAAAAACTGACTGCACTTCCAAACAGAAAAACACAAGTGTGAACAAGTACATGATAAGAGAGCTACTCTACAGTCATGGCCAAAAGTTTTGAGAATGACACAAATATTATATTTTCACATGATCTGCTGCCCTCTGGTTTTTATGTGTGTTTGACAGATGTTTTTATCACAGACAGAAATATAATTGCAAACATATGAGTAACAAAAGCTTATATTGACAGTTAGAATGAGTTAATGCAGCAAGTCAATATTTGCAGTGTTGACCCTTCTTTCAGGACCTCTGCAATTCTCCCTGGCATGCTCTCAATCAACTTCTGGACCAAATCCTGACTGATAGCAGTCCATTCTTGCACAATCAATGCTTTCATTTTGTCAGAATTTTTAGGTTTTTGTTTGTCCACCCGTCTCTTGATGATTGACCACAAGTTCTCAATGGGATTAAGATCTGGGAGTTTCCAGGCCATTGACCCAAAATCTCTATGTTTTGTTCCCTGAGCCATTTAGTTATCACCTTTGCTTTATGGCAAGGTGCTCCATCATGCTGGAAAAGGCATTGTTGATCGCCAAACTGCTCTTGGAGGGTTGGGAGAAGTTGCTCTTGGAGGACATTCTGGTACCATTCTTTATTCATGGCTGTGTTTTTAGGCAAGACTGTGAGAGAGCCGATTCCCTTGGCTGAGAAGCAACCCCACACAAGAATGGTTTCAGGATGCTTAACAGTTGGCATGAGACAAGACTGGTGGTAGCGCTCACCTTGTCTTCTCCGAATGAGGCGTCATCCTGATGTCCCAAACAATTGAAAAGGGGATTCATCAGAGAAAATAACTTTACCCCAGTCCTCAGCAGTCCACTGCCTGTACCTTTTGCAGAATATCAGTCTGTCCATGATGTTTTTCTGGAGAGAAGTGGCTTCTTTGCTGCCCTCCTTGAGACCAGGCCTTGCTCCAAGAGTCTCCGCCTCACAGTGCGTGCAGATGCACTCACACCTGCCTGCTGCCATTCCTGAGCAAGCTCTTGCACTGCTGGTAGCCCGATCCCGCAGCTGAAACACTTTTAAGAGACGGTCCTGGCGCTTGCTGGTCTTTCTTGGGCGCCCTGGAGCCTTTTTGGCAACAATGGAAACTCTCTCCTTGAAGTTTTTGATGATGCGATAGATTGTTGACTGAGGTGTAATCTTTCTAACTGCGATACTCTTCCCTGTTAGGCCATTTTTGTGCATTGCAATGATGACTGCACGTGTTTCTGTAGAGATAACCATGGTTAACAGAGAGAGAAACAATGATGCCAAGCACCAGCCTCCTTTTAAAGTGTCCAGTGGTGTCAGTCTTACTTAATCATGACAGATTGATCTCCAGCCATGTCCTCATCAACACCCACACCTGTGTTAATGGAGCAATCACTGAAAAGAGGTTAGCTGGTCCTTTTAAGGCAGGGCTGCAATGATGTTGAAATGTGTTTTGGGGATAAAGTTCATTTTCTAGCCAAATATTGACTTTACAAGTAATTGCTGTTAAGCTGATCACTCTTTATAACATTCTGGAGTATATGCAAATTGCCAGTCTAAGATAAACATGGCACTCAGAGAAAAAAAAGGATATCGGTGCCAAAGTAGGCTATCCAGCCCAAATATAGCAAATAAATATAACTTGGCACTCAGAAAGAATAAAAAATGAAAAAGTATAAATTGCTTGTGGCTTTTTCCTTTTATTTGCATCCACGACTAATAAAGGTGATGTACACAAATGAACGTTTTCGGCCATAAAACAATAGCCTTCCTCAGACAATGTACAGAAATGAACTGAAATGTATTAGAAATAAGAAAATACACAAAATTAATCATACATCAACGTTTGTATGGAAAAGAAACAACAAAATGCAACATAAAAATTACTATGATAACCGTAATACAATAGTAAATGTCATTCAGAGATGTGAGTCTTCAAACAAACTGTTATCCAGAGGTGCTCAGTGAACATTTAGGCAAATCTGCAAACTACAGAATTATGGTGAACATGAGCCAAGTGGCAGAAGGTACAAAGGTATAGCCTAATGGTGAAAATAGCGGAATAGTCAGCCATATGGATAGAATATAGGAAGCAACACCTGCAATGAGATAATACAATTTAATACAATTTAAGGGTGCCCAAGAAGTGACCCCAAAAGAAAAAAGGGACAAAAACAATATAAATATATAGAGAAATATACAGCAAGAACAAGGCAAAGAGGGAAAAAAAGGGGGAAAAAGGGGGAAAAAAAGATGGAAAAAAAGAAAATGATACCTTTGGTGGATGTATAGAAGGGAACCACACAGATTATGCCACTGCAAAAAAGGAAAAAAAACAAAAGAAGAAAAGGAGGACAAATTGAGTAAAAAAGTAAAAAAAGGAAGAACAAGGAATGAAAGGATATGTAACAATACCTTAAATGTGGTCAAAGGTATATATGGTCAAGCGCTGGTAACTAACTATAGCTGAGAAATGCGCTAAAGGAAAAAATATATAAAAAAATCCATAAATCAATGTGACTAGTAAGGCAGGCAATAAAAAAAGGCAGGCAATAAAAAAGGCAGGCAAAAAAAAATTGCAAAAAGAAATTGCAAAAAGAAATTGCAAAAAGAAAAAAGAGAAGATAATGATACCTGGAGTGTGGCTAAAGGTATAAATAGTAAAGCGCTGGTAAATGGTTATAGCAGAGGATAGTACTAAAGACAAAATAAAAAATAAAATATATAAGTGGAACTAGTAGGGCAGGAAATGAGAAAAATGCAGTGAAAAAAGTTACCTGTAATAAGGTGCATAAGACTGCTACCACAGAAATGGACCTTGCTGAAAGAACTATAAGAAGAAAAACGAGTATGTATAAAATGAAAAAAACGACAACGTTTAACGGAAAGAGAAAGGTTAATTACCTAGGAGTAGGCCTCCCTGATATGAGGAGAGCAGCATTGTGGGCTAACAATGTAGCAATGGGGGAACGCTGAAAAAAGAACAGGGTATACAAAGGCGATGTCATATAATAAAAGGGAAGCAAAAATAAAGACTGGAGAAAAGCGCCAGGGTAACAGATACCTTTTAGAAGCCAGAGGCGAGAAACGTGGACCAAGGCAGGGTGCAGGACGCTAATGGCGCCGCACTTCCGGGTTTAAAAAGTCCCATGACACGACGTCATGATGACGCGGTCGAGTGGGGTGCATGCGCAGAGAGCTCAATGCAAGGAGAGTACAGCTGAAGGGGAGGGAGGTCACGTGACCGCGGGTCATAGTGACGCGATCATGAGCAGTACAGAAGTGCTAGCATGGCATGTAACGGTGAACAAGGAAGGGGTAAAGACAAAAGGGAGGCAGGAAATGGAGGAAGAAACAATGGGCCACTATGGGACATAAAAGAAAAAGGAAAAAGGAGGAAAATGAAAAAGGAAAAAAAGGGGGAAAGTAATAAAACTACAAGGAGGTCAAAATGAGTAGAGGGACAAGAGAGAAAACTGAGCGAAAAAGGGGGGTAGTGAGACTATACAATACCATGGTGGTGAGAAAGTGAGAGACATGAATATATTGTGGGATCAGCGATTCTAAGGAATAAAAGGATACACAGAATTAGTATAAATGCATTATGACATGAGATAACATAGAAACCGTATAAATATATAGTAACATATAACCATACGTAAAATATATACTATATTGTATAAGGAAATTTAAAGAAAAGCTGAAACATCATTATCTCTGTTTAAGCCTTCAGAATTCATCCGGCTACTCTTGTCTGCTGTTATGTCATCAATAAACACAAGTGACCCAGTGCCATTGAAAGCCATGCATGGCCATGCCATCACGTTGCCTCCACCATGTTTTACAGAGGATGTGGTGTGCCTTGGATCATGTGCCGTTCCCTTTCTTCTCCAAACTTTTGGCTTCCCATCATTCTGGTACAGGTTGATCTTTGTCTCATCTGTCCACAGAATACTTTTCCAGAACTGAGCTGGCTTCTGGAGGTGTTTTTCAGCAAATTTAACTCTGGCCTGTCTATTTTTGGAATTGATGAATGGTTTGCAACTAGATGTGAACCCTTTGTATTTACTTTCATGGAGTCTTCTCTTTACTGTTGACTTAGAGACAGATACACCTACTTCACTGAGAGTGTACTGGACTTCATTTGATGTTGTGAACGGGTTCTTCTTCACCAAAGAAAGTATGCGGCGATCATCCACCACTGTTGTCTTCCGTGGGCTCCCAGGTCTTTTTGGATTGATGAGTTCACCAGTGCTTTCTTTCTTTCTCAGGATGTACCAAATTGTAGATTTTGCCACTTCTAATGTTGTAGCAATTTCTTGGATGGGTTTTTTTCAGTTCTTGCAGCTTAAGGATGGCTTGTTTCACCTGCATGGAGAGCTCCTGTGACCACATGTTTCCTTCACAGCAAAAATTTCCAAATGCAAACACCACACCTCAAATCAACTCCGGCCCTTTCATCTGCTTAATTGAGAATGACATAACAAAGGGATTGCCCACACCTGTCCATGAAATAGCCTTGGAGTCATTTGTCCAATTACTTTTGGTCCCTTTAAAAACAGGGTGGCATATGTTAAGGAGCTGAAACTCCTAAACCCTTCATCCAATTTTAATGTGGATACCCTCAAATGAAAGCTGAAAGTCTGAACTTCAACTGCATCTGATTTGTTTTGTTTCAAATTCATTGTGGTAATGTCTAGAACCAAAATTAGATAAATGTTGTCTCTGTCCAAATATTTATGGACCTAACTGTAACTAACAAATTAAAGCTGCACTCTGAAACGCTATAAAATGTAAACATTGAATATACAAAATAGGAAATGTATTACTGCTCTAGAAAACATGTTAAAAAATGAAAGTACTTAGCGCATAAATTGGCCACTTTGTGTGAGCCTAACAGCCAGCGACAAGGCGTACACTTTGTTGAGACACTAAACTTAACATGATGCCTCTTCCGTGCTGAAAGCCTAGAATCATATGGGCAGGTAACAAGAAGCTCTATTTATAAAAATAGAGATTTTAAATAGAACTTGATCCTACTTGCCCATATAATTGTAGGCTTTTAGCCCGGAAGAGGCGTCATGTTAAGTTTAGTGCCTCAGCAAAGGTGCAAGGTTTCTCCTTGCAGAGAGTGACATACAAGCTCTGGCTTGTCAAGGTAAGGAAGCTTATTCGCCATGCAATGCTTCTTCGGAAAATTTAATGTGCAAATCGCCTCTTCAGAGAAAAGGAGGACTTGAAATATATAGTGCCAACTGTTGGAAGTAGCGATCCTACAAGTCACAATCAACCTTTTAACGAGTCTTGCAATATGACTTAGGATAAAAACCAAATCAGTAGCTCAATTTGAAGACACGGTGTTTCGGGCTATTGGCCCTCATCAGTGCAAAGTATGAGAACTGATTTGGCTAGGTGAGAGGCTCTGGACTGAGGTCTAAGGGGTAAGGTTTCTCCTTGTGGAGAGTGACATATCAGCTCTAGCTTGTCAAGGTAAGAAGGCTTATTCGCCGTGCAATGCTCCCCTGGGAAATTTAATATGCAAATTGCCTCTTTGGAGAAAAAGAGGACTTGAACTCTATAACGCCACCTGTTGGAAGTAGCGATCCTACAAGTCACAATCAACCCTTTAACGACTCTTGCAATATGACAGGATAAAAGCCTAAGCCTAAGTCATATTGCAAGACTCGTCATATTGCCACACACAGCATTTCTGGTCAGGACTTCTGTACGTAACCAAGCATTGGATATCCCTCTGTGTTATGATTTGGTAGCTGAGGATAGCAGGCAAAAAAGGCAATACACCAGAGAGGTTGGAATCTACTGGATTGCAGTACCCTGACTAACCACCACAACTAAAGGCAGCCGTGGAGCGTACCTACGTTGGTCCTAGACGCCTCGTCAAAGCCTGAGAAGTTAACTAACACCTAAAGATAGAAAGAGGAAAACTATCTGCCCCGGAGCAGATCCCCAAAGAAATAGGAAGCCCCCAAACATGTAATGGCGGTTAGACAAGAGGAAATACAGACACAGACAGAAAATAGTATGAGCAAACGTTGGGGCCCAATCTTCCTAGAAAGAAAAGGATAGGAAGGACACTTACTGCAATCCAAAAAACCCTAAAAAAATACCAACTCACTAATTGCAAAAACACCTGAGATCACACGACCTCTACCACCTAAATTAGTGCTCTGGTGTAACAAAACTAAGCAGCAGCCACTGAAAAAACTGGAAAAGGCAAATGAACAAATTTAACAGTGGCTCAGATAAACTGAGAGGAGCACAAGCCCCCGGAGGGGACCTGGCTGACCTCCACAGAAGTGCAGGACAAAATGCAAAAGCAAGCACAAAAATAAAAGCAGAAAATATCTTATCTGTTAGAGAAGATGCAGGCAAGACACAGCAAGCTTCCAAGTGAACCAGGAAACAAAGTTGAGACAAGAACAATTGATCACCGGCAACCCTGATGGGAGGGAACCTCCCTTATATAAGACCAGTCTGTAACACCTGATTGCCAATCTTCACAATCTTAAATTGAATAGTTCAGTACTGTTTGTAACCACTAGAGGGAGCTTCTGCTCAGAATTAATTTTTAACACGTTCACAACAGTACCCCCCCCCTTGAGGAGAGGTCACCGAACCCTCATTTGGGCAACCAGGTCGGTCAGGATGAGCTCTGTGATACGCACGGATCAGTCTCCTAGCATGGATGTCCGAAGCAAACACCCAAGAATTGTCCTCCTGACCATAACCTCTCCACTTAACCAAATACTGGAGATTCCGTCTAGAAAAACGAGAATCCAATATTTTCTCAACCACATACTCCAGATTGCCTTCAACCAAAACAGGGTCAGGAGGCGCAGCCATAGGAACCACTGGCTCGACAAACCTCTTCATAAGGACTTGTGGAACACGTTATGGATCTTAAATGTCCCTGGAGAAGTAAACGAAAGGAAACAGGATTAAGAATCTCCATGATCTTATAAGGTCCAATGAACCTAGGCTTAAACTTAGGAGATGCAACTCTCATAGGGATATTTCTTGAGGACAACTAGACCAAGTCCCCCACTTCAAACCGAGGACCATCAGTCCTATGCCGGTTGGCAAACCGCTGGGCCCTCTCCTGAGAGAGGGACAACCTCTCCACTAACTGGTCCCAAATCTGTTGCATACGCTCCACAACGAGTCAACACCTGGACAGACAGAAGCCTCCGTCTGTCCCGAAGAAAATCGAGGTGAAACCCAAAATTGCAGAAAAATGGAACATCAAAGTGGCAGAGCTAGCCCTATTATTAAGAGCAAACTCAGCCAAAGGCAAAAAAGAGACCCAGTCATCCTGATCAGCAGACACAAAGCATCTCAGATAAGTCTCCAATGTCTGGTTTGTTCTCTCAGTTTGTCCATTGGTCTGAGGATGAAAAGCAGAGGAGAAAGACAATTGAACACAAAGTTTAGAACAAAAAGTCCTCCAAAATCTGGAAACAAACTGGACTCCCTGTCAGACACAATGTTCTCAAGAATGCTGTGTAACCGTACCACGTGCTGAAGGAACAAAGGCACCAATTCGGAGGAGGAAGGCAACTTAGGTAATGGCACAAGATGTATCATTTTGGAAAACTATCACAAATCACCCAGATAACGGTCAATTCTCTAAGAAACAGGGAGGTCGGAAATGAAATCATAGAGATATGGGTCCATGCTCTCTTGGGGCACAGGCAATGGCATCAATAAACCACTAGAGTGAGAGCAAGGCTTGGAGCGAGAGCAAGTCCCGCAGGACTGCACAAATTCCCTGACGTCACGAGACAAAGTAGGCCACCAAAAGGACCGACTAACCAAGTCTCTGGTACCAAAAATTCCGGGATGACCGGCCAACGCGAGACAATGAATCTGAGACATCACACTCTTTTTCCACCGGTCTGGACAAACAATTTCCCAATAGGGCAGGCGCTCGGGTTTATCCTCCTGACACCCTTCCAGAGCCAGTCTCAAATTGGGCGAGATGGCGGAAAGAACTACACCTCTTTTAAAATAACAGCAGGATCAGATAACTCAGGAGAGTCCGCAAGGAAACTCCTCGAGAGGGCATCCGCTTTAACATTCTTAGTGCCAGGAAAAAAGGAAACCACAAAATTGAAACATGTGAAAAACAAGCCCACCTGGCCTGTCTAGGATTAAGTCGCTTGCTGATTCCAGATAAACCAGATTCTTATGGTCCGTGAGGACCACCACCTGATGTTTGGTCCCTCCAGCCAATGTCTCCACTCTTCAAAAGCCCACTTCATGGCCAGTAACCCGATTACCCACGTCATAATTACGTTCAGTTGGAGAAAATTTCGAGAGAAAAAGGCACAAAGGTTACTTTTAGAGGTCTCTGGATCTCTTTGGGACAAACGGCACCTGCCCCAATTTCAGAGGCATCAACCTCCACCTGAAATGGCAGAGAAACATCAGGCTACCGTAGAACAGGAGCAGAAGTGAATCTCTGCTTAAGTTCCTGAAACGCAGAGACTGCCTCAGGAGGCCAATTCCCCACATCAGAACCCTTCTTGGTCAAATCAGTCAATGGTTTAACAATAACAGAGAAATTACAATAAATTTATGATAAAAATGGCAAAACCCAAGAATCTCTGACGAGCCTTTAATGAAGTAGGTTGGACCCAATCACAGATGGCCTGAACTTGACCGGGTCCATTTCAATAACAGATGGGGACAAAATGAATCCCAGAAATGAGATCCTCTGTACGCCAAAAAGACACTTTGATCCCTTCACATACAGAGCATTCTCTCTCAAAATCATGGACACAGTCCGAACATGTTTTCACATGAGAGTCCCAGTCATTGGAAAAAATCAAGATATCATCCAAATAAACAATCAGAAATTTATCCACAAAATCCCCGAAAATGTCATTCATGAAGGACTGGAAGACGGAAGGAGCATTAGTGAGCCCAAAGGCATCATAGGTACTCAAAATGCCCCTCTGGGGAATTAAATGCCGTCTTCCCCTTCATCCCCGTGCTTAATGCGAATAAGGTTTTATACGCCCCCCCTGAGGTCAAGCTTGTAAACCAAGTAGCACCTTTCACCCTGGAAAACAGGTCAGAAATCAAGGGTAACGAATTGAATTTTTACAGTGTTTGTTCAAGGACGTAACAATAAACGGGCCTAATGAACCATCCTTTTTGGCCCAAAGAAAAAACCGGCACCCAAGGTGAAGAGGTCGTTGATATGACCCTTCTCCCTGACTCCTTGATATAAGACCCCCCATACGCATGTTAGGTACAGACAAGTTAAAAAGGCGAACTTTTGGGGGTTTACTACCAGGCACTAATTCAATAGCGCAGTCAAAGCTCCTATGGGGGGGCAAGGATGAATTTACTTTTTGCTAAAAACAACAAAAAATCTCAAAAAAGTCAGGATATCTGAGCCTGGGGAAGGCAGAAAAAACAGGAGTTTGGGTTAACACATTGGCAGCCCCCAAAAGGTTTAAAACACAGATTTTCCCAAACCAAAACAGAAAAATGAGACTGGCCAAAGGGGAAACCCCCTAAAAACATGTCATGCAGAAATTTTCATACCAAAAAATTTTCAACCTCCTGATATAGGTTTAACCCTCATTATCACCTGAGTAAGAAATGGGGTTTTTCTCAGAAAGGGTGAATCAATCCCCCTAGGGAATGACTTCCCTAGGGTATAAGGGAAACCCACAAGTTTAGCAAAATCAAAATCCATCAGGTTAAAAATGCTCCCAAAACACAAAAGCCTGAGCAAAAATGTGGACAGGGGGCAAATCAGGGTAAAAGTCAACAGAAATTTAGTCTGAACACTACCCAAGAAAAAGGGGTAAAAC
>JARQOD010000008.1:75952533-76010149 GCA_033576555.1 Oophaga sylvatica
CCCCAGGATGTTTCGCCCCCGAACATTTCGCCCCTACCAGTTGAATGTTTCGCCCCCAGCTTTTTGCCCCCAGATGTTTCGGCCCCAAATTAGGCAGGGAATTTCGGCCTTGTGTTTTAGCCCTACGACCTCTTTCACAGTAGGCACTTTCCCAAGTGCTAAGCACTGGAAAATCGCTAAGAAGATTGCCACTGTTGAATATGTAAGTCAATTGCTGGCAAAGCGAGGTGTTGTTTCGGCCAGCTTTTTTTATTTTATTACAGGAGCTATTTTTGAGCACTTAGCATTCATCAATAGCCTGTATCTTATGGGTCATTACCGAGAGCGCTCAGAAAAGCGCTCTCAAAAATGCTAGTAAACACGTGCTTTGGAGTTCTAAAACAGTGGCAGCATAAGGGTGCTTTCACACTTCCGCTACATATGCACTACAGGCCGCCCGTTCGCTTCTGTAATGCCGCCGTTCCGCTAACATGCAGCGGAATGAAAAGAAGAAAATGCTTTTCTTTTTGTTCTGACACTGATAGCGGAATGCGGTATTACAAAAGCGAACGGGCGGCTGCAGATCGCGGAACCCAGCCGTTCACTTCTATGGGCAATGCAAGCAGAATGCCAGCATTCCGCCAGCATTGCCCCGGGGTCAGCTGGATGTCAGATCCAGAGCGGATCGACCTCTGGCGGCCTCAAACACAAGTGTGAAAGCACTTTTAAAATTACAGTGTGCAAGAGGCCTAAAATCAAAACAATTTTGAACTTTTACCTGACCCAGCACTGACCAGCTTTGTTGCAAGTTTTGTTGCAGATGTAACAAGTAGCAGGTCAGATGTCCTGCAAGTTACATTATACTAGCTTTTATTCCATCTGTACATCAGGATATAACAGTGTCTGAAATCTCCACAAAGAGAGAAGTGTACTGCCACAAAAAATCAGTCAGCTTCCACAGCAATTCACTTTCTACAACTATGAATTCAGTTCTGTCCAAACGTGGAAGAAGGAAGTTGGTCCATGAGAATCACATTTACTTATTTTCCAAACGAACCGCTGATGATGTCCATTCCATCTGGGTATGTGAAAAACGGTCGACTTGCAAGGGACGTGTTTAGACCAATGAAGAATCTGGCGAAGTTGTGAAAGTAGTCAATCTTCACAGTCACGCAGCACAAGCTGCAAGACCTGAAGCAATCCGACTTGTTAATGAGGCAGTCACCAGGGCAAGGACAACACAGGAGACACCACAACAGATTCTCACAGACGTCGTTTCAGGAGCCCATTCTAATGTTGTAGCACTTCTCCCAAGGAAAGCATCACTGAAGAGAACAATACGATTAGCAAGGCAACTTGGCAATATCCCAAGGTTACCTCAAACCCTTGATAAACTTGTTATCCCCCAGGAGTTTCAGGAGATCAGTATTGATGGTGTCCAGCAGCAGTTCCTTCTGCATGACTCTGGTAAGCTACTTAACTATTTAACATTGTATTAAAACAATTCCATTATGCATAATTTTTTTTTAAACAAAAATATATCATTTTCCAATGGGACAATATATGTTGTAAAAAAGTATTGGTTGGCCCCTTTACACTATATTTTGCTTCAGTTTTTTTTATTATGAAATCAGAAAATCTGGAGCAAAATGTGAGTTTTTAATGTGAGATATGAACAGAGGCTTCTGATTAGGATATTTTTTTTTAATTCATCCCAAAATTATCTGTCTGATGCTTGTTACACTTTTTCTGTTATTTCCTCTACTAATACTTTCATTTTAAATTAGGAAATGGACAGAGCCGTATGTTGATATTTGGAACAAGAGACAATCTCCATCTACTGGCACAAAGTAAAGAGTGGTTTGCTGATGGCATGTTTTTCACTACACCAGCCTTGTTTAAGCAACTTTACACAATCCATGTAGTCCATAGCGGCCTTGTTGCTCCGGTAGTATACACCTTGCTGACAGACAAGAGCCGTTCTACATACCAGAGGTTGCTGCAAGAGCTGAAGAACTTGCAGCCTGGACTGCAGCCAGACAACCTGATGTTGGATTTTGAACTAGCTGCAATACAGGCATTTGAAAGTGAATTCCCCAACCTCGAGAAGACTGGTTGCTTTTTCCACCTATCACAGTCGGTTTGGCGTAAAGTTCAAAATGAAGGACTCAAGATGCAATACCAAGGTGACCATGAATTTGCCCGTTGGATACGCATGATACCTGCCCTGGCCTTTATACCACCACAGAATGTTGTGCAATCATTTGAAGAATTGGTGGAAGATCCTGACTTTCCACAAGAAGCAATACCTATTGCCAACTATTTTGAAGACAGCTATATCAGTCGAATGAATCGCAGAGGGCGTCAAGCACCTTTGTTTCCAGTTCAACTCTGGAATGTGTATGAACGAACAATGAATGATCAACAGCGAACAAATAATGATGTCGAAGGATGGCACCGTAGCTTTCGAGAAACATGTGGTACTCTTTTCCAAAATATATACCGGTTCATTAACTGTCTGAAACATCAGCAAGAGCTCCATAGTTTTGAAATTATTCAGATAATAGCAGGAAATCCCATCGCTGCAAGAAACAAAAAGTATGCTGCAATTTCAGCAAGGGTTAAACGTATCGTGCAAGATTTCAATAATAGAAGCTTGATGGATTATCTGAGAGGCATTGCCTACAGCTCTGAATTTTAGTTCATGGTCACATATTGTATGTTTTGAGAGCAGTGTTTTTAGCTGTAAAATCATTCAAGCATTATAACCTGTAATTTGTCTTTTCTCTTTTTCTCTAATCCTTCCCCTCTATACCTTTTTATGTTTCTTGTTACAACAGTTTTGATATATACAGTTAAAGCATAACTCTATAAAAAACATAAGTTATGTTATAGTACCTGTGCCCATGATATCATTTCAAAAGGAGACCTTCCAGCAGCTTCACTTCTGTGTGAAAAGTCTTATCCAAGTTAAAGCTCCATGTGCTGCAGGATTTCAGTTGTTTCTCCTTAGTAGCAGTACTTGTGGAATGGATTCTAGAGGCCGTGGCTGCACAGGAGCATGCAACTACCGTAACAATATATTCCCTATGATGTATAAAGGGCTGCTGGTTTACAGCCTTCTGCAAAGCCCCCTATGTGTTCAGTCCTGTAACGGCTTTACACAGGCGGGGGGAGCCCTCCTCTTGTCCAGGACAGAGCACATGAGCGGAGGGTGAAGAGGAGCTTTGCAGAGGGCTGTGAACAAGCAGCCCTGAATGTATCACAGGGAGCCAGGATCTGTTCTGCTACCAAGGGGGCACGACCTCCTTAGCAACCAGTGAAATCCTACTATTTTCCTGTCTGCTTGTAAAATGACTTATCTAGAAAACAATGTTTTAGAATTAAAAAAACTCATTTGATCAGAATTGTATATCTCAGACTCATATGGTGTATTATTAGTGATAAGCGAACATTCAGTTCAGGCAGTTCTTTAATTGCTAGAGGCAAAACATCCTGGGGGCGAAATGCTGGGGGCTAAATGTTCGGGGCGAACTGCCGGGGGCGAAATGTTCGGGGGCGAACCGCCGGGGGCAAAATATTCGGGGACGAACTGCCGGGGGCGAAATATTCGGGGGCGAACTGCCAGGGGAGAAATGTTGGGGGCGAAACATCCTGGGGCGAAATGTTCGGGGGCGAACTGCCGGGGTGAAATGTTCGGGGGCGAACTGCCGGGGGCGAAATGTTCGGGGGCGAAATGTGCGGGGGCGAAACATCCTGGGGGCGAAATGTGCGGGGGCGAACTGCTGGGGGCGAAATGTTCGGGGGCGAACTGCCGGGGGCGAAATGTTCGGGGGCGAAATGTGCGGGCGAACATCCTGGGGGCGAAATGTGCGGGGGCGAACTGCTGGGGCGAAATGTTCGGGGCGAACTGCCGGGGCGAAATGTTCGGGGCGAACTGCCGGGGCGAAATGTTCGGGGGCGAACTGCCGGGGGTGAAATGTTCGGGGCGAACTGCCGGGGGCGAAACATCCTGGGGCGAAATGTTCGGGGGCGAACTGCCGGGGGCGAAATGTTCGGGGCGAACTGCCGGGGCGAAATGTTCGGGGGCGAACTGCCGGGGGCGAAATGTTCGAGGGCAAAATGTTCGGGGGCGAACTGCCGGGGGCGAAATGTTCGGGGGCGAAATGTTCGGGGGCGAACTGCCGGGGGCGAAATGTTCGGGGGCGAACTGCCGGGGGCGAAATGTTCGGGGGCGAAATGTTCGGGGGCGAACTGCCGGGGGCGAAATGTTCGGGGGCGAAATGTTCGGGGGCGAAATGTGCGGGGACGAAACATCCTGGGTGCGAAATGCTGGGGCCGAAATGTTCGGGGGCGACGTGTACCTGGGGGCGAAATGCTGGGAGCGAAATGCTGGGAGCGAAATGCTGGGGGCGAACTGCTGGGGGCGAAACTTCCTAGAACCCCCGGTTATAGACCTGCCTCTGTGACCTTTGTGCTGCTTCCATGTGTTCTCGGACTAATGGTAGGACTGTCTCCATTCTCTCTTGCATTTTGGCCACATGTTCTATTACACTTTTGAGGGGGTTGGTTGGTTTTCCCAGGCCTCTTTAGCTATATCGAGTAAGCCACGGGGATGTCTGCCATATAATAGTTCAAAGGGCGAGAAACCCGTAGATGCCTGGGGCACCTCCCGCACTGCAAACATCAGGCATGGCAACAAGAGATCCCAGTCCTTACCATCTTTAGAGACTGCTTTTTTCAACATATTCTTCAGGGTTTTATTGAACCTTTCTACTAACCCGTCTGTTTGGAGATGATAGACCGATGTGCGCAACTGTTTAACACTTAACAAGTGGCAGAGTTCCTTCATGATTTTTGACATAAAGGGGGTCCCCTGATCTGTTAAGATTTCCTGAGGGATTCCCACATGAGAGAACATACCCATGAGTTCTTTTGCGATCAGTTTGGCCGAGGTGTGTCGCAGGGGAATAGCCTCAGGATACCAGGTAGCTTAATCCAGAACTACGAGGATGTGTTGGTGACTAGAGTTGAGCGATACTTTCCGATATCCAAAAGTATCGCAATCGGAATGGTATCGCCGATACCCCAAAAATATCGGCGATACCCGATACCGATACCGGAAATCCAATGTAAGTCTATGGGAGCAAAATATCGGAATTAAAAAAAACCCCATTCTTGCCTTGTTGGTTAATTGTACATGAAGGAAAACAACAAAGAGTAATGTAGAATGTATTGGGGAAGGTTGAGGAGACATTAAAGGCATAGATGTTTAACCCAAACAAATGGAATAGCATAAATATTTTTTTTTTAAAGATGTTCGGATTGACGAAGAAATTGACAATGTTTACGTTTTTTCTATTTTGGCAAATATGTATATGCAAATATGCTCTTCACCTTTTTAACTTTAGACACACTTTCTCCTTCATAATCTTCAGCAGCATCATCTTTTTCATCAAATTATTCTTCATCTTCACCTTCTTTATCTTCTTCTTAAACTTCTTGCTATTCATCTTTTTGTTAACATTACTCATATTCTTCTTATTCAACTATTATTCTTCATATTGTACTTCATCTTCTTCATCATATTCTTATTTGTGACAGAGATTCCTGTACTTGTAATCTGTCAAAGTATGAATTTTTCATCCTTCCGTTCTTGCTGTCACAAAAGATTTAAATTACAACAGTATTTGTCCGTGTTCAGTTTAGCCTGCAGCAGCAGGCATTTTCCAGGGGCACCACGAGGAGGAACGGACTCACCCCCATACACTGCTTAGTCTTCTTCTGCTTATAATTTAGAGCATATATTTTGCTCTTCATTTTGGTCTTATACTTCATGTTCTTCTGCTTATTGTTCTTAAGTCTCTTGTTCTGTATCTTGTAGTTTGTCTTAACCTTCTTAGTCCTGTTGGGTAATCTTTTATTTCTTCTTTGTGATGGTGTTTAGGCTGGTTGGCTTGATGCTCGTCGTCCTTGTGGTCGTCATCTTCTTCGGGGTGGTCATCAGGGTCGTCGTCTTCATTGTTAGAGATCCAGAGTGATTACCCAAAAAAACATTTAAAAAATCTTCTATTTGTAAATGTAGCAGAAGGTACAAGAGCCAATGCAAGTAACGAGGACCAGCTGACTGTGCTGGAACCCGGAGGGGCAGCAGAAGGAAAAGAGCCAATGGCACAACCGAGGACCAGCTGACGTTACTGGGACACGTTTACTAAGCAGGAGGTACCTGTGCTACAAAGCACTACCAAGGACCAGCAGACGTTGCTGGAACTCGGATACCGAGATGGAGGCACCTAGGCCAAAGGCACTGCGGAGAACCAGCTGACGGTACTGGAACCCGGAGGGGCAGCAGAAGGAAAAGAGCCAATGGCACAACCGAGGACCAGCTGACGTTACAGGGACACGGTTACTAAGCAGGAGGTACCTGTGCTCCAAAGCACTACCAAGGACCAGCAGACGTTGCTGGAACTCGGATACCGAGATGGAGGCACCTAGGCCAAAGGCACTGCGGAGAACCAGCTGACGGTACTGGAACCCAGAGGGGCAGCAGAAGGAAAAGAGCCAATGGCACAACCGAGGACCAGCTGACATTACTGAACCCCAGTAACACAGGAGCAAGTGTTGACTGTGCTAACAGCACTTCCGAGCAACAACTGGCGGTGTTGGAGCCCAGGGTCAAGGAGGATGTTTAAATACTAGATCAAGTAATTTCCTTGTTACCTGTCAATTTTAAATGTCTATACTTCAAACAAGAGAAAGATAACCTTTACTACCATAAGATGATGATTTCATTTAAACTAATATCTAGATAAATAAAGAATTGACAAACATAAACACATACATTAACATGTTGAACAGCAATGCAAACCACAAAATAAATTAGTTAAGGAATCTGCTATACGGTTGTACATAAAAGCATACAAGTACATATCTGAATCCATTAATGATGGATAAGTAACAGTATGTACACCATTTTTATTGTATAGACAATGAATGTCTGACTTCAAAACATCATCAGCATTACAAGTTATCTGTGATATTACTAAAATGTTCCATTTGCTGAATAATGTCACTAAACAGTTTATACAAAATTATACAATTTCCATCATGTAATACTCATAATATGTGGCAATAATCATTTTTATTAACAAACATAACCTTTAAAAAGTGCATAGTGCATAGTGAAAATTGCTATTTATGCTGACTGTCGACTTGCAAGCATGACAACGGATAGATAAGGTATATATAGATGAGACTGCATAGCCACAGATGATGAATGGCGATGTAATACTGTACCTCAATAAAGTGTGCGTCACTACTACATAATTTTTTTTATATAGCTTTATAAACAGGGTACATGGATGTATGCTTGCGCCTTTGTTTTGACGCACAGACTGCCTTCCTGCTGAGACACGTTGGGTAGTGAACAGTTGTGTGCAGTGTTCACTGCAGTCTCTGCGGAATAACCACACTTAGGCCTTATAACTTTTCAGACTTTCTTTATCAATCTACCAAGATGAAGAAGGCAGGGAGTAAGGCACGTGGTCGTGGCCGTGGAGTTTCTTCAGGGAGAGGACGTGGGGATTCTGTGGCTGCTGCGGCCCCCAGTGACACAGCATCCACCAGTTTTCCCCGTGAGCGTTCCTTTATGCGCACTTTTGTAGGAGCTCCGAGTACCCCCCTGCTGCGGGAAGAACAAATTGAAGCCGTTGTTGTTTGGATGTCAGCCAATGCATCGACTTCAATTGCTTCCACCTCCTCTCAGGACCACAGCACTGTTGAGCAACCATCTGTCTCTTCACCGCCTGGCAAATTGCCCAGGCAGTCAGAGAGTTCTGTACAGGAGCCAGCTGAGTGTCTGCTTCTGTTCTCAGAATCTATTGGCTTGCAAACAGGGGCCCAGCCAAGCAGCATTCTGTAATGTGAAGAGGGAGTATGCAGTGATGCGCAACAGCTGTGTCTCTCTGAATCTGAAGAGGCGGGTGAGACAGTGCCGATGGTCAGCACACCGCAGAACGCATCTGATGATGATGAGACTCAGGTGCCAGTTTCTGTTGAGCATGGTGCTGGCCAGACCACCCAACAGCAGGTGTTGGAAGAGGGTAGTGGAGATGATGAGGTCCAAGACCCAACATGGCGTGAGGAACAGGAAGGTGGTGGGAGCAGCTCAGAGGAATCCTAATAATAATAATATTAATTTATATAGCGCCATCATATTACGCATCGCTTTACAGTTTTGCAGTTTAAGAACACAAGTCATAAGTAACAACGTTAACAATACAATAATTTAAGCTAAATAAGTCGCCCCTGCTCGTGACAGCTTACAATGTACAATGAGGTGGGGGAGATACAAAGTATAGGTGTTTATATACAATGGTGCATTTACAATGATGGTCCAGCCATCTTAAGGGACTGAGGGATGGAGATAGTGAATGGGCTAGAGACACAACACACATACACACTTACACAGAATACATAGAATGACTTTGATTAGTGAATGTGATAGGCCGCTCTGAACAAATGTGTTTTGAGGGAGCGCCTGAAACCATGCAAATTGTGGATAGTCCTAATTTCTTGGGGTACAGCATTCCAGAGGATTGGCGTAGCGCGGGAGAAGTCTTGGAGTCGGGAGTGGGAGGTACGTATTAGTGCAGAGGTTAGTCGAAAGTCGTTTGCAGAGCGCAGCAGTCGGTTAGGCTGATAGATAGAAATGAGGGAGGAGATGTAGGAGGGGTGCTGCACTGTGGATAGCTTTGTGGCTGAGAACCAGTACTTTGGTTGAAAGCTGGGAGAGCCCTAGAGAAGTGGTTAGTGATAGAAGGAAGATAGAGGAAGACATTGCCCCAACGGTACAAACAGGAGGGAGAGTTAGGCTGCAGACTCGGTTGCCTGTAGCCTCTAGTTTGGCACCTGTTCGGAGCAGTTGTCTTCCAAAAGTCAAAACGTGCGCTCCCAGGACTTGCACTGCGTGGTCCTTTTTTCACACACTTGCACATGATATTTGCTGTCAAATGCAAGCTGTGTAATCAAAAATTAAAAATAGCTAAAAGTGTCAGTCACCTCAATACCACAAATATGTGGAAACATGTGCGGACAAAGCAAGTAGTTGAGTTACAAAAACACACTGGAGATGTAGGCCAACCTACAGCAGCACCTACATCTTCAGGTTGTGTTGAAGCCTCTTCATCGAGCTCACACACAGCTGGTTCTGCTTCCTCACAGGATCGCCATGGAAGAACCTCGGCCACTGTTGTCCAGAGACAAACTGTTATTCCACACACAGCAGCAAGTTCCCTGTCATCCTCACACTCCCAGGCCACAAAACAGCCATCGGTAGCACAGGCATGGGATAAAAGACGGCCATACTCCGCAAACCATGCACGAGCACAGGCTCTGAATGCTGGCATTGCAAAACTCCTGTCCCTTGAAATGCTGTCATTCAGGCTGGTGGAGACAGACAGTTTCCGTAACTGAATATCATTGTCAGTCCCACAATACAATGTGCTAAGCCGATTTCATTTCAGCAGGCAAGCCGTCCCTGGTCTGCAAAAGCATGTTGAGGGAAAAATTAAACATGCGCTACTAAACGCCCTCAGTAGCAAGGTCCACCTGACCACCGATGCGTGGACCAGTACCCATTGTTATGATCTACTACAACCAGTAAGGAAAGAAGGGAATTCTGTCCCTACAATACAAGTAAGCTGAATCCCTACGATGTAACGGGGAACCTGATCCTGCGACCAGACCCGCTAAAGTCCTCATCTAGTGTGAACGAAGACCTATAGTTGAGAGGGAGTAATCCCTACAAGATCTAGGGACTGGGAGAAAAGGTGGACACCTCCTAACATAAATTGTAGCATGGATAATTAAACAGAAAAAAAAATACTTTGCGATCCTAACATCAAGCAAAACTGACAGATTAAGGCACCTAAGCACCCGGCTAGCTTAACAGTAGATAATACAATGAAGTCAAGCAAAGCCAGAAGGGCGGAGCCAGACTAAATAGGGAAAAAAGGTCATGTGACCAGCAAACTGAAACAAAACCTAACAAGAGGGTTCTAACACCCATGGCCAGGGACAATACCTTTCCTCACTGCCCATTGGGTCAATGTTGTGTAGCCGGGTACTGATCTTGCGAGTGGCGCTGTACGTGTTCTGCCAACTCCAAGGATTGCAGGAATCAAGTCTGTACACATTGATTCCTCCTCCTACTCCAGTTCCTCAGAATCATCGCTGCAGGAGCCGTCACGTTCTACCTCCACATGGACCCGTGAACGTTTACCTGTTGCGACCGATATGAGCACAGCCGTGTCCAAATGTCAACAGGCCGTCCTGAAATTAATTTCCATGGGGAATCTTAGCCACACAGCGCAGGAGCTCTGTAATGCCATAAAGCAGGAGAGCGACGTGTGGTTTTTGGAAGCGAATCTACAGGCAGGCTTGGTAGTGTGTGACAATGGCCGAAATCTGGTGGCAGCTCTGGGCCTTGGCAACCTTACTCACATACCATGTCTGTCATATGTGCTCAACTTGGTCGTGCAGAGTTTTTTGAGGGACTATCCGGATCTTGATGCACTGCTGCACAAGGTCCGCCTAGAGTGCGCTCACTTGCGACGTTCCAGCATGGCCAGATCGCTGATTGCAGCTCTGCAATGCAGATTTCGCCTTCATGAACATCGCATCATATGTGACGTACCCACCAGGTGGAATTCCTCGTTACATATGTTGGAGCGGTTGTGTGAGCAGCAGCCAACAGTAATGGAGTATCAGCTGCATCAGGAGCAATCAACTCGCAATTTGCGCCGTTCACACTTCACCACTACTGAGTGGGCCTCTATAATAATAATAATAATAATATTCTTTATTTATATAGCGCCATAATATTCCGCAGTGCTTTACAGTTTAACAGTTTCAAAACACAAGTCATAAGTAACAACATTAACAATACAATAATTAAAGCAAAATCAGCCGCCCCTGCTGGTGAAAGCTTACAATCTACAATGAGGTGGGGGAAATACAAATTACAGGTGTTTATATACAATGGTGTTTTTACAATGATGGTCCAGCCATTTTAAGGGAGTGAGGGATGCATGGAGATAGTGAATGGGCTACACACACAGACTTACACATAGAATGACTTTGATTAGTGAATGTGATAGGCCACTGTGAACAAATGTGTTTTGAGGGAGCGCCTGAAACCATCCAAATTGCGGATAGTCCTAATTTCTTGGGGTAGAGCATTCCAGAGGATTGGCGCAGCGCGGGAGAAGTCTTGGAGTTGGGAGTGGGAGGTACGGATTAGTGCAGAGGTTAGTCGAAGGTCGTTTGCAGAGTGCAGCAGTCGGTTAGGCCGATAAATATAAATGAGGGAGGAGATGTAGGGGGGTGCTGCACTGTGGAGAGCTTTGTTGGTGAGAACCAGTAATTAGAATTGGATCCTATAATTAATGGGCAGCCAGTGTAATGAGTGGCGAAGGACTCTATGAAGGACATCTGCCACGTTTTGCGTGCGTTTGATGAGTCAACGCGGATGGCGAGTGCAGATGATGCACTAGTCAGCCTGACTGTCCCCCTTATCTGCCTGCTTCAAAAAACACTGCAAGCACTAAGGCATGAGGTTTTGGAAGAGGTGGAGGATGAGGAGTCACAAATTCCATCACCTTCTGGACAGTCAGCGCAACGTGGTTCCTCACAAAGGGCTGGAGGACTTTCAAAGTACCATGCTGTATCAACAATTGAACCTCCAGAGTCGCTGTCTATATTTTCATAACCATTCCAAACTTTTAATGTATTTACAAAGCACATAATGTACAGTTTTTGTCTATCCTTTTGTAATGCTATTGTGTTTCCATAAACTGATGTTACAGAATTATGATACAATGTTTTTAAATTTTGAGTTTTAAATTTTGTAAATTTTTATGTATTTGAAGGACTTTATGAGGAGGATGAGGAGGAGTCAATGGAGGAGGAAGACATCGCTCCAGAGGGAGGTAGACAATGCTCTAGTCAGTATGTAGACCAAGGGTGGGGTGATGCACAGCAGGCAGAGATGACGCCTCTTGCAGGGGACAACGTTTCTTGGCCAGTTGGGAGTCTGCAGCACATGGTTGATTTCATGCTGCAGTGCCTGAGAAACGACCGCCGCATCGAACACATTCACACCACGTCTGATTATTGGGTGTACACCCTCCTAGACCTTCGCTACCGGGACAACTTACAAAGCCTCATCACACCGTTGAACCGGGAGCGTAAAATGCGAAAGTACCAAGACACACTGGTGCAATCCATAATGTTCTCCATTCCAGCCGAGAGCGCTGCTGCTACTGCTTTACAAAGCAGCTCTGTGCGTCGAGGCAGTGGAGACAGCTCTGCAACAAGAGGGAGCACAAGCAGCGCCTCTGCACAGGGCAAGAACAGTATGTTCCAAATGTGGCGAAGTTTGTGGCAGCGCCACCAATGTCTACACCATCCGAGACGGCTCCAGTCAGCAGGAGGCAACATTTCCGTAAGATGGTGACAGACTACATGTCTTGCCCTCTCAGTGTACTCCCAGATGGCTCTTCCCCATTCAAGTTTTGTGTCTCTAAGCTGGATACATGGCCAGAGCTTAGCCAGTATGCATTGGAGGTGCTGGCTTGCCCTGCTGCCAGTGTATTATCGGAGCGCGTCTTTACTGCTGCAGGTGGTGTACTAACAGACCGTTGCATGCGACTATCCTCCGATAATGTAGAACGGCTTACTTTTCTGAAAATGAACTAGGCATGGATCTCGCCTGAATTTGCCTGTCCGGTTTCAGATTAACTAACTGGTTGGCAACGTTTTCCATGTCTCCTTTATGTTCATCTTTATACCACCTGAGCTATACTCCCTGGGCTACAACACTGCCAGTTGCTGCTCAGAAGTGTCGTGTCCACAGACCAATACACAAGCTATAGTGATAGTGGGGTTCAGTAACGCCTGCTGTTCCCCTGCTGTGTGTCTGACAAAAATTAATGCTGCTAACTCCAAATTAAAGTTCAAACATCTCATACTAGGCCTCAGGCTACACCCTACTTGACCCTGGGCTCAGAAGTGTTGGATGCACAGATCAAAACAATCGATGATGTGTTTATGGGGTTCAGTAACGCCTGCTGTTCCCCTGCTGTGTGTCCGGCAAAAATTACTGCTACCTAGCTACACATGTTGAAAAAAACATGACATGTTAAAGTGGCTAGTGCTACACATAGATATCAGGCTACACCCTTATTTCTAAGCTGTAAACAAGTGAAAACGTCACATTTAAAACCATTCAATGATTAGTGTTGGTAACAAATCTGTAACTAAATAATTGTGACATATTATGGCAGATATCCACATGTCTAACACAAATGCTAACACAAAAGCATACTTATGCTATAGGGTACTGATGGTGAACCTTCTCACTCCATAACTTTGACAAATCCAACTCACATCATGCCTCAAATGCTGCAATGTTGGAAGTGCATAATGTGGGTTGAACTTTGACAACAGCTGCAGTGCGAAGGTTATCCTTCTGTGTTCTTGGCTTTTAAATAAAAGCATACAAGTAAATATAATAATACATTGTTGATTAAGGGACATGATGTACACCTGTAATATTGTGCAAACAATGGATGTAGGACTATTCCTCTTCAACATTACTTATATTTGTGTCATTTGAAAAAATACATATTTTAGTTAAAAATTAAAAACCCATGTTCACTAGCTGTGAAAGGCCCCTTTGTGTACTTCTATAGTGTTTGAAACCAATGTATTGTATACGGATGGAAGCACGTCACAGTAATAGATTTGAATTATTTTAAATAGAATGTAGCAGCACCAATTCGAGAAAAATGTGAAGGATGAGGCAGTGAGACACGCTCAGCAGAGTACAAGCAACAGTGGTTGAAGAACTAACTGGAGCGGGATCTGCACTACAAAAATGAAAACCTCTGACTACAGTAAACAGTGCACACAACTGTTCAGTAGCTGTGAAAGGCCCATTTGTGTACTTCTATATTGTTTGCAACCAATGTATTGTATACGGATGGAAGCACGTCACTGTAATAGATTTGAATTATTTGAAATAGAATGTAGCAGCACCAATTCGAGAAAAATGTGAAGGATGAGGCAGTGAGACACGCTCAGCAGAGTACACGCAGCGGTGGTTGAAGTAAGTGGAGCGGGATCTACACTCCTACCAAAAATTTAAACCTCAGACTAGAGTGAACAGTGAACACAACTGTTCACTTGCTGTGAAAGGCCTTTTTGTGGACTTCTATTATGTTTGCAAGCAATGTATTGTATTTTGATGGAAGAGCGTCACACTAATAGATTTTAGTAAATTGAAAATAGAATAAAGCAGCACCAATTTTAGAAAAATGACAAGGATGAGCCAGTGACAGACACTCAGCAGAGTACACGCAGCGGTGGTTGAAGTAAGTGGAGCGGGATCTACACTCCTACCAAAAATTTAAACCTCAGACTAGAGTGAACAGTGAACACAACTGTTCACTTGCTGTGAAAGGCCTTTTTGTGGACTTCTATTATGTTTGCAAGCAATGTATTGTATTTTGATGGAAGAGCGTCACACTAATAGATTTTAGTAAATTGAAAATAGAATAAAGCAGCACCAATTTTAGAAAAATGACAAGGATGAGCCAGTGACAGACACTCAGCAGAGTACACGCAGCGGTGGTTGAAGAAGTAACTGGAGCGTGATCTGCATTTAAAAATAAAAAATAAATAAATACCTCACAGACTGCAGTGAACACTGAAACACAACTGTTCACTATCTGTGAAAGGCTCCTTTCTGTACTTCTATAGTGTTTGCAACCAATGTATTGTATACGGATGGAAGCGCATCACACTAGAATTTCTATTGAATGGAGCAGCTAGAATTACACTAAAGAAAAAAAAAAAAGAGTCTGTGAGTGACACGTGCAGATGCCTACAGACAGCGTTGGATGCAGAGCAAACTGCAGCGTCACCTGCACTCTCACACACACACCTTGCACAGAGCTGTTAAAACAACACTGCAAGGCAAAAGGAAGCTTTACACAGCGGTTGGTAAACTAGCCTGCCTAAAGCAAAGTACACAAAATCGCAATCTCTAACTGTCCCTCAGAGTCAGCAGAGCAGCGTTCTGTCCCTATCTGAATTCACAGCACAGTGACGCTAAAATGGCGGCGGCGCCTTTTATAGTGCATTCTGACATCATTTCAGCAGCCAATCACAGCCATGCCATTAGTTAAGATGACCGCAGCATTACAGGATGTGCCCACACTTCGTAGGATTCCTCATTGGCTGACTAAAATCACACTGCCTCTCAAAGAATTATGGGAACTTCCGATTCCGGTATACGATATAGGAAAAATATCGGAACTAAGTATCGGAATTCCGATACAGCGAATATCGGCCGATACCCGATACTTGCGGTATCGGAATGCTCAACACTATTGGTGACCCCTTACTGATTTATTCACCGGCCCCACCAGATCCATGGCTATTCTCTCAAACGGGACCTCTATAATTGGTAATGGCACCAAGGGACTCCGAAAATGAGGCTGCGGACTGGTTACCTGGCACATGGGACAAGAGTTACAATACCATTTAACTTCTTCATAGACCCCTAGCCAGTAAAACCGCTGTAGAATTCTGTCTAGGGTTTTCTTTTGGCCCAAATGTCCCCCTAGTACATGCGCATGCGCTAAGTCCATTACCAACCTCCGATATGACTGCGGTACCAGCAATTGCTAGACAATTTCCCCATGTATTTTTTCAACCCGATACAGCAAATCTTGGTTCAGCTCGAATCGGGGAAATACTGTAGCTGCCCCGGGGTGTTGGGGTTCCCCATTGACAACCAGTACATTTTCCCGGGCTCGAGTCAACGTAGGGTCCCGGACTTGCGCCGTACCAAAATTGTCACCTGCCACATTTAAGTCTGACAATTCTGGTCCCGGTGGCAAATCTTCCATCTCCCCAGCTAACACTTCTATAGGAGAGGGGTTTTCCTCCTCCACCGAAGGCAAAGGTACTCCTACCGCCAGCACATCTTCCTCTGGACCACCAGGTTCATGCCCGATTTCTGGAGGATGCAACCTGGTTGCCACTGGTGCCGATGACTGTTCTGTGGGAGGGGTAATTACAGGCCAAAGCACAGAAAATAACGGAAAATCTCTCCCCATTATTACATCATAATGCAAATTCACCACCACCCCCACCTCGTGGCACCTCCTTCCCGCTGGCGTGTTTATCATCACCAGGGCGGTAGGATAATGTTTTAGGTCCCCATGTATACACAACACACCCATCTTCCGACCAGTATACTCACTGATTTGGACGTGGCTTGCTCGTATTAGGGTCACGAGACTCCCTGAGTCCAGTAGAGCCACAGCAGGGTTACCCTCCACCTCCACTTTACACAAATGATTCATATTGGGTTCCTCTGGTTTACCCACGGCACACATGTGTTCGCATAGTGAGACTGATAGTACCCATAGTTTGTGTCCATGGGCTCAGTCAGGTGGGGGCAATCAGCTCTCACATGTCCTGGTTCTTGGCACCGCCAACAGATTATGGGGCCCCTTTCGTCCCCAGACGTGTCCTGGGCGGCCTTCCGAGTCTCTGCTCGCCGGGTGAAGGTTTGGGGAATTTACTCACTACCTTCCGGGTAGTCTCTCCCTGTATCTCCTTGGTAGCCCCATATCTTTCAATGAGGTCTACCATTTGGAGACCATCAGTAGGGGCTGCCTGTCCAACCCATGTCTGAAGGGTGTGGGGCAAAGTTCTCCAGAATTTATCAGTCACTATACGATCCAGCATAGCGCGGGGTGATAACACTTCCGGCTGCAACCACTTTTCTATCAGGTGTATTAAGTCATAATACTGGGACCGAGCTGGCTCGGAAGGGGAAAATTTCCACTGGTGTACCAGCTGAGCCCGGACTAACACATTTACCCCAAGACGTGCGAGTATCTCACCCTTGACGATCTCGTAGTCCCTCTGGTGCTCGGGGGGTAGGTCTCTATAGGCTTTCGCGGGTCCGGGAGCCAAAAACGGAGCCACGATCTCGGCCCACTGGTCCCGGGGTAGTCTCTCCCTCTCAGCCACGCCTTCAAACATCTCCAGGTACACCTCAACGTCATCTGACTTTTCCATTTTCGGAATCGCTGTGCGTACCGCTTTCCGGACATCCTGACGTCCCGGGGCAGCTCCTGTTGTCTGCGGCGCTGTGATGTGCTGCATCAGTAGACTGTTGGTTTCCTGTTGCCGCTCCATAGCCTGCTGCTGTATAGTCTGCTGTTGGCTGTATAGCCTGCTGCTGCTGCATAGCCTGCTGCTGCTGCTGTATAGCCAGCTGCTGCTGTCGCATGGCCTCCACAAGCATTTTTACTGTGCTCTCCATCTCCGGACAGTTGTCCACCGGTTTTGCGTCACTTTCTTCACCCAGGACATTTACTGTCATGCAGAGAAAAAAAAACATCCACAAAAAAAAAACCAGCCTGACCTCACTGCGTATGCCCGCATTCAAGCCACCAATTGTAGGGATCCGCTCTGGTAGGCAGGGGCCGGCCGCAGTAATGAGGCATACACACAGGCTTTTAGTTCAAAACTCAGTGGTTTTAATAACGTGTTCAACAAAAAGTCCAGATAACAAAATCAAAACAGAACATAAATCACTCCAGTACGGAGAACCACTGGTCCCAGACTCACCCTTGCTTGGGACGGGCTTAACTAAGCGGCTGCAGGTCCGCAGAGACCGCCAGGTGCCATTCCCGGGTGGTCTGGTACTCGCTTCCTGGTGTAGACTGACACACTGTAACAAAAACGATCTTCCAGGCTGACTCCAGCCAAACTCCTTCCTTCCACACCCACCAATTACAACAGCCCCTTGTTTTATAGGCCTAGTCCACACCCTCAGGTGAGGTACACATCAGCTGACCTGATCACGTGACTATGACCTCATCACAGGTCCTTGTGATCATGGAAAATCCTGACCAAACTTCAGTCTGCTAGAAGAAATATATCTCCCATCCAGCAAGATCCCCTTTGGTGTACCACACTAGTCAAAAGAAATATACTATGTTTTTAATTGGAGGAATTTAATAATATTAATATTACACCTACCACACAACCTACCACCTAGAATAAAACGCTTTATCAATTTTACCACACGTGGAACGGTATAAACGCCCCCCCCAAAAGAAATTCATGAATTGCTGGTTTTTGTTCATTCTGCCTCGCAAAAATTGGAATAAAAAGCGATCAAAAAATGTCATGTGCCCGAAAATGTTACCAATAAAAATGTCAACTCCTCCCGCAAAAAACAAGACCTCACATAACTATATGGGCCAAAATATGGAAAAATTATAGTTCTCAAAATGTGGTGATGCAAAAACTATTTTTTGCAATAAAAAGCGTCTTTTAATGTGTGAGAGCAGCCAAACATAAAAATCCTCTATAACGCCTCTTTCACACGTCCTGATATTTCCTGTACTGGAGATGTCAGTGTCCTTGTGTGTATTACTTGCGGCACACGTGTGGCATGCGTGTTGCCGCATCAGTACCACAAGGATGGGCGCCAGGGAAGAAGTGTTACAGTAAGTCTGTTCCCCGGAGACAAGTGCTGAAGTGAACACAGCTCTCATCATTCTCCCCTGCTTGTGCCGATCGCCGGCAGAGCAGTGGAGAATGATGAGAGCCATGTTCAGCACCCAGCGTCAGGGAACAGGCTTACTGTAACGCTTCTTCCCCAGCACCAATGCATGTCACATAGATGACATCCATGTGTGTTATCTGTATGCAAGTGTGCTGGATGTTTTGTGGCCCATGCTGGCATTAAAAAACGGACATGTTAGCATGTTTTGCCCACAGACACACGGTCCATAGAAAAACACTGACTGTGCACAGACCCATACACTTGAACAGACAAATAGTGCTCCGTTCCTACCGAGTCTCTCCGCATGGCTAAGTAGCACTGTACAGCCACATATGGGGTATTGCCACGTTCAGTAGAAATTGTGGGACAAATTTTGTTGCTATTTTTAGCAACTTCTTCTGTGAAAATGTAAAATCTTTGACTAAAACAAAATTTTGGAGGTAAAAATGTAGTTATTTTAGTCCTCACTGCCGAATGGTAGAAAATTCTGTGGCATACCTATGGGGTCAACATGATCATTGCACCCCTAGATGAATCCATTTAGAGGTGTAGTTCATAAAATGGGGTCACTTATGGGGGGTTCTACTGTTTTGGCACCTCATGGGCTCTCCCAGTAGGTCATGGCCATGTGTCCAAATAGTGGTTTACCCCCACATATGGGGTATCAGTGCAATCAAGACAAGTTCCAAAATAACTCTTGATGTCTAATTTCTTCTATTATCCTAGGGGAAATAAAAAATTGGGGTGAAAAGTTCATATTTGTGGAAAAAATATGATTTTTTTATTTTTAAGGCTCTACGTTATAAATTTCTGTGAAGCACTTGGGGGTTCAAAGTGCTCATCACACATCCAGATAAGTTCCTTAGGGGGTTTACTTTCCAAAATGATGTCACTTGTGGGGGGCTTCCACCGTTTAGGCACATCAGGGGCATGGGCCGGTTTTAGGCAAAGTGGGGCCCTAGGCAAAGTTTAAAATGGTAACTTATTGCACATCACACAGAAGCTTTTTGATTGTATTTACATGCCCCGAGTTCAGGCCGCTAAATGAGTTTGATCGACAATATTGAAGTCGTTTAACACTTGTTTCCCAGCCTCTTTCCACCGTCTGAGAAAGAATGATGGGGACAGAACAATCACTATTAGATCAATCTGCCCCCATACAGTATCATGTTATCAGCAGCACATCTACAGTTTACACCCATAGTCTTCCATATAGTATAATACACTCCTCAGTCCTCCATATAGTATAATACACTCTCCATAGTCCTCCTTATAGTATAATACACTCCTCATAGCCCTCCATATGTTAAAATATACTCAGTCCTCCATATAATATAATACACTACTCCATATATTAAAATACACTGCTCAGTCCTCCATATAGTATAATACACTCCTCATAGTGCTCCATAAAATTTAATACACTGCCAGTCATCCATGTAGTACAATTCACTTCCCATAGTATAATGCATCCCATATTTCTTCATATGGTATAATGTATTCCCCAAAGTCCTCGATACAGTATAATGCAGCCCACATATAGAATAATGCAGCCACCCCATAGAGCATAATGCAGCCACCCCACAGAGTATAATGCAGCCCTGCCATACAATATAATGTAACCCCCATAGAATATAATGCAGACTCCCTCTTATGGTATAATGCAGCCACCCCATTGAATATAATGCAGCCCCCCTCATATAGTATAATTCAGCTCCTCCATAGAAAATATGGAAGCCCCTTATATAGTATAATGTAGCCCCTCCATAGAATACAATGTATCCCTCCTCATATAGTATAATGCAGCCCCAATAGAATATAATATAACCCCCTCATAAAGTATAATAAACCCCCATACAATATAATGTAGCCCCCCATAGAATATAATGCAGCCCCCCATAGAATACTATGTAGCCTTCTCATATAGTATAATGTAGCCCCCTCATAGAGTATGATGCGATCACCCCCATAGAATATAATAAATATAATACAGCCCCCCATAGAATATTATGTTGCCCCAAATAGAATATAATACAGCCCACCTCCCCATAGAATATAATGTAGCCCCCCATATTATATAACACAGCCTCCCCCATAGAATATAATGTATAATGTATGGTATATAACACAGCCACATAGTATATAGCACAGCCACAAAGTTTATAACACAGCCCTCATAGTATATAACACAGCCCTCATAGTATATAACACAGCCCCACATATTATGTAACACAACCCCACATAGTATACAACACAGCCCTATATGGTATATTGCACAGCCCCACATGGTATACAGCACAGCCCCACATGGTATTCAGCACAGCCCCCGATTGGTATACAGCATAGCCCCACATGGTATACAGCACAGCACCATGGTATACAGCACAGCCCCACATGGTATACAGCACAGGCCCATGGTATACAGCACAGCCCCCATTGGTATACAGCAAAGCATCATGGAATACAGCACAGCCCCACATGGTATACCACACAGCACCATGGTATACAGCACAGGCCCATGGTATACAGCACAGGCCCTCATTGATATACAGCACAGCCAGCATCTCCCCTCAGAGAATGGCCCCATAGTCCAGCACTGTTACAATAAAAAAACACTCCTCACCTCTCCTCATGCCCGTGCTGCTGGCTGCTCCTGGCTCCCGCTCTGCCTGGTACACAGTGAGTGCGCAATGACGTCATCGCACACCTGCTGTGTGTCAGAGGCAGAACAGGGAATGATGGGAGAGGGAGCGTCAGCTGACGCTCTCTCCTCCATTATTACTTTAAACTGTACTGGTGTCTATGACACAGGTGCAGTTCAATGCGGCGGCGGGGGGAGTCGGAGCTGGGGGCAGGTAGGCCCCCCTGACTCACAGGAGCCTCATAGTGGCTATGTGATGTGCCACTTGCTAGGGGCACCTGGGGGAGTGGGGGCCCTACGCAGCTGCCTGGGATGCCTGCCCCTAAGGCCGGCCCTGACAGGGGCTCTCCAAATGCAACATGGCATCCGATCTCAATTCCAGCTTATTTTGCAAGTTAAACAGCGCTCTTTCCCTTCTGAGCTCTGCCATGTGCCCAAACAGTGGTTTACCTGCATATTTGGGGTATCAGTATACTCAGGAGAAGTTTCCCAACAACTTTTAGGGTCCAATTCCTCTTGTTACCCTTTGTAAAATAAAAAAAAAATTGGATCTGAAGGAAATTTTTTGTAAAAAAAAAATTAAATGTTCATTTTTTGTAAACATTCCAAAAATTTCTGTGAAGCTTCTGAAGGGTTAATAAACTTCTTGAATGTGGTTTTGAGCACCTTCAGTGGTGCAGTTTTTAGAATAGTGTCACTTTTGGGTATTTTCTATCATATACAGTCATGGCCAAAAGTTTTGAGAATGACACAAATATTAATTTTTACAAAGTCTACTGCTTCACTTTTTCTAATGGCAATTTGCATATACTCCAGAATGTTATAAAGAGTGATCAGCTTAACAGCAATTACTTGCAAAGTCAATATTTGGCTAGAAAATGAACTTTATCCCCCAAAACACATTTCAACATCATTGCAGCCCTGCCTTAAAAGGACCAGCTAACCTCTTTTCAGTGATTTCTCCATTAACACAGGTGTGGGTGTTGATGAGGACATGGCTGGAGATCAATCTGTCATGATTAAGTAAGAATGAGACCACTGGACACTTTAAAAGGAGGCTGGTGCTTGGCATCATTGTTTTTCTTCTGTTAACCATGGTTATCTCTAAAGAAACACGTGCAGTCATCATTGCAATGCACAAAAATGGCCTAACAGGGAAGAGTATCGCAGCTACTCACCTCAGTCAACAATCTATCGCATCATCAAGAACTTCAAGGAGAGAGGTTCCATTGTTGCCAAAAAGGCTTCAGGGCGCCCAAGAAAGACCAGCAAGCGCCAGGACCTTCTCATAAAAGTGTTTTCAGCTGCAGGATCGGGCTACCAGCAGTGCAGAGCTTGCTCAGGAATGGCAGCAGGCAGGTGTGAGTGCATCTCCACGCACTATGAGGCGGAGACTCTTGGAGCAAGGCCTGGTCTCAAGGAGGGCAGCAAAGAAGCCACTTCTCTCCAGAAAAAACATCATGGACAGACTGATATTCTGCAAAAGGTAAAGGCAGTGGACTGCTGAGGACTGGGGTAAAGTTATTTTCTCTGATGAATCCCCTTTTCGATTGTTTGGGACATCAGGAAAACACCTCATTCGGAGAAGACAAGGTGAGCGCTACCACCAGTCTTGTCTCATGCCAACTGTTAAGCATCCTGAAACCATTCATGTGTGGGGTTGCGTCTCAGCCAAGGGAATTGGCTCTCTCACAGTCTTGCCTAAAAACACAGCCATGAATAAAGAATGGTACCAGAATGTCCTCCAAGAGCAACTTCTCCTAACCCTCCAAGAGCAGTTTGGCGATCAACAATGCCTTTTCCAGCATGATGGAGCACCTTGCCATAAAGCAAAGGTGATAACTAAATGGCTCAGGGAACAAAACATAGAGATTTTGGGTCAATGGCCTGGAAACTCCCCAGATCTTAATCCCATTGAGAACTTGTGGTCAATCATCAAGAGACGGGTGGACAAACAAAAACCTAAAAATTCTGACAAAATGAAAGCATTGATTGTGCAAGAATGGACTGCTATCAGTCAGGATTTGGTCCAGAAGTTGATTGAGAGCATGCCAGGGAGAATTGCAGAGGTCCTGAAGAAGAAGGGTCAACACTGCAAATATTGACTTGCTGCATTAACACATTCTAACTGTCAATATAAGCTTTTGTTACTCATATGTTTGCAATTATTACATTTCTGTCTGTGATAAAAACATCTGTCAAACACACATAAAAACCAGAGGGCAGCAGATCATGTGAAAATATAATATTTGTGTCATTCTCAAAACTTTTGGCCATGACTGTAGACTCCTCAAAGTGACTTCAAATGTGATGTGGTCCCTAAAAAAATGGTGTTGTAAAAATGAGAAATCGCTGTTTAACTTTTAACCCTTATAACTACCTAACAAAAAAAAATTTTGGTTCCCAAATTATGCTGATGTAAAGTAGACATGTGGGAAATATTACTTATTAAGTATTTTGTGTGACATATCTGTGTGATTTAAGGGCATGAAAATTCAAAGTTGGAAAATTGTGAAATTTTCAAAATTTTTGTCAAATTTCCATTTTTTTCACAAATAAACGCAAGTAATATCAAAGAAATTTTACCACGGTCATGAAGTACAATATGTCACGAGAAAACAGTGTCAGAATCATGGGAATCCATGGAAGCGTTGCAGAGTTATTACCTCATAAAGAGACAGTGGTCAGAATTGTAAAAATTGGCCCTGTCATTAATATGCAAACCATCTTTGGGAAAGGGGTTAACAAAACACATCCCCCCCGTTACCCCCGCTCATCATACAGCACCACTATCCTAGCTAAAGTCATACTAAAGCACTAGTGGAAACGCGATGATTTACCGAACTGTAATCGACTTTTACCAATTGTGATTAAAAATGCTCATGAAAGCTAAAATGAATCCGAATGTGCTACGTTCATGCCAAATTTGAGATTGTACCATAAGATGTAAATGACAGGCATTATATGTTGAGAATATAGTGAATCATAGATATACTATCATAAGGCAATGTAGTGGAAAATGCAGATCCGCAACCTACAACATATAACAGGACATGGTAAAAACTAATTCTCAGCAGACTCAATTGGAGGGAGGGGAGGCGAAATGCCAAAAAGGACAATTAGGGAATCACATTTGTAAAAAGTCACTTAGATAAATATGGACTTAGCATTCAGAAATAACAAAATACACATGTGCTGGATGCATAATGATGACACAACAAGCCTTCTGCTGCATGTGAATTCTCTAGCTCCATCCCATATTGCACACTGATCGTGGCCATCTTTGGAGTAGTTCTGTATATTCTCATTGATAGTGGCCTCTGTGGAGTAAAGTATCGCATATTTCATAATTGCAGCCATTTGAGTAGCACTACATGTGTTAAGAAATTAATGTCCATTTTGCGGGAGATCACTGTAGGCTTAATACTTGGTACTTCGTTTATTTTGCTGTCTGCAGCCATTTTGAGATGGAACCCTTGGCATCTCTTCTTCCTGCTGCTGTACACTGACACTTAGCCAGGACTTTTTACCACTCCTAGGCATATAGAGGGATATCCTGTGCCTAGTCTAGTCAGAAGTCCTGGCCTAGCATGTGCATCATAAGGTTGCAGTGCACGTCGTTACGTCATGATGTTGCCATTTCCTTATATCACATACTGTATGTTCAAAGATGTTCTGGGTCTAGTACTTACCTAGTCTGGGACTTCCAGCTGGGGCTAGGCCTGAAAAATCTCTGCATGTGCGCGTCCTGGCCTATTATAAACATGCCCTGGGGTTCAGCGCATGGCAGTGGCAAGAAGAGGCACTGCGGACCATAAGGGGAACTGTGATCAACATACAGTAGGTGGCCGTAGAGGCGAGTGGTGATATGAATAGTAAATTATTTTATTTATTTTTTTGGGGGGATTATCTTTTCCTGGTCATCTACAGGTCAGCAAAATGTTGGCTAGCTGATCACCATTTTACTGAATTCTTGTGGAGCAAGTTGCATAAAAATCAGCATTCACGAGAACACAGAATTGTTATAACATCCAGGAACAAATCAATTCCAGTAAAATAAATGTTTCCAATTCTAATAGTTACCGTATAATTCTTTAGCTTCTGCTACTAAATCACTAATTTCTCTGATTCGCTCTTCCCTTTTTCAATAAATTAATTCCACATCGAAAAACAGTAAAAATAGTAAAGACAATACTTAAACACTTATTACATTAAATACAATATTCAATGGCTTCCGGTTCATCCATCAGTCCATTACACTGCCTCAGGTATGTCGACAATTGAGTTAATCTTCTGGAATATTCAGGTTTATCATAAAAGCAGCTTGGCTCCAAGCTGTAGGTGTCTTTATATTTGGTGACAATTTGTAAACTTCTCCAGTCCTTTCTAAACCTAATTCAGAAATAGGTCATAGATTTTCAGGTTTGTTGACAGACACCACTGTCACGCAGAACGTTGTAGCTTGTCTGTGTCATTTGTTTTAGGTAGTATATGCTTTGATATGTGCATGCACTCAATCAAGTAAATTGATTCTTTCCTTTATTCGTGTTCTTCTCATAACAGGATGTAGCTGGTGATGTCACACAATTCGGATTTAGTAACATGTCACATCATGTGCGCTTATTAAATGGGAAAAAGTGAAATGTTCATTGTTGTGTGACTGTGAATGAAACTGACAAATGTTTAGCCTTTGTTCCTATGCTAAAATAGCTTCTTCCATGCATCAATGCAGCTGGCTAGAACACGAAAAAAAAAATACATTATTCATCTTAGCGTGTTAACTTGACATGTTTTTTGACTGACACATTTAATCATGGGTAGAGAAACATTTTAACCAATTGGTGTCCAAAATTCAGAGGCCTACCTTTCAAACACATTGGGGCCAATAGTACATAATTGATATTAGGAAGCAAAGATTTTATTTTCTCAGGAAAGAGAGAGGACCCCACTGACCATAAGAGCTTACGTTCTACAGGTGAGAGAGAGAGGAACCTGCTGACCATAAGAGCTTACACTCTACAGGAGAGAGAGGACCCCGCTGGCCATAAGAGCTTACAATCTACAGGTGAAAGAGGACACTGCTGGCCATAACAACTTACACTCTACAGAAGAGAGAGGACCTGCTGGTCATAAGAGCTTACACTCTACAGAAGAGAGAGGATCCTACTGACCATAAGAGCTTACACTCTACAGGAAAGAGATAGAGGATGCTGTTGACTATGAGAGCTTACACTCTACAGGTGAGAGAGAAAGAGTACTCTGCTGACCACAGAGTGATGATTACGAGATCTTACACTTACAGCAGAGCAAAGAACCCTACTGACCATACGAACTTACACTTTACAGGAGAGAGAGGACCCTGCTGACCATGCGAGCTTACACTCTACAGGTGAGCGAGAAAGGACCTGCTGACCATAAGAGCTTACACTCTAGAAGAGAGAGAGGATCTGCTGACCACAAGAGCTTACATTCTTCAAGTGAGAGAGGAGGACCCTGCTGACCATGAGAGCTTACATTCTACAGGAAAGAGATAGAGGATCCTGTTGACTATGAGGGCTTACACTCTACAGGAGAGAGAGAGGACCCTCTGGCCATAAGAGCTTACAATCTACAGGTGAGAGAGAGGACCCTGCTGGCCATAAGAACTAACACTCTACACTAAAGAGATAGAGGATGCTGTTGACTATGAGAGCTTACACTCTACAGGAGAGAAGGACCCTGCTAACCATAAGAGCTTACAATCTACAGGCGAGAGAGAGAGAACCTCACTAACCATAAGAGCTTACACTCTACAGGACAGAGAGGACCTGCTGACCATAAGAGCTTACACTCTACAGGAGAGAGGACCCTGCTGACCATAAGAACTTACACTCTACAGGAGAGAGAGGACCTGTTGACCATAAGAACGTACACTCTACAGGAGAGAGAGGACCCTGCTGACCATGCGAGCTTGCACTTACAGATGAGAGAGAGGACACTGTTGACCATAAGACCTTACACTCTAGAGGAGAGATAGGATGCTGCTGACCACAAGAGCTTACACTCTTCAGATGGGAGAGGACCCTGTTGACCATAAGAGCTTACATTCTACAGGAAAGAGAGAGAGAGGATCCTGCTGACCATGAGAGTTTATACTCTACAGGTGAGAGAGAGAGAGGACCCCGCTTACCATAAGCGCTTACATTCTACAGGAAAGAGATACAGGATCCTGTTGACTATGAGAGCTTACACTCTAGAGGAGAGATAGGATGCTGCTGACCACAAGAGCTTACACTCTTCAGATGGGAGAGGATCCTACTGACCATAAGAGCTTACACTCTACAGGAAAGAGATAGGGGATGCTGTTGACTATGAGAGCTTACACTCTACAGGAGAGAGAATACTCTGCTGACCACAAGAGCTTACACTCTACAGGTGAGAAGGACCCTGCTGACCATAAGAGCTTACACTCTACAGGAGAGAGGACCCTGCTGACCATAAGAACTTACACTCTACAGTAGAGAAAGGACCCTGCTGACCATAAGAACTTACACTCTACAGGAGAGAGAGGACCCATGAGAGAGGACCCTGTTGACCATAGAGCTTACATTCTACAGGAAAGAGAGAGATGATCCTGCTGACCATGAGAGTTTCCACTCTACAGGTGAGAGAGAGAGAGGACCCTGCTGACCATACACACTTACATTCTACAGGAAAGAGAGAGAGGATCCTGCTGACCATGAGAGTTAACACTCTACAGGTGAGAGAGAGAGGACCCTGTTGACCATAAGAGCTTACATTCTACAGGAAAGAGATACAGGATCCTGTTGACTATGAGAGCTTACACTCTACAGGAGAGAGAGAGGACCCTGCTGGCCATAAGAGCTTACACTCTACAGAAGAGAGAGGATCCTACTGACCATAAGAGCTTACACTCTACAGGAAAGAGATAGGGGATGCTGTTGACTATGAAAGCTTACACTCTACAGGAGAGAGAGTACTCTGCTGACCACAAGAGCTTACACTCTACAGGTGAGAAGGACCCTGCTGACCATAAGAGCTTACAATCTACAGGAGAGAGAGAGGACCCCACTGGCCATAAGAGCTTACAATCTAGAGGTGAGAGAGAGAGGACCTCACTAACCATAAGAGCTTAAACTTTACAGGACAGAGAGGACCCTGCTGACTATAAGAGCTTGCACTCTACAGGAGAGAGGACCCTGCTGACCATAAGAACTTACACTCTGTAGGAGATAGGACCCTGCTGGCCATAAGAACTTACACTCTACAGGAGAGAGGATCCTGCTGACCATGCGAGCTTACACGCTACAGTTGAGCGAGAGAGGACCCTGCTGACCCTAAGAGCTTACACTCTAGAGGAGAGAGAGGACCCTGCTGACCACAAGAGCTTACACTCCAGTTGAGAGAGAGAGGATCCTGTTGACCATAAGAACTTACATTCTACAGGAAAGAGAGAGCGGATCCTGCTGACCATTTGAGCTTACACTCTACAGGTGAGAGAGAGAGAGGACCCCGCTGACCATGAGAGCTTACACCTTACAGGAAAGAGAAGGCGAGAGAGATAAAGAGAGGCGACACTGCTGACAATAAGAGCTTACACTCAACAGGAAAAAGAGAACCCTGCTGACCATAAGAGCTTACACTCTACAGGAGAGAGAGGACAGTGCTGGTGATAAGAGCTTACACTCTACAGGAGAGGGAGAGGACCCTGCTGACCATAAGATCTTCCACTCTACAGAAGAGAGAGGACCTTGATGATTATGAGATCTTACACTTTACAGCAGAGCAAAGAACCCTACTTACCCTAAGAACTTACACTTTACAGGACAGATATGACCTCGATGACCATAAGAGCTTACACTGTACAGGAGAGAGAGGAATAAGAGCTTACACTCTACAGAGAGGTCCCATCTGACCATAAGAGCTTACACTCTACAGGAGGGAGAGGACCTTGATGATTGTGAGAGCTTATTCTTTACAGGAGAGCACCGAACCCTACTGACCATAAGAGCTTACACTCTACAAGAGAGAGAGAGGATGCTACTGACCATAAGACCATAAGTACTTACACTCTACAGGACAAGAGGGACACCGCTGATCATAATAGCTTACACTCTACAGGAGAGAGAGAACACTGCTGTGTGTTAAAACTATGTGTAGGTTTTTTATTCAATGTACTGTTTGACAAGATATTGTCTTATTTACTAAATTAAGCTTTTTACTTTTTTATTAGATTTTTTTATGTTTGCTAATTTTCTTTCATAATATATGCCAAAGAGTAAATAAAAGACTGTCTGCTGGTGGGGCAGAAAAGTGTCCCATCTTTTTATTGTTTTACTTTGTACAATTTCTCACTGAAACTGATAATCGGTGCGTCCAACAGAAGCAGCAGAGACTATAAACCACTTCTAATGAAAAACAGTATTGGAAAGAAGTGGGGTAACTTTGCTGCTGATGGCAACCAATTGAAGATTCCAAGAGGCTGAGGAGGTTTCCATGTGGTTTATTATTAACACGTTTCAAAGTTGTCCACCTTCTTCATCAAGATAAACCCCAATACCAGACACAATTATATCCAGTAATCAGGGCCGGCATTAGCAGCAGGCAGACTAGGCAGCTGCCTAGGACCCCTGTTCACCCAGGGGCTCCCTGCCAATGGCAGGCCGCTATGGGGCTCGTGAGTCAGGGGGGCCCGCCCGCCTACCCAAAAACCCCCGATGCCTTCTGACGCTACATTCAACTCCCTCCCTCATCATTCCCCTCTGCCTCTGACGCTGCAGGTGCGTGATGACATCACTTCATCGAGTACCCACTGTGTGCCAGTCATTGTGGCTGCTGATACCAGAGCAGAGCCTGGAGCAGCACGGGAAACGAAGAGGAGAAGTGAGGTGAGTAGTGTTGAGTATTCCGATACCGCAAGTATCGGATATCGGCCGATATTCGCTGTATCGGAATTCCGATACTTAGTTCCGATATTTTTCCTATATCGTATACCAGAATCGGAAGTTCCCATAATTCTTTGAGAGGCACTGTGATTTTAGTCAGCCAATGAGGAATCCTACGAAGTGTGGGCACATCCTGTACTGCTGCGGTCATCTTAACTAATGGCATGGCTGTGATTGGCTGCTGAAATGATGTCAGAATGCACTATAAAAGGCGCCGCCGCCATTTTAGCGTCACTGTGCTGTGAACTCAGTTAGGGACAGAACGCTGCTCTGCTGACTCAGAGGGACAGTTAGAGATTGCGATTTTGTGTACTTTGCTTTAGGCAGGCTAGTTTACCAACCGCTGTGTAAAGCTTCCTTTTGCCTTGCAGTGTTGTTTTAACAGCTCTGTGCAAGGTGTGTGTGTGAGAGTGCAGGTGACGCTGCAGTTTGCTCTGCATCCAACGCTGTCTGTAGGCATCTGCACGTGTCACTCACAGACTCTTTTTTTTTTTTCTTTAGTGTAATTCTAGCTGCTCCATTCAATAGAAATTATAGTGTGATGTGCTTCCATCCGTAAACAATACATTGGTTGCAAACACTATAGAAGTACAGAAAGGAGCTTTTCACAGATAGTGAACAGTTGTGTTTCAGTGTTCACTGCAGTCTGTGAGGTATTTTTTTTTTTTTTTTTTTAAATGCAGATCACACTCCAGTTACTTCTTCAACTAATGCTGCGTGTACTCTGCTGAGTGTCTGTCACTGGCTCATCCTTGTCATTTTTCTAAAATTGGTGCTGCTTTATTCTATTTTCAATTTACTAAAATCTATTAGTGTGACGCTCTTCCATCAAAATACAATACATTGCTTGCAAACATAATAGAAGTCCACAAAAAGGCCTTTCACAGCAAGTGAACAGTTGTGTTCAGTGTTCACTCTAGTCTGAGGTTTAAATTTTTGGTAGGAGTGTAGATCCCGCTCCACTTACTTCAACCACCGCTGCGTGTACTCTGCTGAGTGTCTGTCACTGGCTCATCCTTGTCATTTTTCTAAAATTGGTGCTGCTTTATTCTATTTTCAATTTACTAAAATCTATTAGTGTGACGCTCTTCCATCAAAATACAATACATTGCTTGCAAACATAATAGAAGTCCACAAAAAGGCCTTTCACAGCAAGTGAACAGTTGTGTTCAGTGTTCACTCTAGTCTGAGGTTTAAATTTTTGGTAGGAGTGTAGATCCCGATCCACTTACTTCAACCACCGCTGCGTGTACTCTGCTGAGTGTCTGTCACTGGCTCATCATTGTCATTTTTCTCGAATTGGTGCTGCTACAATCTATTTCAAACAATTCAAATCTATTACTGTGACGTGCTTCCATCCGTATACAATACATTGGTTTCAAACACTATAGAAGTACACAAAGGGGCCTTTCACAGCTAGTGAACATGGGTTTTTAATTTTGAACTAAAATATGTATTTTTTCAAATGACACAAATATAAGTAATGTTGAAGAGGAATAGTCCTACATCCATTGTTTGCACAATATTACAGGTGTACATCACGTCCCTTAATCAACAATGTATTATTATATTTACTTGTATGCTTTTATTTAAAAGCCAAGAACACAGAAGGATAACCTTCGCACTGCAGCTGTTGTCAAAGTTCAACCCACATTATGCACTTCCAACATAGCAGCATTTGAGGCATGATGTGAGTTGGATTTGTCAAAGTTATGGAGTGAGAAGGTTCACCATCAGTACCCTATAGCATAAGTATGCTTTTGTGTTAGCATTTGTGTTAGATATGTGGATATCTGCCATAATATGTCACAATTATTTAGTTACAGATTTGTTACCAACACTAATCATTGAATGGTTTTAAATGTGACGTTTGACTTGTTTACAGCTTAGAAATAAGGGTGTAGCCTGATATCTATGTGTAGCACTAGCCACTTTAACATGTCATGTTTTTTTCAACATGTGTAGCTAGGCAGCAGTAATTTTTGCCGGACACACAGCAGGGGAACAGCAGGCGTTACTGAACCCCACAAACACATCATCGATTGTTTTGATCTGTGCATCCAACACTTCTGAGCCCAGGGTCAAGGAGGGTGTAGGCTGAGGCCTAGTATGAGATGTTTGAACTTTAATTTTAACTTTAATTTGGAGTTAGCAGCATTAATTTTTGTCAGACACACAGCAGGGGAACAGCAGGCGTTACTGAACCCCACTATCACTATAGCTTGTGTATTGGTCTGTGTACACGACACTTCTGAGCAGCAACTGGCAGTGTTGTAGCCCAGGGAGTATAGTTCAGGTGGTAGAAAGATGAACATAACAGGAGACATGGAAAACGTTGCCAACCAGTTAGTTAATCTGAAACCGGACAGGCAAATTCAGGCGAGATTCATGCCTAGTTCATTTTCAGAAAAGTAAGCCGTTCTACATTATCGGAGGAGAGTCTCATGCAACGGTCTGTTAGTACACCACCTGCAGCAGTAAAGACGCGCTCCGATAATACACTGGCAGCAGGGCAAGCCATCACCTCCAATGCATACTGGCTAAGCTCTGGCCATGTATCCAGCTTAGAGACAACAAACTTGAATGGGGAAGAGCCATCTGGGAGTACACTGAGAGGGCAAGACATGTAGTCTGTCACCATCTTACGGAAATGTTGCCTCCTGCTGACTGGAGCCGTCTCGGATGGTGTAGACATTGGTGGCGCTGCCACAAAACTTCACCACATTTGGAACATACTGTTCTTGCCCTGTGCAGAGGCGCTGCTTGTGCTCCCTCTTGTTGCAGAGCTGTCTCCACTGCCTCGACGCACAGAGCTGCTTTGTAAAGCAGTAGCAGCAGCAGTGCTCTCGGCTGGAATGGAGAACATTATGGATTGCACCAGTGTGTCTTGGTACTTCCGCATTTTACGCTCCCGGTTCAACGGTGTGATGAGGCTTTGTAAGTTGTCCCGGTAGCGAGGGTCTAGGAGGGTGTACAGCCAATAATCAGACGTGGTGTGAATGTGTTCGATGCGGCGGTCGTTTCTCAGGCACTGCAGCATGAAATCAACCATGTGCTGCAGACTCCCAACTGGCCAAGAAACGTTGTCCCCTACAAGAGGCGTCATCTCTGCCTGCTGTGCATCACCCCACCCTTGGTCTACATACTGACTAGAGCATTGTCTACCTCCCTCTGGAGTGATGTCTTCCTCCTCCATTGACTCCTCCTCATCCTCCTCACAAAGTCCTTCAAATACATAAAAATTTACAAAATTTAAAACTCAAAATTTAAAAACATTGTATCATAATTCTGTAACATCACTTTATGGAAACACAATAGCATTACAAAAGGATAGACAAAAACTGTACATTATGTGCTTTGTAAATACATTAAAAGTTTGGAATGGTTATGAAAGTATAGACAGCGACTCTGGAGGTTCAATTGTTGATACAGCATGGTACTTTGAAAGTCCTCCAGCCCTTTGTGAGGAACCACGTTGCACTGACTGTCCAGAAGGTGATGGAATTTGTGACTCCTCATCCTCCACCTCTTCCAAAACCTCATGCCTTAGTGCTTGCAGTGTTTTTTGAAGCAGGCAGATAAGGGGGACAGTCAGGCTGACTAGTGCATCATCTGCACTCGCCATCCGCGTTGACTCATCAAACGCACGCAAAACGTGGCAGATGTCCTTCATAGAGTCCTTCGCCACTCATTACACTGGCTGCCCATTCATTATAGGATCCAATTCTAATTACTGGTTCTCACCAACAAAGCTCTCCACAGTGCAGCACCCCCCTACATCTCCTCCCTCATTTATATTTATCGGCCTAACCGACTGCTGCACTCTGCAAACGACCTTTGACTAACCTCTGCACTAATCCGTACCTCCCACTCCCAACTCCAAGACTTCTCCCGCGCTGCGCCAATCCTCTGGAATGCTCTACCCCAAGAAATTAGGACTATCCGCAATTTGGATGGTTTCAGGCGCTCCCTCAAAACACATTTGTTCACAGTGGCCTATCACATTCACTAATCAAAGTCATTCTATGTGTAAGTCTGTGTGTGTAGCCCATTCACTATCTCCATGCATCCCTCACTCCCTTAAAATGGCTGGACCATCATTGTAAAAACACCATTGTATATAAACACCTGTAATTTGTATCTCCCCCACCTCATTGTAGATTGTAAGCTTTCACCAGCAGGGGCGGCTGATTTAGCTTTAATTATTGTATTGTTAACGTTGTTACTTATGACTTTTGTTTTGAAACTGTTAAACTGTAAAGCACTGCGGAATATTATGGCGCTATATAAATAAGAATATTATTATTATTATTATTATTATAGAGGCCCACTCAGTAGTGGTGAAGTGTGAACGGCGCTAATTGCGAGTTGATTGCGCCTGATGCAGCTGATACTCCATTACTGTTGGCTGCTGCTCACACAACCGCTCCAACATATGTAACGAGGAATTCCACCTGGTGGGTACATCACATATGATGCGATGTTCATGAAGGCGAAATCTGCGTTGCAGAGCTGCAATCAGCGATCTGGCCATGCTGGAACGTCGCAAGTGAGCGCACTCTAGGCGGACCTTGTGCAGCAGTGCATCAAGATCCGGATAGTCCCTCAAAAAACTCTGCACGACCAAGTTGAGCACATATGACAGACATGCTATGTGAGTGAGGTTGCCAAGGCCCAGAGCTGCCACCAGATTTCGGCCATTGTCACACACTACCAAGCCTGCCTGTAGATTCGCTTCCAAAAAAGTCTGGCTCCGCCCTTCTGGCTTTGCTTGACTTCATTGTATTATCTACGTTAAGCTAGCCGGGTGCTTAGGTGCCTTAATCTGTCAGTTTTGCTTGATGTTAGGATCGCAAAGTATTTTTTTTTCTGTTTAATTATCCATGCTACAATTTATGTTAGGAGGTGTCCACCTTTTCTCCCAGTCCCTAGATCTTGTAGGGATTCCTCCCTCGCAACTATAGGTCTTCGTTCACACTAGATGAGGACTTTAGCGGGTCTGATTGCAGGATCAGGTTCCCCGTTACATCGTAGGGATTCAGCTTAGTTGTATTGTAGGGACAGAATTCCCTTCTTTCCTTACTGGTTGTAGCAGATCATAACAATGGGTACTGGTCCACGCATCGGTGGTCAGGTGGACCTTGCTACTGAGGGCGTTTAGTAGCGCATGTTTAATTTTTCCCTCAACATGCTTTTGCAGACCAGGGAGGCTTGCCTGCTGAAATGAAATCGGCTTGGCACATTGTATTGTGGGACTGACAATGATATTCAGTTACGGAAACTGTCTGTCTCCACCAGCCTGAATGACAGCATTTCAAGGGACAGGAGTTTTGCAATGCCAGCATTCAGAGCCTGTGCTCGTGCATGGTTTGCGGAGTATGGCCGTCTTTTATCCCATGCCTGTGCTACCGATGGCTGTTTTGTGGCCTGGGAGTGTGAGGATGACAGGGAACTTGCTGCTGTGTGTGGAATAACAGTTTGTCTCTGGACAACAGTGGCCGAGGTTCTTCCATGGCGATCCTGTGAGGAAGCAGAACCAGCTGTGTGTGAGCTCGATGAAGAGGCTTCAACACAACCTGAAGATGTAGGTGCTGCTGTAGGTTGGCCTACATCTCCAGTGTGTCTTTGTAACTCAACTACGTGCTTTGTCCGCACATGTTTCCACATATTTGTGGTATTGAGGTGACTGACACTTTTAGCTATTTTTAATTTTTGATTACACAGCTTGCATTTGACATAGCAAATATCATGTGCAAGTGTGTGAAAAAAGGACCATGCAGTGCAAGTCCTGGGAGCGCACGTTTTGACTTTTGGAAGACAACTGCTCCGAACAGGTGCCAAACTGGAGGCTACAGGCAACCGAGTCTGCAGCCTAACTCTCCCTCCTGTTTGTACCGTTGGGGCAATGTCTTCCTCTATCTTCCTTCTATCACTAACCACTTCTCTAGGGCTCTCCCAGCTTTCAACCAAAGTACTGGTTCTCAGCCACAAAGCTATCCACAGTACAGCACCCCTCCTACATCTCCTCCCTCATTTCTATCTATCGGCCTAACCGACTGCTGCGCTCTGCAAATGACTTTCGACTAACCTCTGCACTAATATGTACCTCCCACTCCCGACTCCAAGACTTCTCCCGCGCTACGCCAATCCTCTGGAATGCTGTACCCCAAGAAATTAGTACTATCCACAATTTGCATGGTTTCAGGCGCTCCCTCAAAACACATTTGTTCAGAGCGGCCTATCACATTCACTAATCAAAGTCATTCTATGTATTCTGTGTAAGTGTGTATGTGTGTGTGTGTCTCTAGCCCATTCACTATCTCCATTCCCTAATTCCCTTAAGATGGCTGGACCATCATTGTAAATGCACCATTGTATATAAACACCTATACTTTGTATCTCCCCCACCTTTTATTGTACATTGTAAGCTGTCACGAGCAGGGGCGACTTATTTAGCTTAAATTATAGTATTGTTAACGTTGTTACTTATGACTTGTGTTCTTAAACTGCAAAACTGTAAAGCGATGCGTAATATGATGGCGCTATATAAATTAATATTATTATTATTAGGATTCCTCTGAGCTGCTCCCACCACCTTCCTGTTCCTCACGCCATGTTTGGTCTTGGACCTCATCATCTCCTCTACCCTCTGCCAACACCTGCTGCTGTTGGGTGGTCCGGCCAGCACCATGCTCAACAGAAACTGGCACCTGAGTCTCATCATCATCAGATGCGTTCTGCGGTGTGCTGACCATCGGCACTGTCTCACCCGCCTCTTCAGATTCAGAGAGACACAGCTGTTGCGCATCACTGCATACTCCCTCTTCTTCACATTACAGAATGCTGCTTGGCTGGGCCCCTGTTTGCAAGCCAATAGATTCTGAGAACAGAAGCAGACACTCAGCTGGCTCCTGTACAGAACTCTCTGACTGCCTGGGCAATTTGCCAGGCGGTGAAGAGACAGATGGTTGCTCAACAGTGCTGTGGTCCTGAGAGGAGGTGGAAGCAATTGAAGTCGATGCATTGGCTGACATCCAACCAACAACGGCTTCAATTTGTTCTTCCCGCAGCAGGGGGGTACTCGGAGCTCCTACAAAAGTGCGCATAAAGGAACGCTCACGGGGAAAACTGGTGGATGCTGTGTCATTGGGGGCCGCAGCAGCCACAGAATCCCCACGTCCTCTCCCTGAAGAAACTCCACGGCCACGACCACGTGCCTTACTCCCTGCCTTCTTCATCTTGGTAGATTGATAAAGAAAGTCTGAAAAGTTATAAGGCCTAAGTGTGGTTATTCCGCAGAGACTGCAGTGAACACTGCACACAACTGTTCAGTAGGTGTGAAAGGCCCCTTTGTGTACTTCTATAGTGTTTGCAACAAATGTATTGTATACGGATGGAAGCGCGTCACACTAATAGATTTTATTTATTTGTAATAGAATGGATCAGCAACAATTAGAGAAAATTTCAAGGATGTGCCAGTGACACACGCTCAGCAGACTACAACCAGCAGTGGTTGAAGAACTAACTGGAGCGTGATCTGCACTCCAAAAAGGAAAACCTCAGACTACAGTGAACACTGCACACAACTGTTCACTACCCAACGCGTCTCAGCAGGAAGGCAGTCTGTGCGTCAAAACAAAGGCGCAAGCATACATCCACGTACCCTGTTTATAAAGCTATATAAAAAAAATTATGTAGTAGTGACGCACACTTTATTGAGGTACAGTATTACATCGCCATTCACCATCTGTGGCTATGCAGTCTCATCTATATATACCTTATCTATCCGTTGTCATGCTTGCAAGTCGACAGTCAGGCATAAATAGCAATTTTCACTATGCACTATGCACTTTTTAAAGGTTATGTTTGTTAATAAAAATGATTATTGCCACATATTATGAGTATTACATGATGGAAATTGTATAATTTTGTATAAACTGTTTAGTGACATTATTCAGCAAATGTAACATTTTAGTAATGTCACAGATAACTTGTAATGCTGATGATGTTTTGAAGTCAGACATTCATTGTCTATACAATAAAAATGGTGTACATACTGTTACTTATCCATCATTAATGGATTCAGATATGTACTTGTATGCTTTTATGTACAACCGTATAGCAGATTCCTTAACTAATTTATTTTGTGGTTTGCATTGCTGTTCAACATGTTAATGTATGTGTTTATGTTTGTCAATTCTTTATTTATCTAGATATTAGTTTAAATGAAATCATCATCTTATGGTAGTAAAGGTTATCTTTCTCTTGTTTGAAGTATATACATTTAAAATTGACAGGTAACAAGGAAATTACTTGATCTAGTATTTAAACATCCTCCTTGACCCTGGGCTCCAGTTGTTGCCTGTAAGTGCTGGTAGCACAGTCAACACTTGATCCTGTGTTACTGGGGTTCAGTAATGTCAGCTGTTCCCCTGCTGTGTGTACGTCAAAAAGTCCTGCTGCCTCCACCCTGTTCTCTTCTCATCCCTGGGCTCCAACACCGCCAGTTGTTGCTCGGAAGTGCTGTTAGCACGGTCAACACTTGCTCCTGTGTTACTGGGGTTCAGTAATGTCAGCTGTTCCCCTGCTGTGTGTACGTCAAAAAGTCCTGCTGCCTCCACCCTGTTCTCTTCTCAACCCTGGGCTCCAACACCGCCAGTTGTTGCTCGGAAGTGCTGTTAGCACAGTCAACACTTGCTCCTGTGTTACTGGGGTTCAGTAATGTCAGCTGGTCCTCAGTTGTGCCATTGGCTCTTTTCCTTCTGCTGCCCCTCCGGGTTCCAGTAACGTCAGCTGGTTCTCCCGCAGTGCCTTTGGCCTAGGTGCCTCCATCTCGGTATCCGAGTTCCAGCAACGTCTGCTGGTCCTTGGTAGTGCTTTGGAGCACAGGTACCTCCTGCTTAGTAACCGTGTCCCAGTAACGTCAGCTGGTCCTCGGTTGTGCCATTGGCTCTTTTCCTTCTGCTGCCCCTCCGGGTTCCAGTAACGTCAGCTGGTTCTCCGCAGTGCCTTTGGCCTAGGTGCCTCCATCTCGGTATCAGAGTTCCAGCAACGTCTGCTGGTCCTTGGTAGTGCTTTGGAGCACAGGTACCTCCTGCTTAGTAACCGTGTCCCAGTAACGTCAGCTGGTCCTCGGTTGTGCCATTGGCTCTTTTCCTTCTGCTGCCCCTCCGGGTTCCAGCACAGTCAGCTGGTCCTCGTTACTTGCATTGGCTCTTGTACCTTCTGCTACATTTACAAATTGAAGATTTTTTAAATGTTTATTTGGGTAATCACTCTGGATCTCCAACAATGAAGATGACGACCCTGATGACCACCCCGAAGAAGATGACGACCACAAGGACGACAAGCATCAAGCCAACCAGCCTAAACACCATCACAAAGAAGAAATAAAAGATTACCCAACAGGACTAAGAAGGTTAAGACAAACTACAAGATACAGAACAAGAGACTTAAGAACAATAAGCAGAAGATCAAAAAGCAGAATAACATGAAGTATAAGACCAAAATGAAGAGCAAAATATATGCTCTAAATTATAAGCAGAAGAAGACTAAGCAGTGTATGGGGGTGAGTCCGTTCCTCCTCGTGGTGCCCCTGGAAAATGCCTGCTGCTGCAGGCTAAACTGAACACGGACAAATACTGTTGTAATTTAAATCTTTTGTGACAGCAAGAACGGAAGGATGAACAATTCATACTTTGACAGATTACAAGTACAGGAATCTCTGTCACAAATAAGAATATTATGAAGAAGATGAAGAAGTAGAATATGAAGAAGAATAATAGTTTAATAAGAAGAATATGAGTAATGTTAACAAAAAGATGAATAGCAAGAAGTTTAAGAAGAAGATAAAGAAGGTGAAGATGAAGAATAATTTGATGAAAAAGATGATGCTGCTGAAGATTATGAAGGAGAAAGTGTGTGAAAAGTTAAAAAGGTGAAGAGCATGGAAGTTGTGAAATATACATATTTGCCAAAATAGAAAAAACGTTAACAACATTGTCAATTTCTTCGTCAATCCGAACATCTTTAAAAAAAAAAATATTTATGCTATTCCATTTGATTAGGTTAAACATCTATGCCTTTAATGTCTTCTCAACCTTCCCCAATACATTCTACATTACTCTTTGTTGTTTTCCTTCATGTACAATTAACCAAAAAGGCAAGAATGGGGTTTTTTTAATTCCGATATTTTGTTCCCATAGACTTACATTGGATTTCCGGGATCGTATCGGGTATCGCCGATATTTTTTGGGTATCGGCGATACCATTCCGATTCCGATACTTTTGGATATCGGAAAGTATCGCTCAACTCTAGAGGTGAGTATGGTGTTTTTTTTAATTTATCAGTGAGTGAGTACTTGACTGTGGGGCTGGATTATATTCTAAGGGGTGGAGGGTGGGGGCTACATTATATTCTATGGGGGTCATTATACCCTAAGAGGGGCTGTATCATATTCTATTTGGGTCCTGCATTAAACTCTATGAGGGGGCTGCATTATATTCTATGAGGCAGGCAACATTATATTTTATGGGGGTCTGCTTTATACTCTATGAGGGGCTACATTATGTTCTATGGGGGCCTGCATTATACTATATGATGGGGGCTGCATTACATTGTATGGTGGGGCTACGTTATATTCCATGGGGTGGCTGCGTTATACTTTGTGAAGGGGGTTACATTATCTTGCATGGGGAACTGCATTATAGTCTATTTCGGTTATGCATTATACTCTGAGGGGGCTAAATTTTATTATATGAGGGGGCTGCATTCTATTGTATGGTGGGGCTAAATTATATTCCATTGGGGTGACTGCATTATACTTTGTGAGGGGGCTACATTATATTCTATGAGGGTCTGCATTATATTCTATGGGGGCTGCATTATATTATATTATATATGGGGGCTGCATTATAATCTATGAGAGGGCTACATTATATTCTATGCAGGCTGCATTATTTTCTTTTGGGTGGCTGCATTATGCTATATGAGGTGACTGCATTATGCTCTATGAGGGGGCTACATTATATTCTGAGGGGTAGATGCATTATACTATATGGAGCTGAATTATACTCTATCACACTCTGGGCAGTGCATTAAACAACATGTACTACATGGGACCTGGTTATACTGTATCAAGAACTATGGGGAATACATTATACTATATGAAGATCTATGGGGTGCGGTATACTATGGGAAGTGAATTGTACTACATGGAGGACTATGGGGGTGCATTATACTATTATGTGGACTGAGGAGTGTATTTTAATATATGGAGGACTATGAGAAGTGTATTATACTATATGGCGGACTAAGGGGCACATTATATTATATGGCGGACTATAGGGCACATTATATTACATGGAGAACTATGGGGTGTGCATTATACAATATGGAGGACTGTGGTGCACATTATACTATATGGAGAACTGTGGGGTGCATTATACTATATGGAGGACTATGGAGTGTACAGTATTATACTAAACAAGCAAAATGCAGCCTATTCATCGAGTGACTGAATTGTTTATGCCGGAACAGAATTAATTGTTCTCAGCAGCACATCTCCCGGAGAAAACTGAAGATATGCTGCTGATAAAAAATTTATCCACTGGACCAGGATTCCCAGCCGGCCTCAAGCTGCTTAGCGGTTGCGATCAGACGAGGGCAGGCAACTTCAGCTTAGAATGGCAGTTGACGTTGATATGCTGCTGATAGCATGATATTGTATGGGGACAGATTGATCTAATAGTGATTGTTCTGTCCCCATCATTGTTCCTTAGCAGATGTAAAGAGGCAGGGAAGCATCAAACGACTTCAATATTGTCAATCACACTGGCAGCCTGAACTCTGCGCATGTAACTACAACCAAAATGATTCTGTGTGATGTGCAATATGTCAGCATTTGGGGCCCCATTTTAAACTTTTGCCCAGGGCCCCACTTTGCCTAAAACCGGCCATGCCTGGAATCTTCAATTGGTTATCATTAACAGTGCAGTTAACCCACTTCTTTCCAATGTTGTTTTTCATCGGATTCTACTCGTGGGCTTGGAGAAACTGACATTTTAAGATAATACAGGTGTTGTGTATTACAAAAAATCATCAGGTGAGCACCGCCTTGCAGCCTGTTTGCTCCATCACCGGATAAGACCCTATTGCGCTTTCATTGTTCTTCCAGGTTCCTTAACTGATATAAACAACTTCTGTAATTTCCTCAGAAGATGATATTAAGGAACAGTGGTTTAGTGCAGCAAAATCAAAAGAAAATGCAATGGCAGGCATCAAAGATGGTGAGTAGTGTTGTGCGATACTTCCTGATATCAAGAAGTATCGGATCGGATTGGATCGGACCGATACCCAAAAAGTATCGGGTATCACCGATTCCGATACCGGAAACCAATGCAAGTCAATGGGACAGAAATATCGGAATTAAAATAAACCCTTTCTTTCCTTGTAAACACTAGATATACACACATAGAATACATATATATATATATATATATATATATACATGTCATTGTGACATATATTTATATACATATATTTATAGTTCATACACTTCTACATAGTAAAATAGCCGCTAATTCAATTGCCGGAGAATGCCAGCTTTTGTGGAATTACAGAACCACCCTACATGAAATGACACATGGTTTACATACAGTTAACCATGTCATTTCATGTAGTTTGATATATGGTTTTCACTAACAATTACATGAGTGTATGTGTGCAAAATTTCACACATGTAGGGGTTAATTAAAGGTGTAAATTCGTTGAAAAAAAATGCGTGGGCTCCCGCGCTATTTTCTAAACCAGACAGACAAGGCCAGCGAGTGGGGCAGATAATAATAGCCGAGGGAGGGTGCATTTATTTTGTGCCCCCCCTGGCTACTAATTTCATTTAAAAGACTTTATTCTGGCTGTGTATTTTTTTATACATTTTCAACCTTTATGATGGCAAGTGGGGTAATAAGGGGTTAATGTCACCTTTGATTGAACTGTGACAATAAACCAGGTTAGTAATGGAGAGGCGTCAATAAGACACCAAATCCATTATTAATCATAAAGTTTGTAAATTTTTTAAAAAAGACACAGTCAGAATAAAGTCTTTTAATGAAATAAGACACAACACAGTTTTCATTATTTTTATTGTACTCTCATCCTGTGACGCCATCGATCTCCTGTAAAAAAACAAAAATAACAAACCAACACAAGTACTCCCTGTACAACGAAGTCCAAAATAACGAGTGTCCCACGACGAGTCCAGCTCTGCTACATCTGGATGCCAGGCTCAGCCTGACATCCAGACACAGCAGAACTGCATACCTGAGGAGATTCCCGACGGTGACGTCATCCGGACTTCTTTACAGCCAGCTGTCGCAAGACTACAGCTGGCCGAGATTATCCAGTACCCGGCAGTCACGTGCAGTTATCGCGAGAAGCTGCACGTGACCACCAGGGAGAGGGTAATGGCCGGCCATCCAGGACGTGACCACCGGGGATCTTCTGCCAGGTAAGTGCTGAGTCCTGACTCCTGACAGACCCGACCGACACTGACAGTGACACTTTCGCGAAGTTCCTGTGTCACGTACTTCCTTCTGTGACACAGGAACTCCCCATATACTTTACAGGAAAATTCCGATTCCGGTATCCGATATGCAAAAATATCGGAACTCAGAATCGGAATTCCGATACCGTGAATATCGGCCGATACACGATATTTGCGGTATCGGAATGCTCAACACTAATGGTGACCAGTCATTAGGTATTTCATATAAGGCATAATAAAACTAAACAAATAAACTTTTATCTGACCATTTTATTTAGGGATTTTTATGTCTTTAATGATAGTTGGATTTTTGCATTAATTTTACTATTGTATAAGATTTACTTCACACTTGTAAATATGGACATAAAATTGTTGACAAAAACTTCAGTATATTACAGTTCCAGAGAATTTATTTAGTAATTTGATTTTATTGATATAGTCATTTATTGCTGCATTATTTCGCAACTGCTGTAATAATTTCTTTCTATGCTGCTCTTTATTAGCTATTAAGTAGGTAGGAGCAAAACTGAACAGTAAAGTTTGGGATTCGTAACGGACGCTTGGTGTCAAGTAACAAACCACAAACACGGTCTTTTCACTGTACATACAGTTTCCTGTTCAGGTTTGCCACTCTAAAAAAGTTTGTTGAAAGAAGACAATCAACAAGCTTTTAGACTGTGGGAACTTGCAGAGCCAACAAAGCCATGCCAAGTATTAGCGCACCACGTGACCCTGTCTGTATAAAGGCCGGATCACGAGTGCCACAATTCTGCTCCCATTAGTGTCGGGATAGGACTAAGCTAGAGTGAGGGACAGATTCTGACTGCGCACTCTGCAAAAAAGCTGTTGTGTTTACTTTGCAACACATATCTGTGGGATCAATCAAGTAGAAAATCCGGCTCAAACAGTTCCATAAAAACTTTTACATTTTATTGAAACATTTCTTTAAGATAAATCATCAATCAGCAGAAAAACCACAACCCCCAGTATGGGAAGAATATTGTGGCTAGACGCGTTTCGAACTGCAAGGTAAGCCTTTTTTAGCTGATGCTTTTGCTGTAACCATTAAAATAAAACCCATTTTTTGTCTTACCGTTTTCTTTTTGAGGTTTCATTTACATATTAAATATTAAACATTCTTTCCTTTACGAGTGTGTTGAGTGTTCATTAACCCGACCTCAGCTTAATGCTAACAATATATGTGTCATATAATTGTCTTTTAGATACATGTCACAACTGCTTAAAACAGACTTTGGAAAATCTGGAAGTCTCTAAATGTGTCAAGCATGTTGATGGTGGTGTTAATGTATTCTTTTGTAGCTTTAACTTTGGGAAATGTTAAATTCTCAGTGTCATTGTGCTTTCCCATTACAATGACATGAACATTACTATATATGACAGTCCTTTGTTCTTTCTCCGCATTTACTGAACAAATACATCATAGACTTTCTTAGAACTTACTCTATGAATAACATTATGGTAGGGAAGGTTCAATGTTTTCAATACACTTACAACACTCATGGGATTCCCACGTCCAATTATCTTTAGCTTGCACTGCTTCCCAATGGTCGATGTTCATGTCTTAGGAAGTTTACAATCTATGAAGACAACAGCTGGAAGCTAAATAGGTACAGTACATACGTTTTTTTTTGCATAGGTTCACGAGAAAAAATGTTATTATACTTCTTGTCCATTAACTAGTGTAGGTACCATTTACATGTGAAAACTAATAATTTACTGAAGTTATAAGCTTACCAGCTTATAAAGGATTAAAAGAATTAATATTCTGATTGTCCTTATACAATTAAAAGTGAAAAATGTAAGAGTTAAGAAGGACCATATCTCACTGATGGGCAGTACACCAGTTTTGGTAGATGTGCCCTAAAAGTAGTCATACTATAGTAATATTTAAAGATGGGGAATGGACTCTTCTAAATCCTTTGATCTGTCCTAGCCAAATGTATGATATAGGCTTACATGGGTCTTGTAGTAATGTTGCATGTTTTACCGAATGTTAAGGGAAACTTTCTATCAAAATGATCATTCCTAACTCACCATCAAAGCTTTACACTAGTTGGTGATTGCTTTCAAAACTCTAACTAACTTTAAGAAATTGCCTTCAATCATAAATGAAAAAAAAAAAAATTTGTATTGTGCCCTATAAGCAAAATGTCAATACGTTCTTCATAATCTCGTTAAGGGTTTGCACACAGGTTGCAGATTTGTCACTTTTTTTCTAAGCAAATTTGTCACAAAACTTGAAGGGTTTCCCGATGCCAGAAAATTAAATGAGAATCCTGAAGTTTCATGCACACGTTGCTTATATTTTACGTACAGGTTTAAATCTGCAGCATGTCAGATCTTTTAGCACTTTTTCTGCAGATTTGAACCATATGAGTGAGGGAAAATCTGCATAAAAAATGCATGTAAAAAATGCATCAAAACAAGGCAAAAAAGCAGCCATTTAACCCTGCATTTTCCTGCCAAGTGATGCAGAAATGGTGTAGAAATTTCTGCAACAAATTCACAACATATGACCATACCCTAAGGCCACATTTACACATTCTGTACTTGGCCAGTATTTTGCTTCAGTATTTGGAAGCTAAAACCAGGAGTGGAACAATCGGAGGAAAAGTATAATAGAAACAAGTCACTACTTCTGTATTGTTCACCCACTCCTGGTTTTGGCTTACAAATACTGATGTAAAATACTGACCAAATACTGAATGTATGAATGTGGCCTAAGTGTCCTGGCATTATAGTCCATCATTTGGTGTATGCAAAGTGTTCAAAAGGAACTGAGACCACTACACATAGCTTCACTTTGCAGACATCCGAAGTCGTTAAAGCTGGATTGTAAAGTCAGAACTGCACTTTATTGCACGAGACCAAAACCCCCCATTGACTCTATCCAAATAGTATTTGGTATTTTGTAGATGTAAATTTTATTTTTTCCCCAAAAACCATTTACGAGCTTTATATATTTAGAAGACAATGTTATAATTACAATTTAGGGATGATATGTTTCCTGACAGGGTTCCCCAACTCCAGTCCTCAAGGCCCTCCAAAAGATCATGTTTTTAGGATTTCCTTAGTATTGCCCAGGTGATAATTGCATCACCTGGGCAATACAAAGGAAATCCTGAAAACATTATCTGTTGGTGGGCCTAGAGGACTGGAGTTGGGGAACCCAGCTTTAAATATTCAATAAGTTTTGAATTGATAATGATGTTGTAAGGGGTGAAAAATTGCTGTAGGAATGGTATCTGGTAGAATGATAAGATTTTGTCTTTTTTTTTATCACTCTCTCAGTCCCTCACTGTTCCTTTAGATGGCTATAGTCTTTTATTTCACTGAATAGAAAAATAAATGTATTAGCACACTGTGTACACTATTGGCCATTCTGTGTGGTCCTCAACCATATGAACCAAAAAATGCTTGTCTGATAGGTTGACAATAATGTGGGAAGCCACACACAGAAGAGTAGTGGACGACAGCTATGGAGCAGGTACTGGAAAGTACTAATGGTGCCCTGAGTAGACATATCCACATACATCGGGAGAATGGGGTTTAAACCTATTTACCAATCCAGAAGGGAGTATATGAATTAGTCAGGTGGCCTTCCGTGTATGTGTCTCATTCCACAAACCCTTTATCTATTGTGGAGAACCATTAAAATCAGTCAGCAACCTATTCAAACTGTATTTGACATGATTTTTTATGTGGATTTAGGGATGAAATCTATTTCTAAATCCTGTAAAAAAAATTAGTGTGAACATACCATTAAGATGCTTATTTTTTAGGTAAGATTCCTCAAAGTACAATTTAAATGTTAGCGTAACCCCTGGATTGGTTCCGAATGACAATGCGGCCCTTATACCAAAAAAGTTTGGGCACTCCAGGTGTAGACTATACTTACAGTTATAGTCTTTATAACAATAATGCAGCTATATAGTCTACACAGCAGTAATGTATACTCATAAGTATAGTCTATATCGTTTAAAATTCACATATTCAATGTTCATATATATCTTGGCGCACACAGTGTGCTGCTGCACTTTTTGCACTTGCACTTGTTCATGCTTGCTTCACTTCCATTCTCTTTCTGTTAGTGAGGATTCATGTGAAATTATAATGCAGCAGGAAACTTTCGCTTGTTCTTGACATAATCATACATTTAGTTTTCACAGCTGTTTGTTTCTTAAGCACAAACACACTTTGAAGCATCCTAACAACATTTCAAAGGATTTTAAGTCTCAAGAGTTTCTCACAAATAAGTTAGCAAGAAACTGTCATGGTTTACTGGGTTCTTGGATCAGGTAGTCGCGGGGTTAACTTGGTTGGCCTCTTTCTGGGTCCTGGGAGGCTTTTTATAGCCTCACTGTGAAGCCAGCCTTTGTCGTTTATACTCTGACCTTTGGCTGAGTGTGTCTGACCCTGTGCTTGTGCCAGTGCTTTGTGCCTGTGCTTCGTTTTGTCTGTCTGGTTCTGATTTGGCTGTGTCCCTGTTACGAGTTTTGCCTGTCCCTTTTGTACTGCGTTGCTCCGTCTGTGTATGACCCCTTGGCTGTGTTCTGATTATTCTCTGCCTGCTCCTTTTGTACTGCGTTGCTCCCTCTGTGTATTACCTGGCTATCCTGACCATCCATTCTGTCTATGCCCCTTGGTAACTTTATTTCGTAGTTACCCTTCTAGGAGTTTTCCTTTACCTCCTAGATCTCTGGAGCTTAGGCCACGCCCCTAGGCAGTTACGTGTCTGCAGGTCCTTTGGCCTGAAACATTCTCTACCTGATACTGCTGCCTCTGAGAGACGTGTGGCTGGCTCCGCCCCTTGGCAGTCACATGCTGCGGAAGGTCCTGTTACTCAGAAACACATGTCTTCCCTGCTGCGGCTCTACTATTCAGGTATCGTTGGGCACAGTTTGTTCACTCTGGATACACGCAGTGGCTCAGTGAGCAAGTGCACTGCGGTGTCCCTGACATTATAAACGACTGTTACATTTTTTTTTTTTCTAAGGGGAGATTTAGGAGTGTTATCCCCATGGATCCCATGCAGGTGTTAGCAGGTCAGGTGAAACATCTGACGCAAAGATTCCAGGAGTTGAATGTTGAGCAGCGCATGCTGCGGGGTCTCTGGGTACTGGTGGTAAGGATGTGTCATTGGTATCTCCTGAATCTCCAGTTAAACTGCCCGACTACTTCTCAGGGGATAAAAATGAGTTCAGAGCCTTCAGGGAGGGGTGTAAACTTTTTTTCTCCCTGAGGCCTCGCTCTTCTGGGGATGAGTTCCAGAGGGTGGGGTCATTATTTCCCTACTTCGGGGGGCCACACAAGCCTGGGCTTTTTCTCTCTCTCCTTCTGCTCCTGAGAGGATGACTGTTGATATGTTTTTTCATGCCCTGGGCCGCATCTATGATGAGCCTGACAGGGTCCGTATGGCTGAGGACATGGTAATGAGTGTTCGTCAGGGTAAACATTCAGCCGAGTGGTTCTGTTCGGAGTTCCGACGTTGGGCAGCGGAGGTCTCCTGGAATGATGCCGCCCTTCGAGGGCTATTCCGCAGAGGCCTGTCTGAACGTCTCCAGGACGCCCTGGCCCTTCATCCTCCACCTGATACTTTGGAGGACGCCATAACCTAGGCCGTACGAATGGACCGCAGGCTACGCGCCAGGGGTATCATGCAGTGTGAAACCTCACTGTTTGCTGGCAGCAAAGAGACTGGAGCCACTACTGAGGTCATGGACATTGGCACCACCTCGCTAGAGAAGGAGAGAAGACATCGCCGGGAGAAACAACTCTGTTTCTATTGTGGAGAGTCCGGACATTGGAGAAAAGTGTAAGGTTCTTTGTACATGTTCTTGAAACTCAGTTTTTCCGTCAGCCATTTTGCTTTCTGTCTTGCTGCAGCTATCTTGCCCTCAGTCAATATGGAGTTTTCAGCTTCCATGTTCCCGCCCTGATTTTCTCCCTCTTGCTTCTTAAGCAGCCACAGCTGAGCAATCAGTGCTTCTGAATCTAGCCTGCAGTGAACCTGTGACCTGACTCCTGAAGCCTTGGACCTTGTACTCCAGCTATTCCTACTGAGGAACTCTGAAGCACTTGTGGACTCTGGAAACCTGCTCTTTGAAAGATCCACGTTTGCATGGACTTACGGTAACAGAGAAGAAGATCCTGAACCTGTTGTGGAGAGTGATTGCTGAGCTTAGATTACTCTGGCCTGCTGTGTCTCCTGCTTCTGTGTCTGCAAACTGTGTGACTATTTTTGCCAACTTGTATGAAGTAATACAAGACCTTCTATATCAAACCTGTGTCTCATGTATTTTCATCGCACCCAAGCACAAGACGCTATATGAACTGTACTACACACATTACAAGATTCAGAAGCCAAACGTTAGTGTCTGCTGGGTCTGGAAAGGCTGTGTCTGCTGTAACTGTGGATATCGGATGTCCGGTTGTACTTTCTGTGATGACAGTGGTTGTGACTTCTCACAACTATTCCAGTACTCTTGTCTTAAAAGATTTGGAAGATGGAAGCCCGCATAAAGGAACTTTGCGGAGTGACTGATAATATCCTTGCAGATTTACAGACTATAAAAACCCGTTTTACAAACCTACAGGACCTCACTAATCACAATTTGCAAGTGTTTGGACAGACTGCCCAGGATTTGCGAGCCAGGATTGAGGTTCTAGAGGAGCGAGTCCAGGCTCCTGCGTAGCCCCGAGTTCTGGATTCCCAAGTTGCCCCAAGTTGCCCCCTTTTCGTTTTGGCGGTGAACGTGAGAAATTCAGGGGATTTATTAACCAATGCAATCTTTTTTTTTCTGCACATGCTTCACAATTTCCCACTGAACGATCTAAAGTACTTACTATAATTATGTTGCTTACCAACAAGGCTTTGATGTGGGCAAACCCTCTGATTGAGACTGAGGATGAATGTTTGGATCATCTTGATGATTTCATTTCAGCCATGGGGCAGGTGTTTGATGACCCCAATCGAGGTGCAACAGCTGAAGCAGCCATGTTAACTTTGCGCCAAGGTAAGCACTCGGTAGCCGAATATGCCTTGGATTTCAGGATATGGGCCCTTGATACCACTTGGGACAGTTCCGCCAAAAAATCTATTTTTCGAAAGGGGTTGTCTCCACTAATTAAGGATGAACTAGCTCGTGCCGACCCTCCCACTGCGTTAGGTGACTTTATTAATTACTGCATCCGTATTGATGCTCGTCTGACTGAACGCAGGCAAGAGAGATGGTTCGAAAACAATCGCACTAACCTTTTCCTACCTTCCTCCCCAGCTAAGGAACCTTTGAGTAGGATCACACGGGAACCTGAACCTGAACCCATGCAGGTAGACTCTTTACAAAGACGGGTTAGCGATGCACGCAAAGAACATCGTTTTAAGGAAAATCTATGTTTCTATTGTGGTAAGTCAGGGCACTTCATTATAAACTGCCCCAGCCGTTCTCGTAAGACTACTGCAGCACTCATTCACTGTGAGTGTTGCGAGAGGAGATCTGTCAGGTCCGAGCCTCAGGCTCCAGAGAGATCTGCAGCAACAGATATTGATTTCTCGGACTTAAACTCCGTTACTTCTGAGGACGATGACTGTGTAAACGCTGCAATTTTTCAAGTTTCCTCAGCGGTGTCCCAGCTGAGTTGTAGGAAAAATAATTCTCATTGCTTCCTTTCCATCAAACTCTGGGTTGACTCAGTCTGGGTGTCTAGCTCTGCTATGATCGACTCAGGGGCACGTGGGAATTTTATGGATGTCTCCTTTGCTCTGAAACAGGGATACGTTCAGTGAAGAAGGCTACTCCAGTACAGATGGAAACTGTGGACGGCTCCCTGCTGACCTCTGGACCAGTGGATCAGGAAACGGAGCCTTTGAGGGTCCTTATGGGTAAAGATCATCAAGAGAAACTGTCCTTTATGCTTATCTCTTCTCCCCACTTTCCCATTATTCTAGGGCTACCATGGCTGCAGGCTCAGAATCCTACCATTAACTGGGAGACCAAGGAATTACACTTTCCAGAGAAACAGATGACTCCAGAAGTTTCAGCGTGCTCTGTTCCTAAAGGAACCAAGTCAGTCCCTGAACTACCAGCTGTATACCAGGACTATGTGGATTTATGTGACAAGAAGAACGCTGACCATCTTCCCCCTCACCGTCCATATGATTGTCCAATTGAATTATTGCCTGGAGCAGAGATACCTTTTGGTAAGATCTACCCCCTGGTGGGCCTGAGCTAAAGGCTTTAAAGGATTACATAGACGAAAATCTAGCCAAGGGCTTCATACGCCCCTCTTCATCTCCTGCAGGTGCACCCATCTTCTTTGTGAAGAAGAAAGATGGATCTCTGAGACCCTGCGTAGACTATAGGGAACTCAATAAGGTTACTATTAGAAACCGTTATCCATTGCCTTTAATCCCTGAGTTATTGAAGAGAGTACGGCATGCCAAAATTTTCTCTAAATTGGATCTCCGTGGGGCCTATAACTTGGTCCGTATTAGACCTGGGGATGAGTGGAAGACTGCATTCAGGTCACGCTATGGACACTTTGAATATCTAGTTATGCCTTTTGGTCTGAGTACCGCCACAGCCACTTTCCAACACTTGGTGAATGACATCTTCAGGGATCTCCTAGATACATTCGTGGTGATTTATTTGGATGATATTCTAATTTTTTCTAACTCCACAGAGGAACATCATGGACATGTGAGAATGGTCTTGGAACGTCTAAGACAAAACCATCTTTACATCAAAGTTGAAAAGTGTGAATTCCATAGGACCGAAATTCAATTTCTGGGGTATGTACTGTCTACACAAGGAATTAGTATGGATGGAAGCAAGACCCAAGCCATCAGGGATTGGCCAAGTCCTAGAAATGTGAAGGAGGTGCAGCGCTTCATCGGGTTTGCCAACTTCTATAGACGTTTCATTAGGAATTTCTCTGAGGTAGTGTCACCTATCACCCAACTTACCCGGAAAGAGTCTAGGTTCTCCTGGACTCCCCAAGCCCAGGAAGCATTTTCCCGTCTGAAAGATAAATTTACCACCGCACCTATCTTGGTACATCCCAACCCCGAACTTGCCTTCATAATAGAGGTGGATGCTTCAGACTGTGCCGTTGGAGCTATACTCAGAGAACAGGTGAGAAGAATGTCTTGCATCCCTGTGCCTTCTTTTCCCAGCAGTTGTCTTCGGCTGAGAGGAACTACGATGTGGGCAATAGAGAGTTGTTGGCCATTATTGCCGCCTTCAAAGAATGGAGACACCTTCTTCAGGGAGCTGCACAACAAATAGTCGTCCTGACAGACCATCGTAACCTTGAATTTATCAGGTCGGCTAAATGCCTGACTCCTCGCCAGGCTCGCTGGAATCTTTTCTTAAACCAATTTAATTTTGTTATTTCTTATAGACCAGGATCACGCAATGGAAAGGCCGATGCACTCTCTAGGATTCATTCAGCAGAGACCCGTCCACTTGCTCCTCCTAAGACTATCCTTCCTGACTCTAGATTCCTGGGAGTGATTCATAATCAAGACCTACTTAAGGACATCAAGGAAGCATACCAGGCGGATTCTTTGTTGGCTCAACCCCCAAGGGACGTAAGTCTTGTCTTTAAGAATGGTGTGTGGATTCTGGGACAACGTCTGTATATTCCTGAAACAGTCAGATTGAGAGTATTGCAACTCATTCACGATTCCAAGATAGCTGGGCATAGAGGAATTCTAAAGACACAGGAATTTCTTTCTCGTTTCTTTTGGTGGCCCACTTGCAGGAAGGATGTTTTAAACTATGTCACTTCATGTGAAGTCTGTGCAAGATGCAAAACACCTCGCTCCTCACCAACTGGTCTGTTACAACCTCTTCCCACCCCGTCCTGCCCGTGGGGATCCATTTCTATGGACTTCATTGTGGAGTTACCAACTTCTCAAGGGAAGAACACCATTCTAGTGGTGGTTGACCGTCTAACAAAGGCAGCTCATTGTATTCCTTGTGTCGGCTTACCCACTGCAAAACAGACATCAGATTTGATGATTAAAGATGTGTTTCGCTTACATGGAGTACCGGATGAGGTTATTTCGGATCGAGGGGTGCAATTCACTTTTAGGTTTTGGCAAAATTTTTGTGCAGCATTGGACATTAAAGTAAACCTTTCTTCTGCTTTTCATCCCCAGACTAATGGACAGACCGAACGAACCAATCAAACCCTGGAGCAGTATCTCCGCTGCTTTATCTGCCACCTACAGGATGATTGGGTGGATCTACTTCCATTAGCTGAGTTCTCTTATTACAACTCTCAGAGTGCCTCCACTAAGCAGTCTCCTTTTTACTCCAATCTAGGTTATCATCCTAACATTTTACCACGATTTCCTATAGAAACGCCTTTACCAGCAGTGGCTGAAAGAATCACGTCTTTACAGAAGAATATGGATCTTCTAAAGGAGAATCTGGAATCGGCTCAGGAAAGGTACAAGAAAGCAGCAGATAAATTTCGTAAACCTGCACCAGCTTTCAAGGTAGGAGACCTGGTCTGGCTGTCAACCAGAAATCTTAAGTTAAGGATTCCATCGTCTAAGTTGGGACATAAGTACATTGGACCCTATAAAATCAGTAAAATTATAAGTGCCGTTGCTTGTCGTCTTCAACTGCCCAGAACTATGAGAATCCACCCTGTCTTTCATGTATCCCTACTAAAGGCTGCAACACCCAATACGTTTCCTGGACGTTCTTCTCCTTGCCCTGACCCAGTGCTAGTCGATGGTCAGGAAGAATTTGTGGTGGAAAGGATTCTGGATTCCAAGTTATACAGAAATCAGTTACAATATTTGATTAAATGGCAAGGCTACCCAGTGGAGGACAACTCATGGGAACCAGTCAATAACGTTAATGCTCCTCGTTTGCTCCGCCAGTTTCATCAGAGGTACCCAGACAAGCCTGGTCTGAGGACATCCGGAGGTTGTCCCTAAGGGGGGAGTAATGTAAGGTTCTTTGTACATGTTCTTGAAACTCAGTTTTTCCGTCAGCCATTTTGCTTTCTGTCTTGCTGCAGCTATCTTGCCCTCAGTCAATATGGAGTTTTCAGCTTCCATGTTCCCGCCCTGATTTTCTCCCTCTTGCTTCTTAAGCAGCCACAGCTGAGCAATCAGTGCTTCTGAATCTAGCCTGCAGTGAACCTGTGACCTGACTCCTAAAGCCTTGGACCTTGTACTCCAGCTATTCCTACTGAGGAACTCTGAAGCACTTGTGGACTCTGGAACCCTGCTCTTTGAAAGATCCACGTTTGCATGGACTTACGGTAACAGAGAAGAAGATCCTGAACCTGTTGTGGAGAGTGATTGCTGAGCTTAGATTACTCTGGCCTGCTGTGTCTCCTGCTTCTGTGTCTGCAAACTGTGTGACTATTTTTGCCAACTTGTATGAAGTAATACAAGACCTTCTATATCAAACCTGTGTCTCATGTATTTTCATCGCACCCAAGCACAAGACGCTATATGAACTGTACTACACACATTACAAAAAGATTGTCCCACCTGTCCGTCATCTAAGACGGCGGAAAACTACTAGATCTGGGTAGCGGTCGAGGAGGCTGCCCAGACCTTCAGGTACTATTTTCCTCATGTTCTAAAGTCGTATTAAAGGTGGAACTATTGGTAGACAACTATCGTTTTTTCTCGACAGCATTGGTGGACAGTGGTTCATCTCTCAATCTGATCAGTTCCTGTGTCGTCTCCCAACATAAGATAGGGACAGTCAGGCTGGAGACACCCCTTAAAATTGTTGCTATCGACTCTTCCCCTCTTACCCGAACAGGGATTCTTTATGTTTCCAAAAGGTTTTCTTTGCAGGTCGGTTCTTCCCACAAGGAAGACATGGAATGTTTTGTCATGGACAAATTGCCCACAGGGCTAGTGCTGGGTATGCCATGGCTTCAACGCCACAACCCGGTGATTGACTGGGAATCAGGGGAGATTATTAAATGGGGATCCCAATGTGTCAACTGTTGCCATAAACCTGTTTATTGTATGAAACTTGCAAAACCTGTCTCAGTGTCTTCTGTTGGTCTGGAGGGTATTCCGGAGTACCTGAAAGACTTTGAGGACGTGTTCTCTGAAAGTGAGGCTGAGGCTCTGCCCCTGCATAGATCATTTGACTGTGCTATTGATCTTGTCCCGGGAGCCAAATTGCCCAAGGCCCGTCTGTTTAATTTGTCAGGCCCGGAGCGCCTGGCTATGAAGCAATACATCGCTGAAAGTCTTCGCAAAGGGCATATAAGGCCCTCAGTGTCCCCAGTAGCTGCGGGGTTCTTCTTTGTTAAAAAGAAGGATGGCGGTCTACGTCCCTGCCTCGACTTTCGAGAACTTAATAAAATCACAGTCAGGAATACATACCCCCTGCCTCTGATTCCTGATCTCTGTAACCAGCTCTCTGGGGCCAAGTGGTTTTCAAAATTGGACCTCAGGGGGGCTTATAATTTGATAAGAGTAAGGGAAGGGGATGAGTGGAAAACTGCTTTTCTTACTACTGAGGGGTTATTTGAGAATCTCGTCATGCCTTTTGGTCTCACCAATGCTCCAGCTGTGTTTCAAAATTTCATTAATGCGGTTTTTTCGGACCTCATTGGCCGTTTTGTTGTGATCTATTTGGATGATATACTGATATATTCCTCTGACAGACATTCACATTTATCACATGTTAAAACTGTGTTTCAAAGACTCAGGGAAAATCATTTATTTGTTAAGCTGGAGAAATGTTCTTTCTTTGTTCAGGAGCTATCATTTTTGGGTCTCATAATCTCTCCACAGGGGTTTGGTATGGATCCCAAGAAGGTGCAAGCCATTATGGAGTGGGTCCAGCCTCGGGACCTTAGAGGACTCCAGCGCTTCTTGGGATTCGCGAATTACTATCGCAGGTTTATCAAGGGTTTTTCTCAGATTATGAAACCCCTCACGGATCTCACACGTAAAGGGGCAGATGTTAGGAACTGGTCCCCGTCGGCCAAACAATCTTTTTTAACTTTGAAAAATTGTTTCACATCCGCTCCTGTTCTGGTTCAACCTGACTCATCCAAGCCGTTTGTGGTTGAAATTGATGCTTCGGAGGTTGTAGTGGGGGCAGTGTTGTCACAGGGACCTACTTCTCTGACTAACCTCAAACCTTGTGCCTATTTGTCGAAAAAATTTTCTCAGGCTGAGAGAAATTATGACTTTGGTAATAGAGAACTCTTAGCAATCAAATTGGCGTTCGAGGAATGGAGGCATTTTTTGGAGGGGGCGGCTCACCCCATCACAGTCATCACCGACCACAAAAACCTAGAGTATATCAAATCTGCTAAAAGACTGACTCCTAGGCAAGCCCGTTGGTCACTTTTTTTTTCCAGATTTCAATTTTCTATAACTTTTCGCCCAGGGTCTAAAAACGTGAAAGCTGATGCTTTATCACGTAGTTTTGAGCCGCTTTCCGCCCCTGACCCGCCGTCCCCCATTCTTCAACCCAATGTTGTTATAGCTGAAGTGTCGTCGGAATTGGAGCGGGAGATTGTGGGGGCTCAATCTTTTGCTCCAAGGTCCAAACTCGAAAACAAATTGTTTGTTCCTCAGCAGTTACGCACCAGGCTCCTGCGGGAGTTCCATGATTCAAAACTGAGTGCTCACCCAGGCATTTCTGCCACACGAGAGGCAGTGGCTATAGTTTTTTGGTGGCCTTTGATGGTTTCAGATATTAAGAAGCATGTCGCTGCGTGTGGGGTATGCGCTCGTTCTAAGAGCTCTCATTCCCGGCCGGGGAATTGGTGCCTTTGCCAATTCCAGGAAGGCCATGGACCCACTTGTCCATGG
>JARQOD010000008.1:76010249-76132328 GCA_033576555.1 Oophaga sylvatica
CCCACCTATTTTCCTTGTAACGCACGAGCAGGGGACTTTTAGTTTAAAATTTTTTGTTTTTTTTAACGTGTTACTTATGACTTTTTCTTAAACGCAAAACTTAAAGCATACTAATATGAGGCGCAAAAATTAAATTATTTTTTTTGGGGATTCCCTGAGCTGCTCCCCCACCTTCCGTTCCTCAAGCCATTTGGTCTTGACCCACATCTCCACACCCTCTTCCAACACCTCTGTTGGGTGGTCTGGCCACACCTCTCAACAGAAACTGGCACCTGATCTCTCTCATAGATGCGTTCTGCGGTGTGCTGACCATCGGCACGTCTCACCCGCCCTCATTTCAAAGACACAGCGTTGCGCACACTGCATACCCCCTTCACATTACAGAATGCTCTTGGCTGGCCCCTGTTTGCAAGCCAAAGATTCTGAACAAACAGACACTCGCTGGCTCCTGTACAAAAACTCCTACTGCCGGGAAATTTTTCCAGGCGGTGAAGAGACAGATGGTTGCTCAACATGCTGTGGTCCGGAGAGGGAGGTGGAAGCAATTGAAGTCGATCTTGGCTACATCCAAACAAAAAACGGCTTCAATTTGTTCTTCCCGCAGCAGGGGGTACTCGGACTCCTACAAAATGCGCATAAAGGAACCTCACGGGGAAAACTGGGAGCTGTGTCACGGGGGCCGCGCAGCCCACAGAATCCCCACGTCCTCTCCCTGAAGAAACTCCACGGCCACACCACGGCCTTACCCCTGCCTTCTTCATCTTGTAATTATAAAGAAGTCTGAAAAGTTATAAGGCTAATTGGTTATTCCGCAGAGACTGCAGTGAACACTGCACACAACTGTTCACTACCCAACGCTCTCAGCAGAAGGCAGTCTGTGCGCAAAACAAAGGCGCAAGCAACATCCATTACCCTGTTTATAAAGCTATATAAAAAAAATTATTAGTAGTACCACACTTTATTGAGGTACAGTATTAATCGCCATTCACATCGTGGCTATGCAGTCTCACATATATACCTTTATCTATCCTTTGTCATGCTTCAAGTTAACATCACCCAAAAAGCAATTTTCACTAACTTTTTTAAAAGGTTATTTTTGTTAATAAAAATGATTATTGCCACATATTAGATAATTACAGATGGAAATTGTATAATTTTGTATAAACTGTTTAGTGACTTACAGCAAATGGAACTTTTAGTAAACACAATAACTTGAATGCTGATGATTTTTGAAGTCAGACATTCATTGCATGCAATAAAAAGGTGTACATACGTTTCTTAACCATCTTAATGGATTCAGATATGACTTGTATGCTTTTATGTACAACCGATAGCAAATTCCTTAACAATTTATTTTGTGGTTTGCATTGTTTCAACATTTAATTATTTTTATGTTTGTCATTCTTATTTCTAATAAATTTTTTAAATGAAATCACATCTTATGGAGTAAGGTTATCTTTCTCTTGTTTGAAGATAACATTAAAATTGACAGAACAAGGAATTACTTGCTAGATTAAAATCCCCTTGACCCTGGGCCCAACACCGCCATTGTTCCGGAAGTGCTGTTTTGCACAGTCAACACTTGCTCCTGTTTACTGGGTTCATAATTTCACTGGTCCTCGTTGGCCATTGGCCTTTTCCTTCTCGCCCCTCCGGGTTCCAGACCGTCACTGGTTCTCCCGCTTTTGGCCTAGGCCTCCATCTCGGTAATCCGATTCCAGCAACGCTGCTGGCCTTGGTATGCTTTGGAGCAAGGTACCTCCTGCTTAGTAACCTGTCCCGTAACGCTCTGGCCTCGGTTGTGCCATTGGCTCTTTTCCTTCTGCTGCCCCTCCGGGTTCCATAACCGTCAGCTGGTTCTCCCAGTGCCTTTGGCCAGGTCCCCATCCGGTATCCGATTCCCAACTCTGCTGGTCCTTGGTAGTGCTTTGTAGCACAGGTACCCCGCTTATAACCGGTCCCATAACCACTTCCCGGTTGGCCATTGGCTCTTTTCCTTCTGTTGCCCCCCGGTTCCAGCACAGTCACTGGTCCCGTTACTTGCATTGGCTCTTGAACTTCTGCTACTTTACAAAGAAGATTTTTAAATGTTTTTTTGGTAATCACTCGGACCTAACAAGAAGAAAGACGACCCTGATGACCACCCCGAAAAGATACGACCAAAGGACGACGAGCTCAAGCCCCCACCAAAACACCATCCAAAGAAAAATAAAAGATTACCCAACAGGACAAAAGGTTAAGACAAACTACAAGAACAGAACAAGAAAACTTAAGAACAATAAGCAAAAAATGAAGTATAAACCAAAAGAAAAAAATATATGCTCTAAATTATAAGCAAAGAAGACTAACATGTATGGGGTAGTCCGTTCCCCCGTGGTGCCCCGAAATGCCTGCTGCGCAGGCTAAACTGAAAAACGGACAAATACTGTTGTAAAATTAAATCTTTTGTGACAGCAAGAACAAGGATGAAAAATTCATACTTTGACAGATTACAAGTACAGGAATCCTTCACAAATAAAATAGATGAAGAAATGAATACATATGAAAAAATATTGAAAAAAAATAGATAATGTTAAAAAAGAGAATAGCAAGAAGTTTAAGAAGAAATAAAGAAGGTGAAGAGAAGAATAATTTGATGAAAAAGATGATGCTGCTGAAATTAGAAGGAGAAAGTTGTCTAAATTAAAAAGGTGAAGAGCAAAAAAAAATTTTCATATACATATTTGCCAAAATAGAAAAAACTAAACTTGCAATTTCTTCGACAAAACCGAACACTTTAAAAAAAAAAATATTTTGCTATTCCATTTGTTTGGGTTAAACATCTATCCTTTAATGGCCCTAACCTTCCCCAAACATCTACATTACTCTTTGTTTTTTTCCTTCTACAATTAACCAACAAGGCAAGAATGGTTTTTTTTAATTCCGATATTTTGCTCCCATAGACTTACATTGGATTTCCGGTATCGGTATCGGGTATCGCCGATATTTTTGGGTATCGGCGATACCATTCCGATTGCGATACTTTTGGATATCGGAAAGTATCGCTCAACTCTAGTCACCAACACATCCTCGTAGTTCTGGATTAAGCTACCTGGTATCCTGAGGCTATTCCCCTGCGACACACCTCGGCCAAACTGATCGCAAAATAACTCATGGGTATGTTCTCTCATGTGGAATCCCTCAGGAAATCTTAACAGATCAGGGGACCCCCTTTATGTCAAAAATCATGAAGAACTCTGCCACTTGTTAAGTGTTAAACAGTTGCGCACATCGGTCTATCATCTCCAAACAGACGGTTAGTAGAAAGGTTCAATAAAACCCTGAAGAATATGTTGAAAAAAGCAGTCTCTAAAGATGGTAAGGACTGGGATCTCTTGTTGCCATGCCTGATGTTTGCAGTGCGGGAGGTGCCCAGGCATCTACGGGTTTCTCGCCCTTTGAACTATTATATGGCAGACATCCCCGTGGCTTACTCGATATAGCTAAAGAGGCCTGGGAAAACCAACCAACCCCCTCAAAAGTGTAATAGAACATGTGGCCAAAATGCAAGAGAGAATGGAGACAGTCCTACCATTAGTCCGAGAACACATGGAAGCAGCACAAAGGTCACAGAGGCAGTCTATAACCGGGGTTCTAGGAAGTTTCGCCCCCAGCAGTTCGCCCCCAGCATTTCGCTCCCAGCATTTCGCTCCCAGCATTTCGCCCCCAGGTACACGTCGCCCCCGAACATTTCGCCCCCAGCATTTCGCACCCAGGATGTTTCGTCCCCGCACATTTCGCCCCCGAACATTTCGCCCCCGAACATTTCGCCCCCGGCAGTTCGCCCCCGAACATTTCGCCCCCGAACATTTCGCCCCCGGCAGTTCGCCCCCGAACATTTCGCCCCCGGCAGTTCGCCCCCGAACATTTCGCCCCCGAACATTTCGCCCCCGGCAGTTCGCCCCCGAACATTTCGCCCTCGAACATTTCGCCCCCGGCAGTTCGCCCCCGAACATTTCGCCCTCGAACATTTCGCCCCCGGCAGTTCGCCCCCGAACATTTCGCCCCCGGCAGTTCGCCCCCGAACATTTCGCCCCCAGGATGTTTCGCCCCCGGCAGTTCGCCCCCGAACATTTCGCCCCCGGCAGTTCGCCCCCGAACATTTCGCCCCCGGCAGTTCGCCCCCGAACATTTCGCCCCCAGCAGTTCGCCCCCGCACATTTCGCCCCCAGGATGTTTCGCCCCGCACATTTCGCCCCCGAACATTTCGCCCCCGGCAGTTCGCCCCCGAACATTTCGCCCCCAGCAGTTCGCCCCCGAACATTTCGCCCCAGGATGTTTCGCCCCCAACATTTCTCCCCTGGCAGTTCTCCCCCGAATATTTCGCCCCCGGCAGTTCGTCCCCGAATATTTTGCCCCCGCGGTTCGCCCCCGAACATTTCGCCCCCGGCAATTCGCCCCCGAACATTTAGCCCCCAGCATTTCGCCCCCAGGATGTTTTGCCTCTAGCAATTAAAGACCTGCCTGAACTGAATGTTCGCTTATCACTAATAATACACCATATGAGTCTGAGATATACAATTCTGATCAAATGAGTTTTTTTAATTCTAAAACATTGTTTTCTAGATAAGTCATTTTACAAACAGACAGGAAAATAGTAGGATTTCACTGGTTACTAAGGAGGTCGTGCCCCCTTGGTAGCAGAACAGATCCTGGCTCCCTGTGATACATTCAGGGCTGCTTGTTCACAGCCCTCTGCAAAGCTCCTCTTCACCCTCCGCTCATGTGCTCTGTCCTGGACAAGAGGAGGGCTCCCCCCGCCTGTGTAAAGCCGTTACAGGATTGAACACATAGGGGGGCTTTGCAGAAGGCTGTAAACCAGCAGCCCTTTATACATCATAGGAATATATTGTTACGGTAGTTGCATGCTCCTGTGCAGCCACGGCCTCTAGAATCCATTCCACAAGTACTGCTACTAAGGAGAAACAACTGAAATCCTGCAGCACATGGAGCTTTAACTTGGATAAGACTTTTCACACAGAAGTGAAGCTGCTGGAAGGTCTCCTTTTGAAATGATATCATGGGCACAGGTACTATAAAATAACTTATGTTTTTTATAGAGTTATGCTTTAACTGTATATATCAAAACTGTTGTAACAAGAAACATAAAAAGGTATAGAGGGGAAGGATTAGAGAAAAAGAGAAAAGACAAATTACAGGTTATAATGCTTGAATGATTTTACAGCTAAAAACACTGCTCTCAAAACATACAATATGTGACCATGAACTAAAATTCAGAGCTGTAGGCAATGCCTCTCAGATAATCCATCAAGCTTCTATTATTGAAATCTTGCACGATACGTTTAACCCTTGCTGAAATTGCAGCATACTTTTTGTTTCTTGCAGCGATGGGATTTCCTGCTATTATCTGAATAATTTCAAAACTATGGAGCTCTTGCTGATGTTTCAGACAGTTAATGAACCGGTATATATTTTGGAAAAGAGTACCACATGTTTCTCGAAAGCTACGGTGCCATCCTTCGACATCATTATTTGTTCGCTGTTGATCATTCAATGTTCGTTCATACACATTCCAGAGTTGAACTGGAAACAAAGGTGCTTGACGCCCTCTGCGATTCATTCGACCGATATAGCTGTCTTCAAAATAGTTGGCAATAGGTATTGCTTCTTGTGGAAAGTCAGGATCTTCCACCAATTCTTCAAATGATTGCACAACATTCTGTGGTGGTATAAAGGCCAGGGCAGGTATCATGCGTATCCAACGGGCAAATTCATGGTCACCTGGTATTGCATCTTGAGTCCTTCATTTTGAACTTTACGCCAAACCGACTGTGATAGGTGGAAAAAGCAACCAGTCTTCTCGAGGTTGGGGAATTCACTTTCAAATGCCTGTATTGCAGCTAGTTCAAAATCCAACATCAGGTTGTCTGGCTGCAGTCCAGGCTGCAAGTTCTTCAGCTCTTGCAGCAACCTCTGGTATGTAGAACGGCTCTTGTCTGTCAGCAAGGTGTATACTACCGGAGCAACAAGGCCGCTATGGACTACATGGATTGTGTAAAGTTGCTTAAACAAGGCTGGTGTAGTGAAAAAACATGCCATCAGCAAACCACTCTTTACTTTGTGCCAGTAGATGGAGATTGTCTCTTGTTCCAAATATCAACATACGGCTCTGTCCATTTCCTAATTTAAAATTAAAGTATTAGTAGAGGAAATAACAGAAAAAGTGTAACAAGCATCAGACAGATAATTTTGGGATGAATTAAAAAAAAATATCCTAATCAGAAGCCTCTGTTCATATCTCACATTAAAAACTCACATTTTGCTCCAGATTTTCTGATTTCATAATAAAAAAAACTGAAGCAAAATATAGTGTAAAGGGCCAACCAATACTTTTTTACAACATATATTGTCCCATTGGAAAATGATATATTTTTGTTTAAAAAAAAATTATGCATAATGGAATTGTTTTAATACAATGTTAAATAGTTAAGTAGCTTACCAGAGTCATGCAGAAGGAACTGCTGCTGGACACCATCAATACTGATCTCGAAAACTCCTGGGGGATAACAAGTTTATCAAGGGTTTGAGGTAACCTTGGGATATTGCCAAGTTGCCTTGCTAATCGTATTGTTCTCTTCAGTGATGCTTTCCTTGGGAGAAGTGCTACAACATTAGAATGGGCTCCTGAAACGACGTCTGTGAGAATCTGTTGTGGTGTCTCCTGTGTTGTCCTTGCCCTGGTGACTGCCTCATTAACAAGTCGGATTGCTTCAGGTCTTGCAGCTTGTGCTGCGTGACTGTGAAGATTGACTACTTTCACAACTTCGCCAGATTCTTCATTGGTCAAACACGTCCCTTGCAAGTCGACCGTTTTTCACATACCCAGATGGAATGGACATCATCAGCGGTTCGTTTGGAAAATAAGTAAATGTGATTCTCATGGACCAACTTCCTTCTTCCACGTTTGGACAGAACTGAATTCATAGTTGTAGAAAGTGAATTGCTGTGGAAGCTGACTGATTTTTTGTGGCAGTACACTTCTCTCTTTGTGGAGATTTCAGACACTGTTATATCCTGATGTACAGATGGAATAAAAGCTAGTATAATGTAACTTGCAGGACATCTGACCTGCTACTTGTTACATCTGCAACAAAACTTGCAACAAAGCTGGTCAGTGCTGGGTCAGGTAAAAGTTCAAAATTGTTTTGATTTTAGGCCTCTTGCACACTGTAATTTTAAAAGTGCTTTCACACTTGTGTTTGAGGCCGCCAGAGGTCGATCCGCTCTGGATCTGACATCCAGCTGACCCCGGGCAATGCTGGCGGAATGCTGGCATTCTGCTTGCATTGCCCATAGAAGTGAACGGCTGGGTTCCGCGATCTGCAGCCGCCCATTCGCTTTTGTAATACCGCATTCCGCTATCAGTGTCAGAACAAAAAGAAAAGCATTTTCTTCTTTTCATTCCGCTGCATGTTAGCGGAACGGCGGCATTACAGAAGCGAACGGGCGGCCTGTAGTGCATATGTAGCGGAAGTGTGAAAGCACCCTTATGCTGCCACTGTTTTAGAACTCCAAAGCACGTGTTTACTAGCATTTTTGAGAGCGCTTTTCTGAGCGCTCTCGGTAATGACCCATAAGATACAGGCTATTGATGAACGCTAAGTGCTCAAAAATAGCTCCTGTAATAAAATAAAAAAAGCTGGCCGAAACAACACCTCGCTTTGCCAGCAATTGACTTACATATTCAACAGTGGCAATCTTCTTAGCGATTGTCCAGTGCTTAGCACTTGGGAAAGTGCCTACTGTGAAAGAGGTCGTAGGGCTAAAACACAAGGCCGAAATTCCCTGCCTAATTTGGGGCCAAAACATCTGGGGGCAAAAAGCTGGGGGCGAAACATTCGGGGGCGAACTGGTAGGGGCGAAATGTTCGGGGGCGAAACATCCTGGGGGTGAAATGCTGGGGGCGAAATGTTTGGGGGCGAACTGCCGGGGGCAAAATGTTCGGGGGCGAAACATCCTGGGGGCGAAATGTTCGTGGGCGAACTGCCGGGGGCGAAATGTTCGGGGCGAACTGCCGGGGTGAAATGTTCGGGGGCGAACTGCCGGGGGCGAAATGTTCGGGGGCGAAATGTTCGGGGGCGAAATGTTCGGGGGCGAACTGCCGGGGCGAAATGTTCGGGGACGAAATGTTCGGGGGCGAACTGCCGGGGGCGAAATGTTCGGGGGCGAAATGTTCGGGGGCGAACTGCCGGGGCGAAATGTTCGGGGACGAAATGTTCGGGGGCGAACTGCCGGGGGTGAAATGTTCGGGGGCGAAATGTTCGGGGGCGAACTGCCGGGGGCGAAATGTTCGGGGGCGAACTGCCGGGGGCGAAATGTTCGGGGGCGAACTGCCGGGGGGAAATGTTCGGGGCGAACTGCCGGGGGCAAAACATCCTGGGGCGAAATGTTCGGGGGCGAACTGCCGGGGGCAAAACATCCTGGGGCGAAATGTCCGGGGGCGAACTGCCGGGGGCGAAATGTTCGGGGGCGAACTGCCGGGGGCGAATTGTTTGGGGGCGAACTGCCGGGGGCGAAATGTTTGGGGTGCGAACTGCCGGGGGCAAAACATCCTGGGGCGAAATGTTCGGGGGTGAACTGCCGGGGGCGAAATGTTCGGGGGCGAACTGCCGGGGGCGAAATGTTCGGGGGCGAACTGCCGGGGGCGAAATGTTCGGGGCGAAATGTTCAGGGGCAAAATGTTCGGGGGCGAACTGCCGGGGGCGAAATGTTCGGGGGCGAACTGCCGGGGGCGAAATGTTCGGGGGCGAAAAGTTCGGGGGCGAAATGTTCGGGGGCGAAATGTTCGGGGGCGAAATGTTCGGGGGCAAACTGCCGGGGCGAAATGTTCGGGGGCGAAATGTTCGGGGGCGAAATGTTCGGGGGCGAAATGTTCGGGGGCGAACTGCGGGGGCGAAATGTGAGGGGGCGAAATGTGAGGGGACGAAACATCCTGGGGGCGAAATGCTGGGGCGAAATGTGAGGGGGCGACGTGTACCTGGGGGTGAACTGCTGGGGGCGAAATGCTGGGGGCGAACTGCTGGGGCGAACTGCCGGGGGCGAAACTTCCAAATCCCATAACCGGGAGGCACGGGTAAGGTCCTTTAACCCTGGGGATCGGGTGTTGGTACTTGTGCCTACAGTGGATAGTAAGTTCCTTGCAAGGTGGCAGGGACCCTACGAGATTATAGAGAAGGTGGGTCCAGTAAACTATAAAGTACACCCACCAGGGCGGAGAAAGCCAGAACAAGTTTACCATGTGAATCTGCTCAAACCATGAAAAGACAGAGACCCGCTTGGTGAGGATTGTCCATGGCCTGCATTTCCAGTAGAGATGGCTTCCTTGCCTCAGGAGAAGGCAAGAGAAGTCCTCTCCGCCGTCAAAATAGCAGACACTTTGTCGCCCAGACAAGCTCAGGAAGTCCGAGAGTTTGTTAGCCGAAATACCGATGTTTTTTCGGAACTTCCTGGTCGTACCTCCCTAATCCAACATGACATTGTCACGGAGCCGCAGGCCAAAGTCCGGTTAAAGCCATATCGGGTGCCTGAGGCCCGACGACAAGCCATCTCGGAAGAGGTCAAGAAGATGCTGCAGTTAGGGGTCATTGAAGAGTCCCAGAGTGAGTGGGCCAGCCCAATAGTCCTAATACCAAAGCCAGATGGGACACTAAGGTTCTGTAATGACTTCAGAAAACTGAATGAAATTTCTAAGTTTGACGCCTACCCCATGCCCCGGGTCGATGAGTTAATAGAGCGGTTTGGGCAGGCCCGGTATTTTTCAGTCATTGACCTCACAAAAGGGTATTGGCAGGTGCCCCTAACAAAAGCAGTGAGAGAGAAAACGGCTTTTGTAACACCCGAGGGACTGTTCCAGTATATAGTCCTACCCTTCGGGTTGCATGGCGCTCCAGCGACATTCCAGAGGTTAATGGACGTTGTTCTTCGTCCTCATCGCCGATATGCCGCGGCCTATCTGGACGATATTGTGGTGTACAGTACAGACTGGGAAAGTCACTTAGCCAAGGTACAGGCGGTGATAGATTCTCTGAGACAAGCAGGGCTAACTGCCAACCCAAAGAAGTGTTCCATAGGGTTGGAGGAAGCTCGGTACCTGGGGTATGTGATTGGGAGAGGAGTTATCAAACCCCAAATAAACAAAGTGGAGGCAATCCAAAACTGGCCCCGTCCCCTCACCACAAAACAAGTGAAAGGGTTTTTGGGGTTAGTGGGATACTACCGGCGGTTTATTCCCAATTTTGCAACCCTGTCGGCGCCGTTAACTGACTGCCTAAAAGGGAGGAAGTCAGTAATGGTGTGATGGAATGATCAGCTTGAAGAAGCGTTTGTAAAACTAAAAGGGGCACTACAGTATGTGGGTCACCAGTTTTGATCACACCCGACTTCAAAAGAGAATTCATTGTCCAGACTGATGCGTCAGAGGTAGGTCTGGGTGCCGTGTTGTCTCAGGAGGTTAACGGGGAGGAGCATCCCATTAGTTTCCTGAGTCGAAAGCTTACTCCAGCTGAAACCAGATACAGCATTGTAGAGAGAGAGTGCCTGGCGATCAAGTGGGCACTGGAGTCATTGCGCTACTATCTGTTGGGGAGAACATTTCGGTTGGTAACTGATCATTCCCCTCTGACTTGGATGAGTCAAGCCAAAGAGAGAAATGCACGAGTCACCAGGTGGTTTCTGTCTCTACAAAATTTCAAATTTTCAGTAGAACATCGAGCAGGCAAATTACAGGGGAACGCAGATGCACTGTCCAGATTTCACTGTATGTCATGTGTCCACCCTACTAAGGTTGAACAAAGGGGGGAGGTATGTGGTACACCAAAGGGGATCTTGCTGGATGGGAGATATATTTCTTCTAGCAGACTGAAGTTTGGTCATGATTTTCCATGATCACAAGAACCTGTGATGAGGTCATAGTCACGTGATCAGGTCAGCTGATGTGTACCTCACCTGAGGGTGTGGACTAGGCCTATAAAACAAGGGGCTGTTGTAATTGGTGGGTGTGGAAGGAAGGAGTTTGGCTGGAGTCAGCCTGGAAGATCGTTTTTGTTACAGTGTGTCAGTCTACACCAGGAAGCGAGTACCAGACCACCCGGGAATGGCACCTGGCGGTCTCTGCGGACCTGCAGCCGCTTAGTTAAGCCCGTCCCAAGCAAGGGTGAGTCTGGGACCAGTGGTTCTCCGTACTGGAGTGATTTATGTTCTGTTTTGATTTTGTTATCTGGACTTTTTGTTGCACACTTTATTAAAACCACTGAGTTTTGAACTAAAAGCCTGTGTGTATGCCTCATTACTGCGGCCCGGCCCCTGCCTACCAGAGCGGATCCCTACAATAGCTATGTCATTTACTCCATGTGCATGGCATTGAAGTAGCGGAGTAATCCATGGTTATGACTATTAACAGCTAACTAACCAATTAACTGTCACTATATGAGCAATCTTAGCCATGGATACCTACGCTTCTGCAATGCCCTGAACATAGGATGAGAGACGTAATTAATCAGAAGAACTATGCTACATTTCTAATTGGAGGTATTTACTAATATTATTATTACAACTAGTACATATTGTGGTAGGATCTTGGAGATAAGGGCATATCTCTTTAACAATCACCTTTTAGGACTTGAGTCTCCTGAAGACATCAAAATACAAAATTAAATCACACCTACCTAAAACTCATTGAATGATATAAGAATGACAGCCAAAGTATATAAAACCACAATCTGATAATTACTCTTCTCTTGTAAAGATTTCTGGTTCCCCACCAGTCTTTGTACTTGTTCTGAACAGATGGACATGTGTGACCACTGTGGTCAATCATTGGCCACAGCTCTGACATGATTGCAACCCTTTCAGTAAGTGATTTGCTGCAGCTTCTGCATGTTCAAAACAAGAATAATGACTGGTGGGAGACCTGCATTGGACAAAGAATTAGTAAGATGAATATGCTTTGTTTTATTATTTTTGAGTAAGGCTAGTTTCACACTAGCATTTGACCGACCTGCATCGGTCTGCGCACGGCCACTGCTAAGCTCTGCCCCCGGCCGTGCCTCCACCCGATCGCTCCGCCTATGGGCGCATCACGCTGCATGCGACCTGCGCACCCTATCTTTAGCATTGGGTTCGCAGGCTGTACGCAGGTCGTACGCAGTATGCGTTTGCCGGCACCTGCGTCCTTTTGACGGTGCGCCGAGCGCACCAAAATGCAACACGGTGCATTGGGCGCAGGTCGGCGCACCGTCAAAAGGAAGCAGGCGCCGGCAAGTGCATACTGCACATGACCTGCGTACGGCCTGCGAACCCAATGCTAAAGATAGGGTGCGCAGGTCGCATGCAGCGTCATGCGCCCATAGGCGGAGCGATCGAGAGGAGGCGCAGCCGGGGGCGGAACTTAGCGGCAACCATGCGCAGACCAATGAAGGTTGGTCAAACGCTAGTGTGAAACTAGCCTTAGGTGAGTGTTTCCAAATTTAAGGGTGAACATACCATTTCAAATAATAATCTGATATATGAAATTTGATACCTTTTTTTAGTATCTAATGTTTGATATTCTCAATAAACTTTTGAAATATTCAAATATTCATATATTGCTAATGGTTTGGTGCCAAGTACATTAGTCACGGTGTACTTCTAGACAATCATGCTTAACTGAATGAGCTCAGCTCAAACACAATATTTGGGCAACAAATCATAATAAATTAACTAATTAAAAATGATCTTGCTACAAGCAAAAGTCACATTGACAATACTTCAGCCATGCAAACCCGAGACCCATATAAATTTATTGCAATACCATTCAAATGCAACACTTGTGACACAAGAAAAATGGATTGTGACTTTGCTCGAACACTGCAATGTTTGATTGTATTCATATTTCATCACACATTGTATGGAAAGCTGCTTTTGCATTTTATCCTGATTGGGCATATGTACAGTGCCTACAAGTAGTATTCAACCCCTGCAGATTTAGCTGGTTGACACATGCGGAATTAACTTGGCATTGTGACATTTGTACTGTAGATCAGCCTGGAAGTGGGAAATGCACTGCAGCAAAAATTTTTGTTTTAATTTTTTTTTTTTTTTTTTTAAAACGTTAAAAGTTAATTCAGAGTGTCATTTATTATTCAACCCCTCAAACCACAAGAATTCTGTTTGGTCCCCCTAAAGTATTAAGAAGTAGTTCAGGCACCAAGAATAATGAGCTTCACATGTGTGGATTAATGATCTCTTTTGCCAGCCTTTTCTGACTATTTAAGACCCTCCCCAAACTTGTGAACAGCACTCACACATGGTCAACATGGGAAAGACAAAGGAGCATTCCAAGGCCATCAGAGACAAGATCGTGGAGGGTCACAAGGCTGGCAAGGAGTACAAAACCCTTTCCAAGGAGTTGGCCCTACCTGTCTCCACTGTTGGGAGCATCATCCGTAAGTGGAAGGCTTATGGAACTACTGTTAGCCTTCCACGGCCTGGACAGCCTTTGAAAGTTTCCTCCCGTGCCAAGGCCAGGCTTGTCCGAAGAGTCAAGGCTAACCCAAGGACAACAAGGAAGGAGCTCCGGGAAGATCTCATGGCAGTGGGGAAATTGGTTTCAGTCAATACCATAAGTAACGTACTCCACCGCAATGGTCTCCGTTCCAGACGAGCCCGTAAGGTACCTTTACTTTCAAAGCGTCATGTCAATGCTCGTCTACAGTTTGCTCATGATCACTTGGAGGACTCAGAGACAGACTGGTTCAAGGTTCTATGGTCTGATGAGACCAAGATCGAGATCTTTGGTGCCAACCACACACGTGACGTTTGGAGACTGGATGGCACTGCATACGACCCCAAGAATACCATCCCTACAGTCAAGCATGGTGGTGGCAGCATCATGCTGTGGGGCTGTTTCTCAGCCAAGGGCCTGGCCATCTGGTCCGCATCCATGGGAGGATGGATAGCACGGCCTACCTGGAGATTTTGGCCAAGAACCTCCGCTCCTCCATCAAGGATCTTAAGATGGGTCGTAATTTCATCTTCCAACAAGACAACGACCCAAAGCACACAGCCAAGAAAACCAAGGCCTGGTTCAAGAGGGAAAAAGTCAAGGTGTTGGAGTGGCCTAGTCAGTCTCCTGACCTTAACCCAATTGAAAACTTGTGGAAGGAGCTCAAGATTAAAGTCCACATGAGACACCCAAAGAACCTAGATAACTTGGAGAAGATCTGCATGGAGGAGTGGGCCAAGATAACTCCACAGACCTGTGCCGGCCTGATCAGGTCTTATAAAAGACGATTATTAGCTGTAATTGCAAACAAGGGTTATTCCACGAAATATTAAACATAGGGGTTGTATAATAATTGACCCACACTTTTATGTTTAAAATTTATTAAAATTCAACTGAGCAACATAACTTTTTGTTTTGTAAGATTTATGCTTCTGTTAATAAATCCTACTCTCGTTTGCAGTTTGAAGGCTCTAACTTATTTGCATCTTATCAAACCAGCTAAATCTGCAGGGGGTTGAATACTACTTGTAGGCACTGTATATAATGTAGTCAGGGGGAGAATCAGACATGAATAGAGCATATTCCTATTTATATGCAATAATATCATGTACACAGATTTGCAATGATCAGGGCACATTGAATTTATAATTATTTAATGCTTGATAACTCCTCAGTCTGCGTAAATTGCATGGCTGCCAGTTTATCAGTATTAAATGTCAGTGGATGCAGTGAATGCATGCCTGGCTAGATCGGTACGGTTGCTTAAATTCAAGATTTTTCAAGTGTTCCACTTGACTGCTCTTGAATCTCTTAGGAAGAGTGACAGAAGCAGTAGACATGAGAGGTCAATTTACAGAGAGCTCAGGAAAGTTGTGTTCTGCTTGGTCAACTATCTACTGCTGGTTTAGAAGAAGATTGGCACTTAAGAGAGAAACGCTGCACAGAGCAGGCACTGCATGTGAGGAAATGTAGCATTTTCATGAAATGTACTTTTGCCACTCACAAACAGCATAGAATATTGAACATACATTAGAAATTATTATATTTATGCACAAAAAGGGCAAAGTGTCTTCAAAATGGTCACTTGCATGTGATGGATACACTAGCACTGATTTATTGTCAATGCAGCCAATGGACCGAGATATTGACTATGTTTGGCTCACCACTTCACATTGTAAGACATCTGAGCCATCTGAGGAGTCTTATAATTGGAACTTTTTAGTTTCCGTAGATCTAGTTGTATCTATTAGGGTGCTACCTGAGTCATTTCAGGCTGTATCTACTATATAATTGTCTAATTCTGTCTGTCTGTAACGGAAATTCCGTGTCGCTGATTTGTCACGCCTGGCCGGACTCGACCAATCAGCGAAAGGCGCAGGATTTGAACCACGTACACCACCGCTACCGTCGGGAGATCAGCGGCGCTAGCCGCAGGTCATCTCCTGCCGCATGGAGGTCAGTGGCGACGCAGCCGGGAGATGACCGGTGCCAGCCGGTCATCTCCCGGCTGCTCGCAGTGGAAGTACCCGACTGGCGGCCTCCACGTAAACCCCCAGCAGCAGCCCCCACGTACACCCCACCAGCAGCAGCCTCTATATACCCCAGCAGCGGCAGCCTCCACATATACCCCAGCAGCAGCCTCCACATATACCCCAGCAGCAGCCTCAACATACACCCCAGCAGCAGCCTCAATATACACCCCAACAGCCTCTATATACACACCAGCAGCCTCTATATACACACCAGCAACCTCTATATACACCCCAGCAGCCTCTATATACACCCCAGCAGCCTCTATATACACTCCAGCAGCAGCCTCTATATACACCCCAGCAGCAGCCACTATATACATAGCAGCAGCCTTTATATAAACCCCAGCAGCCTCTATATATACCCCAGCAGCCTCTATAAACACCCCAGAAGCCTCTATATACACCCCAGCAGCAGCCTTTATATACACACAGCAGCCTCTATATACACCCCAGCAGCCTCATATTTTGATGATCTGTTTAATACCGTATTTTTCGGACTATAAGACGCACCGGACCATAAGACGCACCCCAAATTTTCAGAAGGAAAATAGGGAAAAAAATAATGTGTCAAATGGGGGTCCGTCTTACAGTCCGAATTCAGCTTACCAGCAAAGAGATCAGCACAGGTAGAGGAGTGGTCACTGGGGTCGTTCGGTGGTCCAGGCTGGTGCGGTGATGGTGCTCTGTGGGGTGGCTGTGTTCTGTAGGGTGGCTGTGTTCTGTGGGGTGGCTGTGTTCTGTGGGGTGGTTGTGCACTGTGGGGTGGCTGTGTTCTGTGGGGTGGCTGTGCTCTGTGGGGTGGCAATATACTCACAAATCCGGTGGCAGTCCCAATGCAGCTTCCCTGTGGTGCGGTGGTGGTGTCGGGGCAGCAGCAGGGCTCTGTGCTGCGTGGGGGGCTCCGCCGGCATTTCGTCCTTGCCAGAAAGCCCCCCACAGCTCTGCTGCTGCAACTCTGTGGCCTCCTGAAAGATGGCCACCAGGGGCCTCCGGTGGCGGTCCCGATGTAGCCTCCCTGTGGTGCAGTGGTGGTGTCGGGGCAGGACAAGATCTCGTTGCCGAGATTTCAATTTGAGTATGAGGCGGCCATCTTTCCGGAGGCCCCTGGCAGCCATCTTTCAGGATGGCACTGCTTCACAGCAGCGGAGCTGCGGGGGACTTTCCGGCTAGGACGAAATGCAGACGGAGCCTCCCATGCAGCACATAGCCCTGCTGCTGCCCCGACACCACCACCGCACCACAGGGAGGCTGCATTGGGACCGCCACCACTGGATTTTTAGGTATGTTGCCACCATTAGACGAACCCCAATTTTCCCCCAAAATTTTTTGGGAAAAAGTGCGTCTTATGGTCCGAAAAATATGGTAATTTCGTTCAGTTGTATTAAGTTCTATGAGCAATAACATTTAATGATAATGTATATATTTTACCCGGAAAATCCTGTGTATTCATTGCATTATTCTTAAATCTTCATAAATACACTACATACATATTCTAGAATACCCGATGCGTTAGAATCGGGCCACCATCTAGTGTAAGATAGTTGGGAACAAGAAGAAGTGACATGACCCTTTAAATTATTGCATGCTCTGCCTGATCCTAAGAAATACCAAGTAAAAATGAAACAATGAGAATTACTAATAAACAGAGGCAATTTCTAACTCTGTAATGCAGATAGCTAAAAAAAGAAAAATGTAATTGAAAAATTTATCACAAATAACAATGCAAATTAACGATGCTAAGGGATGCCCAGATGGGATGAATATTTCCATAAAAGTGTACATGATGGAGCAAATATATTAGATACAGGACACCCAGGCCTGAAGAAGATGGGAGTAGAAAGGTCTCCCGTTATGAGAAAACCAATTTAATTAAACACCCATAAAAGTTTTCTTTTTATAGACAGACTAAGCCTAATGTAAAGTTTCTTTCTTTTAATTTTGTGTCTTTTTTTCATCTCTTTCTGCCCCTCATTGCATCCAGCTTCACAGTACTGAATGGGTCGTTCTATTCTTATGCGCTAAAGCTATATTTCCCAGGAGCACTTGCTTCTCCTCAGTGCTGCAGACCACTTCCCACTCTCCTGTGTTTTTCTGGAAAACCCCACCACTATGAGTGGTCATCAAGGTAATCTAAGTATAGCATTCACCCTAAAAAGGTATTCTTGATTTATTAATTTCCCTTAGTTAGACAGCATAAAAATAAGCAAGTTCACAATTGACTTACTTTTTCTATCTGTTGTGGTTCTCCTCATATCAGAAAACGTTTTTTTAGGATAGTGTACCAATTGCTAGTGTACCAATTGCTTCTATGGAGCTTGGCCACCAGTGCCTGATTCAGTTTGTGCAGTAGTTACATTGTCAAAGAGGCCAAAGCGAAGTTAATGTCTAATAATCCTTCTCTCCTTTACAGGATGTATACTGTGGTTGCTATGAGCCTGCAAACACCAACCTAGGTATCAGCAGACATAGAGCAGCTTGTTGGAACCTCCGATTGTGAAACGCAAGTGTGTCTGACACTGAACCAAAAGGCCATATTTCATCGGGGGTGAGTGTCAAAATGGTGAGCTGAGCACCATTGCACAAGCATGCAGCCAAGGACGTTTGCTATGACTGTGCTTCCTTCAATCTAGTCTACCATGGGGTACTCATGGAAAACGGGAACACAGATGCAATAGACAAAATAATAGCAGGTGCCAGGATATTGAATCATTAGGAAAAAGAGTAAAACCAATACACCTAACTCTAAACTAAAATATAGCTGAATGTATACAGAAAAGCTATTCAGAAAGCAGATACATTTCTTTGAATGTTGTCATAAACAATAAATATTTGCAGCTACTCTTATGACAAAGGATCGATCTCAATCAATGAAATTACACTATGCTGCAATCTATTACTCAAACCATAATTACTTTGGAGGTAATGAACACAAACGATTAACAGCACAAAGACCATTCGTACCACTTGTACAAAGGTACAAATAAGCAAATCGATACGCAAGGAAATCACCAAGTATGTTTTTATCATACACTGTAAAGTGAATACATCTAATAGGTGTGATTTTGGTTTCATAGAGCTGCATGCTTTGCAGATATTCCCACTGTTTTAATGCATGACTGTTGTCCATAATGTGCATTGATTTTTGCCTGAGCCATGATTATCCTTCCTGCTGTTTGCTCAATGCAGCTCCGGCGTGCCAAATGAAGCAATTAGAATGTCAATAGTGACACGTGCCACCGCTTACCCTTAAGCAACTTTCTCTAGAATGTTGAGCACTTACTAAGCAAGCAATACACTTTAGCAGATTGAAAGCTTTTTGTTTGTATCAAGGTACTTTACAAATACGTTGTTCAAAGTCTCAGTGTGAGTGCACAATTATAAATTAATGTGTTTCCCTGCATGCAATTGTCTGGCAGAAAATAAAAGGAGGAGTCATGTGGCAGCAAGAAAACCTACATTATCTTCTACAGTCTCTACTGGATGCACAGCAGGATGGCTTTCATTATGACATTATGGTTGTATTTTTTATAAATCAGCAGGAATGTGGACTAAAGGGGTGGCTCGATTTTTATTGCTGTAAATGGAAGCAATGGCATCCTGTTCTTCAGTAACCTGATCACTGAAGCCTATGATTGGCTGGAGTGGTCAGGCAACAAGAGCAGCGCATCATCCAAGGCTAATCTGATGACATCTCATTCCAGTGATTGCTGCAGACAAAAACAGGTTTCAGTGGTCAAGTGAATTAAGAACAGAACATCATTGCTCCCTGTCATGACGAAGACCTCCAATGTCACCATCACTGAGTTCATGGGTTAGGTCCCCAGGAGCCACCAACGGTCATGTTTTCAGGATTTCCTTAGTATTGCCCATTTGATGGAATTATTGCCCGTCCAGAATGTAATTATCACCTGGCAATACTAAGGAAATCCTGAAAACATGACTTGTTGGTGGCTCTTGAGAACCGGAGTTGGGGAACACAGGGTTAGAGGAATAGTTTATTCTGCTATAAAGTTTCCTGCCATTTAAACAAGACCTTTAACAGAAGGGATCAAATCTGGAAGATGGACAATAGCTGTATATGTTTGCTGGTGATCATTTACTACAAGTTTATATAGATCTTGTGACCACCTTTTTGTAGCATTAGTGATCCTCAACCAGACCGAACCTCCTTGTCCAACATGCTATAGATAGATAGATTAAACCAATAACAAGCTTTGCTCTGAAGCTGTAAATATATGTGGATAAATGCATGTGCTCTCCATTATTTGAGATACAGGGCGTGTACAGAATTTAATATTCTTCCAATTATTTTTTCTCTTTTTCTTTCCTCTATTATGAATAAAGTATGTGATTATTTTTAGCAGCAGTTTAATCTTTGATGTGCTCAGCCATCAATGTCATCCAGGCATTATATACAATGGATAATAAGGTGTTATATTTATAGATATGAAAATCTCTTCACACATAATGTAACACATCTGTGCATAATTATATACACATGGAATTAATTGAAATAATGAACTTCAGGAGGGCACATTTATTTGCTATAATCAAACTCTAATTGATTCTCTTTTTAGAAAAGAAGAAAGAACATGCACATTGCAGATTTAAAGGGACTCGAGCAGAATTTTCAGAATTTATATGTGCAGAAATAAAGAAGAGAGGTTTAAAAACGAAATACTTCACTGCTCCTTATAGCAAACCTCTTATACCAGTTTAAACAACCTAAACTTATGGTTAGGCCATATAATGAAGTTTTGAAACAGTTTTCATTAGTCCAAATCTTCAGTTTTAGCATAGAAAAACCTGCTTTTCAAGCTAAGTTTACCCAACCATATATATAACATAATCAGTTTCAGCCAAAAAACTCAAACAACTTTTTTCTCACTTGTTTTCCATTTTTAATTTGTATGTTACCTGTTTTTTTGCAGCAGCTAATAATTCTTTACAAGACCATTTCCAATCTCCTATGTAAAAGAATTGCAATGTTTCTATGAAAATCGACTACAATACATATGGAATTTCGAATCTTTGCGCACCCATAGACCTGAATGGGCTATTCTCATCCGACACATGGAAGAAACTAGTGCGCACTGCTATTTTTTCACACGCAGATTCGGGCCGTGAAAACAACTGCTCATCTGCCCTGCCTCATTGTATATAGGATTGATCCTATTCACATCCGTGGCCTATCTTATGTACAAACTTTTTTAAATCAAGGAATAAATGTGAAGCTTTAGCAAAGAAAAGGACTGTAGGATAAAGTCCTATAAAGGATTTTTTGCTGGAAATTCTTTTTTTCTATTATATGCATACCAGCTCTGGCCAGAGCTTTTCCGTGTGATTGTCCATTTGACTGATGCCGTATCAACATACCAGGTGAGCTGACTTTCCTATCCCTATTTTTTATATTGCTTAACATTGGTCCTTATGTTGTCCTTTTCTCTGTTTTTTTTTAACTGAAAATACAGTCCGGACAGTAGATTTTTTAATTGCATGTTGCTCAACATTTGAAGCACGGTGGCACAGTGGCTCAGTGGGTAGCACTGTTGCTTTGCAGTGCTGTTGTTCTGGGTTCAAATCCCACCAATGACAACATCTGCAAAAAGTTTGTATGTTCTCCCTGTGTTTGTTTGAGTTTCCTCCCACACTCTAAAAACCTACTGATAGGGAATCTAGATTATGAGCTCTGATTGTGATGAATTTAAAGTGCTACAGAATATGATAGAGCTATATAAGCAATGCAAAAAATTATAATAATAAAATTCAACAAGATAATTACCACTGGTGTTCCATATTGACTAATTTGGCTTTTTACTTTTAGTCATGCAGTCAAAAAATCACACAGGGCTTGATTCGTCCCCCTGTTTTTGAGCGTGAGCACCTCTCAACTAGTGAATTTGCTATTTGAAAAATCCATCAAATGATTTACGGCTTTTTTTCAAGGTATTTTTTGTTGTTAATTAGTTTTCTGAGTTTTATGTCATTGTGGCTTTTCCAGATATTTTAGGTCACGTTCACACGTTCAGTATTTGGTCAGTATTTTACATCAGTATTTGTAAGCCAAAACCAGGAGAGGGAGAAAACTGCAGAAGTGGAGATGTGTTTCTATTATACTTTTTCTCTGATTGTTCCGCTCCTGATTATAGCTTACAAATACTGATGTAAAATACTGACCAAATACTGAATGTGTAAAAGTGGCCAAAGACTCAAGAAATGCAACTTTTCAAAAGAAAGTCTCAAAATTTGACGCGACGCACCTCTATTTCTCCCTTGGGAGATTTTACATACACCTTTGTGCAATAGTTTTACTAATACTTTTTTGCATTACAAATTCACAAAAATGGTTATAGGCAGAAAAAGAAGATACCTTTCTTTAATAGTGGCTTTAGTATTTGTACCTTATTTTCAAAGAGATTTGCACCATTTTAAGTTGTCTTTCTTTTGTAAGCTTTTTTTAAATTTTTCCTTGTCAACTTTTCTTATCCAGATACTTTAAACAGATTCATGAAATACGATTTTTACCAATTATTACATTTTTGTGCAGGAAAGATGTATATCTTTGTACCATGATAGCCAGTAGATAGAAAAACTTTTTATTAGATAGAAAAATATTTAGAACTAGATGGTGGCCCGATTCTAACGCATCGGGTATTGTAGAATATGTATGTAGTTTACGTATAGAGGCTGCTGGGGTGTATATAGAGGCTGCTGCTGGGGTGTATATAGAGGTTGCTGGGGTGTATATAGAGGCTGTTGCAGCTGGGGTGTATATAGAGGCTGCTGCTGAGGTGTATATAGAGGCTGCTGGGGAATATATAGAGGCTGCTGGGGTGTATATAGAGGCTGCTGGGGTGTATATAGAGGCTGCGCTGCTGGGGTGTATATAAAGGTTGCTGGGCTGTATATAGAGGCTGCTGGGCTGTATATAGAGGCTGCTGGGGTGTGTATAGAGGCTGCTTCTGCTGGGGTGTATATAGAGGATGCTGTGGTGTACAGTCATGGCCAAGCTTTGAGGAATGACCATATTAATTTTACAAAGTCACTGCTCACTTTCTAATGGCAATTGCTACTCAGAATGTATAAGAGGTGTCAGCTTAACTAGAGTTACTTGCAGTCAATATTTGGCTAGAAAATGAACTTTATCCCCAAAACACATTTCAACATCATTGCAGCTCTGCCTTAAAAGGACCAGCTACCCTCTTTTCAGTGATTGCTCCATTAACACAGGTGTGGGTGTTGATGAGGACATGGCTGGAGATCAATCTGTCATGATTAAGTAAGAATGACACCACTGGACACTTTAAAAGGAGGCTGGTGCTTGGCATCATTGTTTCTCTTCTGTTAACCATGTTATCTCTAAAGAAACACGTGCAGTCATCATTGCAATGCACAAAAATGGCCTAACAGGGAAGAGTATCGCAGCTAGAAAGATTGCACCTCAGTCAACAATCTATCGCATCATCAAGAACTTCAAGGAGAGAGGTTCCATTGTTGCCAAAAAGGCTCCAGGGCGCCCAAGAAAGACCAGCAAGCCCAGGACCGTCTCTTAAAAGTGTTTCAGCTGCGGGATCGGGCTACCAGCAGTGCAGAGCTTGCTCAGGAATGGCAGCAGGCAGTTGTGAGTGCATCTGCACGCACTGTGAGGCGGAGACTCTTGGAGCAAGGCCTGGTCTCAAGGAGGGCAGCAAAGAAGCCACTTCTCTCCAGAAAAAACATCATGGACAGATGATATCTGCAAAAAGTACAGGCAGTGGACTGCTGAGGACTGGGGTAAAGTTATTTTCTCTGATGAATCCCCTTTTCGATTGTTTGGGACATCAGGAAAACGCCTCATTCGGAGAAGACAAGGTGAGCTCTACCACCAGTCTTGTCTCATGCCAACTGTTAAGCATCCTGAAACCATTCATGGGTGGGGTTGCTTCTCAGCCAAGGGAATCGGCTCTCTCACAGTCTTGCCTAAAAACACAGCCATGAATAAAGAATGTTACCAGAATGTCCTCCAAGATCAACTTCTCCCAACCCTCCAAGAGCAGTTTGGCGATCAACAATGCCTTTTCCAGCATGATGGAGCACCTTGCCATAAAGCAAAGGTGATAATTAAATGGCTCAGGGAACAAAACATAGAGATTTTGGGTCCATGGCCTGGAAACTCCCAGATCTTAATCCCATTGAGAACTTGTGGTCAATCATCAAGAGACGGGTGGACAAACAAAAACCTAAAAATTCTGACAAAATGAAAGCATTGATTGTGCAAGAATGGACTGCTGTCAGTCAGGATTTGGTCCAGAAGTTGATTGAGAGCATGCCAGGGAGAATTGCAGAGGTCCTAAAGAAGAAGGGTCAACACTGCAAATATTGACTTGCTGCATTAACTCATTCTAACTGTCAATATAAGCTTTTGTTACTCATATGTTTGCAATTATTATATTTCTGTCTGTGATAAAAACATCTGTCAAACACACATAAAAACCAGAGGGCAGCAGATCATGTGAAAATATAATATTTGTGTCATTCTCAAAACTTTTGGCCATGACTGTATATAGATGCTGCTGCCGGGGTGTATATAGAGGCTGCTGCTGGGGTGTATAAAGAGGCTGCTGCTGCAGGGGTGTATATAGAGGCTGCTGGGGTGTATATAGAGGCTGCTGGGGTGTATATAGAGGCTGCTGCTGCAGGGGTGTATATAGAGGCTGCTGCTGCAGAGGTGTATATAGAGGCTGCTGCTGGGGTGTATATAGAGGCTGCTGGGTGTATATAGAGGCTGCTGGGGTGTATATAGAGGCTGCTGCTGGGGTGTTTATAGAGGTTGCTGGGGTGTATATAGAGGCTGCTGGGCTGTATATAGAGGCTTCTGGGCTGTATATAGAGGCTGCTGGGGTGTATATAGAGGCTGCTGCTGCTGGGGTGTATATAGAGACTGCTGTGGTGTATATAGAGGCTGCTGCTGGGGTGTATATAGAGGCTGCTGTGGTGTATATAGAGGCTGCTGTTGGGGTGTATATAGAGGCTGATGCTGGGGTGTGTATAGATGCTGCTGGGGTGTATATAGAGGCTGCTGGGGTGTATATAGAGGCTGCTGCTGGGGTGTTTATAGAAGTTGCTGGGGTGTATATAGAGGCTGCTGGGCTGTATATAGAGGCTGCTGGGCTGTATATAGAAGTTGCTGGGGTGTATATAGAGGCTGCTGCTGAAGGGGTGTATATAGAGTGCTGCTGGGGTGTATATAGAGGCTGCTGCTGCAGGGGTGTATATAGAGACTGCTGCTGGGGTGATATAGAGGCTGCTGCTGCAGAGGTGTATATAGAGGCTGCTGCTGGGGTGTATATAGAGGCTGCTGGGGTGTATATAGAGGCTGCTGGGGTGTATATAGAGGCTGCTGCTGGGGTGTTTATAGAGGTTGCTGGGGTGTATATAGAGGCTGCTGGGCTGTATATAGAGGCTTCTGGGCTGTATATAGAGGCTGCTGGGGTGTATATAGAGGCTGCTGCTGCTGGGGTGTATATAGAGGCTGCTGTGGTGTATATAGAGGCTGCTGCTGGGGTGTATATAGAGGCTGCTGTTGGGGTGTATATAGAGGCTGCTGCTGGGGTGTGTATAGATGCTGCTGGGGTGTATATAGAGGCTGCTGGGTGTATATAGAGGCTGCTGCTGGGGTGTTTATAGAAGTTGCTGGGGTGTATATAGAGGCTGCTGGGCTGTATATAGAGGCTGCTGGGCTGTATATAGAAGCTGCTGGGGTGTATATAGAGGCTGCTGCTGCTGGGGTGTATATAGAGGCTGCTGTGGTGTATATAGAGGCTGCTGCTGGGGTGTATATAGAGGCTGCTGCTGCTGCTGGGGTGTGTATAGATGCTACTGGGGTGTATATAGAGGCTGCTGGGGTGTATATAGAGGCTGCTGCTGGGGTGTATATAGAGGCTGCTTCTGGGGTGTACGTGGAGGCTGCTGCTGGGGTATATGTGAAGGCTGCTGCTGGGGTATATAGAGGCTGCTGCTGGGGTGTTTATAGAAGTTGCTGGGGTGTATATAGAGGCTGCTGCTGCAGGGGTGTATATAGAGGCTGCTGGGGTGTATATAGAGGCTGCTGCTGCAGGGGTGTATATAGAGGCTGCTGCTGGGGTGTATATAGAGGCTGCTGCTGCAGAGGTGTATATAGAGGCTGCTGGGGTGTATATAGAGGCTGCTGGGGTGTATATAGAGGCTGCTGCTGGGGTGTTTATAGAGGTTGCTGAGGTGTATATAGAGGCTGCTGGGCTGTATATAGAGGCTTCTGGGCTGTATATAGAGGCTGCTGGGGTGTATATAGAGGCTGCTGCTGCTGGGGTGTATATAGAGGCTGCTGTGGTGTATATAGAGGCTGCTGCTGGGGTGTATATAGAGGCTGCTGTGGTGTATATAGAGGCTGCTGTTGGGGTGTATATAGAGGCTGCTGCTGGGGTGTGTATAGATGCTGCTGGGGTGTATATAGAGGCTGCTGGGGTGTATATAGAGGCTGCTGCTGGGGTGTTTATAGAAGTTGCTGGGGTGTATATAGAGGCTGCTGGGCTGTATATAGAGGCTGCTGGGCTGTATATAGAAGCTGCTGGGGTGTATATAGAGGCTGCTGCTGCTGGGGTGTATATAGAGGCTGCTGTGGTGTATATAGAGGCTGCTGCTGGGGTGTATATAGAGGCTGCTGCTGCTGGGGTGTGTATAGATGCTGTTGGGGTGTATATAGAGGCTGCTGGAGTGTATATAGAGGCTGCTGCTGGGGTGTATATAGAGGCTGCTTCTGGGGTGTACGTGGAGGCTGCTGCTGGGGTATATGTGGAGGCTGCTGCTGGGGTATATAGAGGCTGCTGCTGGGGTGTTTATAGAAGTTGCTGGGGTGTATATAGAGGCTGCTGCTGCAGGGGTGTATATAGAGGCTGCTGGGGTGTATATAGAGGCTGCTGCTGCAGGGGTGTATATAGAGGCTGCTGCTGGGGTGTATATAGAGGCTGCTGCTGCAGAGGTGTATATAGAGGTGCTGGGGTGTTATAGAGGCTGCTGGGGTGTATTAGAGGCTGCTGGGGTGTATATAGAGGCTGCTGCTGGGGTGTTTATAGAGGTTGCTGAGGTGTATATAGAGGCTGCTGGGCTGTATATAGAGGCTTCTGGGCTGTATATAGAGGCTGCTGGGGTGTATATAGAGGCTGCTGCTGCTGGGGTGTATATAGAGGCTGCTGCTGGGTGTATATAGAGGCTGCTGTGGTGTATATAGAGGCTGCTGTTGGGGTGTATATAGAGGCTGCTGCTGGGGTGTGTATAGATGCTGCTGGGGTGTATATAGAGGCTGCTGGGGTGTATATAGAGGCTGCTGCTGGGGTGTTTATAGAAGTTGCTGGGGTGTATATATAGAGGCTGCTGGGCTGTATATAGAGGCTGCTGGGCTGTATATAGAAGCTGCTGGGGTGTATATAGAGGCTGCTGCTGCTGGGGGTATATAGAGGCTGCTGTGGTGTATATAGAGGCTGCTGCTGGGGTGTATATAGAGGCTGTTGCTGCTGCTGGGGTGTGTATAGATGCTGCTGGGGTGTATATAGAGGCTGCTGGAATGTATATAGAGGCTGCTGCTGGGGTGTATATAGAGGCTGCTTCTAGGGTGTACGTGGAGGCTGCTGCTGGGGTATATGTGGAGGCTGCTGCTGGGGTATATAGAGGCTGCTGCTGGGGTGTTTATAGAAGTTGCTGGGGTGTATATAGAGGCTGCTGCTGCAGGGGTGTATATAGAGGCTGCTGGGGTGTATATAGAGGCTGCTGCTGCAGGGGTGTATATAGAGGCTGCTGCTGGGGTGTATATAGAGGCTGCTGCTGCAGAGGTGTATATAGAGGCTGCTGGGGTGTATATAGAGGCTGCTGGGGTGTATATAGAGGCTGCTGGGGTGTATATAGAGGCTGCTGCTGGGGTGTTTATAGAGGTTGCTGAGGTGTATATAGAGGCTGCTGGGCTGTATATAGAGGCTTCTGGGCTGTATATAGAGGCTGCTGGGGTGTATATAGAGGCTGCTGCTGCTGGGGTGTATATAGAGGCTGCTGTGGTGTATATAGAGGCTGCTGCTGGGGTGTATATAGAGGCTGCTGTGGTGTATATAGAGGCTGCTGTTGGGGTGTATATAGAGGCTGCTGCTGGGGTGTGTATAGATGCTGCTGGGGTGTATATAGAGGCTGCTGGGGTGTATATAGAGGCTGCTGCTGGGGTGTTTATAGAAGTTGCTGGGGTGTATATAGAGGCTGCTGGGCTGTATATAGAGGCTGCTGGGCTGTATATAGAAGCTGCTGGGGTTGTATATAAAGGCTGCTGCTGCTGGGGTGTATATAGAGGCTGCTGTGGTGTATATAGAGGCTGCTGCTGGGTGTATATAGAGGCTGCTGCTGCTGCTGGGGTGTGTATAGATGCTGCTGGGTGTATATAGAGGCTGCTGGGGTGTATATAGAGGCTGCTGCTGGGGTGTATATAGAGGCTGCTTCTGGGGTGTACGTGGAGGCTGCTGCTGGGGTATATGTGGAGGCTGCTGCTGGGGTATATAGAGGCTGCTGCTGGTGGGGTCTGCGTGGAGGCTGCTGCTGGGGTTTACGTGGATGCCACCGGTCAGGGTACTTCTGCTGCGAGCAGCCGGGAGATGACAGGCTAGCACCGGTCATCTCCCGGCTGCGTCGCCGCTGACCTCCATGTGGCAGGAGATGACCCGCGGCTAATGTTGAGAGATCAGCGGCTAGCGCCACTGACCTCCCGACGATAGCGGTGGCGTGTGTGGTTCAAATCCTGCACCAATTCACGGCCGGACTGCGCCTGTTGCATCGGGTATTCTAGAATATGTACAGTGCCTACAAGTAGTATTCAACCCCCTGCAGATTTAGCTGGTTGACACATGCGGAATTAACTTGGCATTGTGACATTTGTACTGTAGATCAGCCTGGAAGTGGGAAATGCACTGCAGCAAAAATTTTTGTTTTAATTTTTTTTTTTTTTTTTTAAATGTTAAAAGTTAATTCAGAGTGTCATTTATTATTCAACCCCTCAAACCACAAGAATTCTGTTTGGTCCCCCTAAAGTATTAAGAAGTAGTTCAGGCACCAAGAATAATGAGCTTCACATGTGTGGATTAATGATCTCTTTTGCCAGCCTTTTCTGACTATTTAAGACCCTCCCCAAACTTGTGAACAGCACTCATACATGGTCAACATGGGAAAGACAAAGGAGCATTCCAAGGCCATCAGAGACAAGATCGTGGAGGGTCACAAGGCTGGCAAGGGGTACAAAACCCTTTCCAAGGAGTTGGCCCTACCTGTCTCCACTGTTGGGAGCATCATCCATAAGTGGAAGGCTTATGGAACTACTGTTAGCCTTCCACAGCCTGGACAGCTTTTGAAAGTTTCCTCCCGTGCCGAGGCCAGGCTTGTCCGAAGAGTCAAGGCTAACCCAAGGACAACAAGGAAGGAGCTCCGGGAAGATCTCATGGCAGTGGGGACATTGGTTTCAGTCAATACCATAAGTAACGTACTCCACCGCAATGGTCTCCGTTCCAGACGAGCCCGTAAGGTACCTTTACTTTCAAAGCGTCATGTCAAGGCTCGTCTACAGTTTACTCATGATCACTTGGAGGACTCTGAGACAGACTGGTTCAAGGTTCTATGGTCTGATGAGAGCAAGATCGAGATCTTTGGTGCCAACCACACACGTGACGTTTGGAGACTGGATGGCACTGCATACGACCCCAAGAATACCATCCCTACAGTCAAGCATGGTGGTGGCAGCATCATGCTGTGGGGCTGTTTCTCAGCCAAGGGGCCTGGTCATCTGGTCGCATCCATGGGAGGATGGATAGCACGGCCTACCTGGAGATTTTGGCCAAGAACCTCCGCTCCTCCATCAAGGATCTTAAGATGGGTCGTAATTTCATCTTCCAACAAGACAACGACCCAAAGCACACAGCCAAGAAAACCAAGGTCTGGTTCAAGAGGGAAAAAGTCAAGGTGTTGGAGTGGCCTAGTCAGTCTCCTGACCTTAACCCAATTGAAAACTTGTGGAAGGAGCTCAAGATTAAAGTCCACATGAGACACCCAAAGAACCTAGATAACTTGGAGAAGATCTGCGTGGAGGAGTGGGCCAAGATAACTCCACAGATCTGTGCCGGCCTGATCAGGTCTTATAAAAGACGATTATTAGCTGTAATTGCAAACAAGGGTTATTCCACAAAATATTAAACTTAGGGGTTGTATAATAATTGACCCACACTTTTATGTTTAAAATTTATTAAAATTCAACTGAGCAACATAACTTTTTGTTTGTAAGATTTATGCTTCTGTTAATAAATCCTACTCTCGTTTGCAGTTTGAAGGCTCTAACTTATTTGCATCTTATCAAACCAGCTAAATCTGCAGGGGTTGAATACTACTTGTAGGCACTGATGTGTTTATTTATGAAGATTTAAGAATAATGCAATGAATACACAGGATTTTCTGGGTAAAATATATACATTATCATTACATGTTATTGCCCATAGAACTGCTCTCTAACACAGGTTCTGTGACAGTCCCTGTGACGTTGCTAAGGCCACGGTCGGGTATCCAAGGGGCGTGCCCACACCACTCCCTCAGCAACAGACACATCCAATCCGGAGGCAGCTGAGCAGAGAGGTCGCGACCAATCAGCGACGCGGGATTTCCGTTACAGACAGACAGAACTGACAAAACATGTTCAGTACATCATGGGCAGTTGGTGAGTCACCTGACCACATGGGCAGAGTTAGCCCTGCATCGCTGATTGGCCGCGGCCGGACCAATCAGCGACGCGGGATTTCCTGGCGACAGACAGACAGACAGACGGGATAAGACAATTATATAGTAGATTGAGAGTCTCCCACTCAATTCTAAATATTTTTCTACATTTTTGTGAGCATTATACTCCAGTCTCTGTCTGTAGTAAGGTTTCTGGCTGAGTTTCAGTTTTGTGCAGATGTAAATTAACATGAAACTTTTTAAAGTATGCAAACAATCCCAAAAACCAGGTAAAGAAAATATAATCATGAACCCTCATGCGTAACATTGAAGAATTTGACACCAAAATATCATTGGATACTACAAGGTAAAAGGCTAGCACTCATTGTCAGACATAGGCTGGAGGTCCTCGTTGATGGCTGTTGTTGGAGAATTTATCTGTGACTGTTGCTATGTTTTGAGTGTGTGATAGTTTACTTTCTTCTACTTTGGTTTAACCCCATCCTCTACTCACTGGTGTTTTCCTTTGTTGCTTACGTGTGTTTATTTGTATGATTGAAAAATATTTAGAGTTGAGAGTCCTCAGTGGTTGATACCTTTTAATGGCTAACTGAAAAGATGGTAACAAATTGCAAGCTTTCGAGACTACTCAGGTCTCTTCATCAGGCTGAACTAATACAAAATCTGAAGAATCACATATTTATACACAAAAACACAGAAAAAATGCAATAGGTAAGACAAGTGACGTGAAGCAGAATAGTCATTATGGCAGAGGGATGAGCATAAATATTGGAACAATTCATAGATAAGGAGAGAAAGTTTTATTACCCTCTGATTGGGGTCTGGTAATGTTTTGTGATGTTTTCACAGGGTATTTGGAGTAAATTCCTTAATTGATGTAATAGGCCATAAAACCATGTGACAGGTTCATTCCAGCATTAAGAGTGTCAAAGGTCACCATCAATTTGTATTCGCAAATTCTTCTCTGCCTCTGAGATGTGAATCTGCTTCTTAGTACCAGTATTTTCATATCTGACATGCTATGATCAGGGGAGCAAAAATGTTTTGCCACAGGTAGATCCATTCTTTTTTCTTATTGCGTGGCGATGAGAATTCATCCTTGTTCTCAGTTTTTGCCCGGTCTCCCCCACATACAGACCCCCAGTTGGACATTTAGTACATATAATTAGGTACACAACATTAGATGTGATGCAGCTGAAAGTACCTGGTATCTTGTAGTCCTGATGTGAGTTGGGGATCTTTATCTTGTCCGTGGTCATTATAAATGGACAGGTTTTGCATTTCTTCTGATTGCAAGGCAAGGTTCCTGCAGCTGTTGGGGAGGACAGGGAACTTCTGACAATGATGCTTCTTAGATTTGGGGGCTGCCTAAAACACAGTAGTGGGGGGTCTGGAAATATGGATTGTAACCGGGTATCTTTTTGTAGTAAAGGTTGTAGTTTCCGTGCAGCTCCCCTTAGCACCTCCAGATTTGGATTGTAGGTGACCACTAAAGGCACCCGGTTATTTTCTTCTTTAGCTTTGTAATGTAGCAGGTGATCCCTTGATATTCTGGTGGCTCTTGTAATTTGGTTTTCAATTGTTCTTGGATGGTAGCCCTGATTTAAAAAGGTCTTTCTCATCGCCACGCAATAAGAGAAAAAAGAATGGATCTACCTGTGGCAAAACATTTTTGCTCCCCTGATCATAGCATGTCAGATATGAAAATACTGGTACTAAGAAGCAGATTCACATCTCAGAGGCAGAGAAGAATTTGCGAATACAAATTGATGGTGACCTTTGACACTCTTAATGCTGGAATGAACCTGTCACATGGTTTTATGGCCTATTACATCAATTAAGGAATTTACTCCAAATACCCTGTGAAAACATCACAAAACATTACCAGACCCCAATCAGAGGGTAATAAAACTTTCTCTCCTTATCTATGAATTGTTCCAATATTTATGCTCATCCCTCTGCCATAATGACTATTCTGCTTCACGTCACTTGTCTTACCTATTGCATTTTTTCTGTGTTTTTGTGTATAAATATGTGATTCTTCAGATTTTGTATTAGTTCAGCCTGATGAAGAGACCTGAGTAGTCTCGAAAGCTTGCAATTTGTTACCATCTTTTCAGTTAGCCATTAAAAGGTATCAACCACTGAGGACTCTCAACTCTAAATATTTTTCTATCTACTGGCTAACACGGTACGAAGATATACATCTTTACTGTATTTGTATGATTGGCAGTTTCCTTTATTCCTATTTGTATTATCTTGTTAGTCTGGCTGGTGTACTATACTACAATACTACTCCACTCTTCCATGGGTGGGGAAATTTACAGACTGAGGGCTGATTCAGGAGCTAAAGGTACTGCCACACTTAGTGATCTCGTTAGCGATCTCAATAACGACGCAAGCTAATGAGATCGTTTGTGAGATCTCTTTTAGGTCGCTAGTAGCTGCCAAACAGGAGATCTCATAAACGACTCATCAGCGATCAGCGATCTCTTTAACGACTTTGGCGGTCGTTAGGATGTCAGCATGTACTGAGCGCTTCTGATTCATAGGAATTTCCAGCATCGCTCCTGCTCTCTGCGTCCTGCTAGCCTGCTTTGTAACTTCTGCGATCCTCTCTGTGACGCAAAGAGAAACTTACAGATATTGCGATCCATTCCGTGACGCTAAACCCATATGCGTCACAAACGAGGTCGTTCGCAAAAGGTGCCAAACAGCGATATAGGCTCACCAGCAAGGACGCCAACGATCAAAAAACGGTCCAGAACTCTAGTGAACGATCAAAGAGATCACAGCAGGGGCCACATAGTTGCTACATGCCACACACAGCTAAGTCGCTAACGAGATCGCAAAATAGTGACGTTTTAGTGATCTCGTTTGCGATCTCGTTTGGATCTCGTTTAGTGTGGCATACCCTTAAGGCAAGGTACGTGGCCCTGAAATCATCAACCATCAGAAGTAATCTGAGGAACAGGGTGAGCTAGGGTGCCCCTAAGGTTAGGGACAGAGAAGGAGCCCCTGGTCCTGGTTCACCTGACAACAGAATCGTGACACCATTCCCTTCTTTCACCGGTAACACCTATTCTGGCAACATGATCTCTCAAGTTCAAATCCAACATACATTACCATATTCTATATATTTAATATATACAGTACAGACCAAAAGTTTGGACACACCTTCTCATTCAAAGATTTTTCTGTATTTTTATGACTATGAAAATTGTACATTCACACTGAAGGCATCAAAACTATGAATTAACACATGTGGAATTATATACTTAACAAAAAAGTGTGAAACAACTGAAAAATCTTTGAATGAGAAGATGTGTCCAAACTTTTGGTCTGTACTGATATATATATATTATATTATAATATATATATTTTTATAAAGCATTTCTTTCTTTTAATCTACATTTTCGTCCCACTGTCTATATGTTATTTGTACTAACGTTTTTAAACTTTCCCTTTGAAACCACTAGTGTTGGTTGAAACGGTTATTATGAACTTTGACCTATCACGTGTTCTGCTTTTTATGCCATGATTTGAATTCATCTGTATAAATGTGGCTATACTCTGCTAACTTGCATAAAGGTTTTTTGTCCTGAGGAAGAAGTAAGGCACTTTGAAACGTGTAGACACTAATAAAAAAAACGCTATTTTTCCACCCAACCTTGTGTTCTCCTGGATTTGTCATCTACTTCATCAGGAACATGGTTTCTCCACAACAACTTACTTCTATGTAAACTGTCCTATTGATTGTGATAGGCCTTTAGGATAAGGTCGTCATCTTGTCTTTGTACAAATATTTGAAAGACTCTTGTGAGAGTGAGAGTCTTTTTTTGTGTCGCCTTATTAAAGTTCTGGGTCAGATGGTCTTTAACCCACGGGTAATTTTGGGGTCTAGATTCTAGTATCTTCAGTAGGCTTCTGAAGGTTCTGCTCTCCTTCTGGATTTCATCTCAATCATGGCTTATCATGGGTCTGGGGCTAGATTCTGAACCGGGAGGTCTGTGGAATCTCTGCACATTCTGTTTAGTGACTTAATAGTACTAGGTGACCATTTCTAATTCTATGTGGCCAGTATGGTTGCATCTATGGCAAGTCTGTTGCCCTGAAGAATAAAATCTGTCTATAGGTCTCCTACCTATCCTTTAGTAGTTGTTCCGGGACTGCAGAGTGGAAAATTCCAGATAAACAAGGATGGTCCTCTTGACCGGGTTGGTGATTTAACTCCTTCACTTTTTCTCATAGGATTGCAAGGATTTTGGTTAGTTTTGCAACTTGACCACGAATCTCTTCAGTTGGGTCTTGTACCTGGTGTGGAGCACACTGAACAACAGGTTTGGCATGGGCATACACAGCACGTTCTTGGTAATTCAACCCTTAATATACATCCCTTGGACTTTGATATAAATCAACAAGTTCTGTATGGACTGGCACAGGACTGGATGGAGTGCCAAGGCTCAATTCTGTTATGGCAGACTCTTTAAAATCCAGGAAGTCACTATGAGGATGTTGTAGTGAAAGCATTCTCAACTGGCAGTATCAGACATTACTCCCTCAATAAATTGTTCTTTTAAAATTTGATCAGCATTAATAGTTTCAGAGGGATCAGCTTGTTTAAGAGCATGCCAGGCTTCCTATTAGCAAAATCTCTTAAAGATTCATGGGACTCCTGTTATGTTTCGGTAACTGAGGAGTGCAGGCAAAAAAGGCAATACACCAGAGCAGTTGGAATCTATGAGATTGCAGTACCCTGACTAACCACCACAACTAGAGGCAGCCGTGGAGCGTTCCTACGTTGGTCCTAGACGCCTCGTCACAGCCTGAGAAACTAACTACACCCAAAGATAGAAATAGGAAAGCTATCTGCCCCGGAGCAGAACCCCAAAGATAATAGAAAGCCCCCAAACATGTAATGGCGGTTAGACAAGAAGAAATACTGACACAGACAGAAAATAGTATGAGCAAATGTTGGGGCCCAAACTAACTAAATAGAAAAGGATAGGAAGGGTACTTACTGCAATCCCAAAAAACCCTGCAAAGCACCAACTCTACTAATTTCAAAAACCTGAGATCACACGACCTCTACCACCTAAATTAGTTCTCTGGTGTAACAAAATCAAAACAGCAGCCACTGAAGAAACTGGAAAAAGCAAAAGTACAAACATCAGTGGCTGAACTAAACTGAGAGGGCAAAAGCCCCCGGAGGGGACCCTGAAGGCCCCCACAGAAGTGCAGGACAAAATGCAAAAATAAAGCACAAAAACAAAAAGAAGAAAATGTCTTATCTGTTAGCAGGAGATGCAGACACGACACAGCAGGCTACAAGGAAACAGGAATCATGGATTGAGACCAGAACAATTGATCACCGGCAACCCTGATGGGAAGGCGACTCCCTTATATAAGACCAGTCAGTAACACCTGATTCCCAATCCTCACAATCTTCACTGGACAGACCAGTACCACTTGTAACCACCAGAGGGAGCCTCTGCTCAGAACTCATCTCAAGCCCATTCACAACAGACTCCTGTCTTTTCCCAAATTATCACATCTTTATCTCTGACAGGGTTCTTGTTTCAAATGTAGCTCTTAACCTATCTAGTATCTGTTTGGCAGTTTTTTTACACTTTACATTATTAAGCCAAGTTCTAACTTCCCTTAGTGCAGCGCCTCCTAGTTAACCAATCAATATCTCTACTCTGCTCAGGGCTCAGAGTACAGTCTTAACTTTTCTTGCATCTTCTCCTTAAAGTCCCTTAATGTGCAGGGTTCTCCACTATAGCAGAGGTGACCAGGCACGACAGGGCACCCCAATGTAGTAAGGCATTGTTAATGGCATTGCTTGGGCCACAAAAGTCAATGAACTGTTGCTAGTTACTTCCCTCTCCTCTCCTGAAGACATGTTTTAAACACTGTAGGTACAATGCAGTCATCCCTCCTACATTTCCAGCGGCTGCGCAACTTCCATCTCTTTGTTGGAATGCAGAAGAGGAAATTTCGACTTAGGAGGAAAGGACGTCACTTTTTCCATGCCCTCCTTGTCAGCTGGTGCTCTTTTAAGTTAGGCTGCAGTTCTCACAGTGTTCAATTCCGGTTGTTTGTCCCTGCAGAGCACCAGCTTCCCATACAAGGTAACTGCACAACAACTTGGAGAACAGTTCAAAACACAAGGTATTGCAAACAAAACAGATCATTATTTCCAATAAAGCAGCCACTAGTATGTGTATGTTTTATGAGTGCAACAACAGCTGTGGCGCAGTGCAAATTGTTTAAAGCAGTAAAAACTGATACTTTCTGAGGCTATTTTCTCATCAACTTATTTCAACATCAACAGCATATATTAACTCTCTCTTCAATACATATAAGGCATGGAGGTAGAATCTTGTTCCACTAAGCGGAAACTTTGCAATCTTTCTTGTAATCTTAAACATTTCTTTCTTGTAAACTCAAACGTTTCTGCTTGACTTCCGCTCCAAAAACTCAGCAAAAAGACTCAATGTGCGCATTTCTATTTCTCCTCTCGCTTCCTCAAACTCAATGTGGACTGTTATGTTTAGGTAGCTGAGGAGAAATAGCAAAACGGTAATACACCAGAGAGGCTGGAACCTATTGGATTGCAGTAACCTGAACTAACCACACAACTAGAGGTAGCTGTGGAGCGTTCCTACGTTGATCCTAGACGCCTCGTCACAGCCTGAGAGATAACTACACCTAAAGGCAGAAAGATGAAAGCTATCTGCCACGGAGCAGATCCCCAAAGAAAATAGGAAGCCCCCAAACATGTAATGGCAGTTAGACAAGAAGAAAGCACGGACACAGACAGAAAATAGAATGAGCAAACGCTGGGGCCCAATCTGTCTAGACAGAAAAGTACAGGAAAGAATTCTGACTGCAATCCAACAAAAAAAAACTAAAAAATACTAACACTTCTGATTGCCAAAAAACCTGAGATCACACGATCTCATCCACCTAAATCAGATCTCTGGTGTAACAAAACCAAGCCGCAGCCACTGAAAAAACAGGAAAAAGCAAATGAACAAATAATAGTGGCTACAGATAAACAGAGAGGAACACAGGCCCCAGGAGGGCGACCCGGCTGACCTCCACAAAAGTGCAGAAAACTATGCAAAAAGCAAGCACAAAAAGAAAAGCAGAAAATATCTTATCTGAAAGCAGCAGATGCAGGCAAGACTCCAGCAAACTTCCAAATGAACCAGAAACCACAATTGAGACAAGAACAATTGATCACCGGCGACCATCATGGGAGGGAACCTCCCTTATATCAGTCCAGTCAGTGATCCCAGATTGCCATTCCTCGCTGGAAGGTTCAGTACTGTCTGTAACCACCAGAGGGAGCCCCTGCTCAGAAACCATCTCTAGCACGTTCACAACAGTGGACAAATCTGAACTCATCATCTTTCTTCCATCTCACAGATCTTTCTAACCTGACCTATCTATCACAATTAACGACATCATGTTTTCCCCCATACCAGAAGTCCGCTGCCTCGGAGTAACCCTTGACTCTGCCCTATCCTTCAAACCGCACATCCAAGGTCTCTCCATCTCCTGTCACCTCCAGCTCAAAAATATTTCCAGAATCTGTCCTTTCCTCAACCCTCAATCTACTAAAATGCTTGTGAATGCCCTCATCATCTCCCTCCTTGACTACTGCAACATTATTTTCTGTGACTTCCCTGCTAACACCCTCGCACCTCTCCAGTCCATCCTTAACTCTGCTGCCTGACCAATCCATCTCTCTCCTTGCTACTCCTCTGCTTCTCCCCTCTGCAAATCTCTTTACTGGCTCCCATTCCCTCAGCGTATCCAGTTCAAATTACTAATACTGACCTACAAAACCATCAATAACCTGTCTCCTCCATATATCTCTGAACTAATCTCCTGATATCTTCCCTCAAGTAATCTCCGGTCCTCCCAAGAAAACCTTCTCTCTTCCGCACTTATTCGCTCCTCACCCAAACGCCTCCAAGACTTCTCCCATATATCCCCATCCTCTGGCATTCTGTGCCCCAACAGATCCGACTATCAACCACATTTGGATCCTTCAGACGGAACCTGAAAACCCACCTCTTCAGGAAAGCCTACAGCCTGTAATGACCCCGCTGCCTCCCTCAAAACTACCAGAGCTACCGCCTCACCAACACCAGAGCTGCTGCAACCCCCCGACCTACTGTCTCCTTCCCTACCATCCTGTTGAATATAAGCCCACAAGGGCAGGGTCATTTCCCCTCTGTATCAGTCTGTCATTGTTAGTTTGTTTACTGTAAGTGATATCTGTAATTTGTATGTAACTCCTTCTCATGTGCAGCACCATGGAACCAATGGTGCTATATAAATAATAATATCTTTGATTACATTTAGGAAAAAATGTGGCATTTTTCATGACATATTTAAGCAAGCATACTGTGGTCAGAATTTAGTTGAAAATCAGTAGTCAGTAGTGAAAGAAAAAATACACCATCAGGGCATAAGTGTGGTGTGTGAGTACATGATGTCATATAGATGGCGGTACAGCTGCTTTGACAAAATGCCAATCTTTGTCTTCCTGAGAAGGCTTTGTTGTCGTTCTTTCTGTGACTCCACTTTAGGTAGTTTTCACTCTATACTGTTAGGTATAGAGAGGGGGAGATTTTTGCTAGGAAAGAACATGTCACTTCCTTTAACTGCTTCAGGGTTTCTGAACATAAGACGGGACGGATGCACAGAAGTGCTGTTTTTATATTGCTGAGTACTATAATCTTTTCATGTGGCACTTTTTTTGTCCTTTTTCAAGCGGATTCTTTTCATAATACAATTCTGTGGCTTTTTTTTTTCATGAAGGACTTAAGAGAAAAAAGCATGTTAAAAACAGCATTAATACAAAATATGACAGAATTTTTTTTAAATGCATACTGAAAAACATATTGTGCAGATGAAGATATACTGAACCTTCACACGAGTCTTTTTATTATTAGCATTTTTTTTACATATAATACTACAATTGTGCATCTAATATTTAATGCACCACATTTCCAAGATTTAGTTTTAATGCTCCATAGAATAAATTCATTTTATCATCTTCTTTCTGTAGGCCATCTGATAATAGACATGCACCACTTGGAAGATTCAGTCTGTCGGGTTTTAGGACGTGATAAGCATGATAATTTGTATACAAAGCCTGACAACTTTTAAGTTGCATTAGAAAAATTCAGCCTAAAACCCAGGAAATGTGGGATACAGTTTTAAAGACCGCAAACATGAAGATAAAAAACAATCAGTATCATAATACAGTCATGGCCAAAAGTTTTGAGAATGACACAAATATTAATTTTTACAAAGTCTACTGCTTCACTTTTTCTAATGGCAATTTGTATATACTCCAGAATGTTATAAAGAGTGATCAGCTTAACAGCAATTACTTGCAAAGTCAATATTTGGCTCGAAAATGAACTTTATCCCCCAAAACACATTTCAACATCATTGCAACCCTGCCTTAAAAGGACCAGCTAACCTCTTTTCAGTGATTGCTCCATTAACACAGGTGTGGGTGTTGATGAGGACATGGCTGGAGATCAATCTGTCATGATTAAGTAAGAATGACACCCATGGACACTTTAAAAGGAGGCTGGTGCTTGGCATCATTGTTTCTCTTCTGTTAACCATGGTTATCTCTAAAGAAACACGTGCAGTCATCATTGCAATGCACAAAAATGGCCTAACAGGGAAGAGTATCGCAGTTAGAAAGATTGCACCTCAGTCAACAATCTATCGCATCATCAAGAACTTCAAGGAGAGAGGTTCCATTGTTGCCAAAAAGGCTTCAGGGCGCCCAAGAAAGACCAGCAAGCGCCAGGACCGTCTCTTAAAAGTGTTTCAGCTGCGGGATCGGGCTACCAGCAGTGCAGAGCTTGCTCAGGAATGGCAGCAGGCAGGTGTGAGTGCATCTGCACGCACTGTGAGGCGGAGACTCTTGGAGCAAGGCCTGGTCTCAAGGAGGGCAGCAAAGAAGCCACTTCTCTCCAGAAAAAACATCATGGACAGACTGATATTCTGCAAAAGGTACAGGCAGTGGACTGCTGAGGACTGGGGTAAAGTTATTTTCTCTGATGAATCCCCTTTTCGATTGTTTGGGATATCAGGAAAACGCCTCATTCGGAGAAGACAAGGTGAGCGCTACCACCAGTCTTGTCTCATGCCAACTGTTAAGCATCCTGAAACCATTCATGTGTGGGGTTGCTTCTCAGCCAAGGGAATCGGCTCTCTCACAGTCTTGCCTAAAAACACAGCCATGAATAAAGAATGGTACCAGAATGTCCTCCAAGAGCAACTTCTCCTAACCCTCCAAGAGCAGTTTGGCGATCAACAATGCCTTTTCCAGCATGATGGAGCACCTTGCCATAAAGCAAAGGTGATAACTAAATGGCTCAGGGAACAAAACATAGAGATTTTGGGTCCATGGCCTGGAAACTCCCCAGATCTTAATCCCATTGAGAACTTGTGGTCAATCATCAAGAGACTGGTGGACAAACAAAAACCTAAAAATTCTGACAAAATGAAAGCATTGATTGTGCAAGAATGGATTGCTATCAGTCAGGATTTGGTCCAGAAATTGATTGAGAGCATGCCAGGGAGAATTGCAGAGGTCCTGAAGAAGAAGGGACAACACTGCAAATATTGACTTGCTGCATTATTATTATTATTATTATTATATATTTATATAGCGCCATTTATTCCATGGCGCTTTACATATGAAAAGGGGAAAAATATAGACAGATACAATAAACATGTGCTAGACAAGGGACGCATAAGTACAGAAGGAGAGAGGACCCTGCCCGCGAGGGCTCACAGTCTACAGATTAACTCATTCTAACTGTCAATATAAGCTTTTGTTACTCATATGTTTGTAATTATTATATTTCTGTCTGTGATAAAAACATCTGTCAAACACACATAAAAACCAGAGGGCAGCAGATCATGTGAAAATATAATATTTGTGTCATTCTCAAAACTTTTGGCCATGACTGTACATGTTGTTGTTGACATCCTCTGGCATTCCTGATCATAGAGATGGGGAGGCTATAGATTTTTTTCTTTCTATGTATTGAGCTCACTGCACAAAAAGGGTTGTCCACTAATCTGACATCCTCTTCTGAATCCCTATGTTTCCTCCCTCATTAAACTAATAACACCTCCAGTGCTGGCGCCATTTCAGTGGTATCGGCACTGGCTCTCCCGGAGTTCGCATGACATTGTTATGTCATACAATTCTTGCAGCCAATCAGTTCTATTATTCTTTTACTGGAGAGAAACATAGGGATTCAGAAGGCTATGTCTGGGTAGCGGACAACCCATTAACACCTTTATTGAGCTGCTCAGCACTGTAACCATTAAGGACAATTCAGATATTACCATGAAAAATTGAGAATGTGTTCACACTGGCCTCAGGCTAAGTGCACACGATCAGGAATAATTGCGTTTTTTTCGCGGTTTTTCCGCGGTTTTCCGCGGTAAAAACGCGATAAAAACGCAAGCATTAAGCATCCTATACATGTTAATTGATTCCGCATGTTTTGGCCACATGTTGCGTTTTTTTCCGCGAAAAAAACGCTTCGCGGAAAAAATAGCAACATGTTCATTAATTTAGCGTAATCGCGGTGATTCCGCCACCATAGGAATGCATTGAACCGCTTACTTTCCGCATGTGGCTATGCCCACTATGCGCAATGTAAGCGGTTCATGTGCGGTGGTACCCAGGGTCTGGAGGAGAGGAGACTCTCCTCCAGGCCCTGGGTACCATATCCCTGGTAAAACAATAATTAAAATAAAAAATAATGATATTCTCACCTTCCGGCGGCCCCCGCAACCTTCCTGCGGCCCCCGCAGCCTTCCCGCCTTCAGCGACGCTCCCGGCAACTTCCGGTCCCAAGAGTCCTTTGCGAGAATCACCCAGATGGCGTAGCGGTCTCGCGAGATGCCACGTCATCGGTGTGATTTGTCGCAAAGCACTCCTGGGACCGGAGTTGCTGGGAGCGTCGCTGAAGGCGGGAAGGCTGCGGGGGCCGCCGGAAGGTGAGAATATCATTATTTATTATTTTTTTTATTATTTTTACATTAGATCTTTTTACTATTGATGCGACATAGGCGGCATCAATAGTAAAAAGTTGGTCACACTTGTCAAACACTATGTTTGACTCGTGTGACCAACCTGTCAATCAGTTTTCCAAGCGATGCTACAGATCGCTAGGAAAACGCTAGCATTCTGCAAGCTAATTACGCTTGCAAAACGCTATTATTCTGGCGGGAATCAGCATACAAAAAACGTGCGTATTTCCTGCGGGAGAAGTGCGGGATTGCCGCGGAAATTTCCGCGGCAATTCCGCAACGTGTGAACTTAGCCTCAAAGTCTCAACTGTTAGATAAATATTTTGCAAAGCAAAAACAAGAAATTGTCCATGATTCACTCTCCATCAATATCGGTAGCAGAATCTAAGAAAACAGTATTCAACTTTTTTTACAAATCACATATAAAATTAAAAAAAACTGTCTTCTGCCAGTATTTGCAGCAACATAGAGAAAAATAATCCAATCTCCCCTCCTAAATATGACCTTTCACCAGGTCTAAAGTGTCCAGTTTTTGTTCTGATTTTATTCCGGCTGCCCCCCTGAGGATTCTGCTTGTCGATTGTTTTAAAAATCTGTCACAACAGTTTCAGAGAGATGAACCTTTTATTTATTGATAGCTTTTATAGTCTCTACCAATGTGACGTGGCTCACGGGATTCTCAAAGGGCGTGTCTTTAGGCTGCTTTGGATTATTACCCTGTGAGCAACGCTCCCCTTTGTAAAGTCCACAAACACTATCACTAAATAAAATAAATCTCTGGAGCTGCATGGCAGATATTAATTAAAAAAAGCAGAGAATAAAAACTGGTTCAGTCACCGTTATAATATTTCAACCACCCCATGTAGGTCCATAGATTCAACAAACCCTTCGGCTAGGGAAGACACCTGACATACAAAATTAAAGAAGACGTTGGTATCTCTGGTAAAAAATAATTTTTCACTTTATTAAATTTCCGTAAAAAGATAGTCATTACAGGATGAAATTTCAGATGTTGACAAGTTTTGACTTCCACAGTCTTAACCCTGTTCCGACATCAGGCGTAAATGTACGCCGATGTCAAACTCCCTCCCTTTAATGTGGACTCCGGCAGTAAGCCCACATCTTTTCCGACACATGTCAGCTGTTTTGAACAGCTGACATGTGCCTCTTACAGCCACGAGTGGAATAGCGATCCACCTTCGGCTGCTAACTAGTTAAATGCCGCTGTCAAACTCTTCCGTAAGCGTCCCGCCCATTGATGCCCCATGTCACATGACCGTGGATAGCCGATGGGTTGGCATGACAACCAGAGGTCTCCAGCAGACCTCTATGGTTGTCACTGCCGGATTGCTATGAGTGCTGTCCAATGGTCGGTGCTCATAGCAAGTCAACAATATCGGGTTATGGCAACTTCTAGTTTCCATGGAGACTATTGAAGAATGCCAAAAGTAAAAAAAAAGTTTTAAAAAATATTAAAAAATATAAAAGTTCAAATCATTCCCCTTTCACGCCATTCAAAATATAACAATAAAAAAATCAAACATACACATATTTGGTATCGCAGCGTTCAGAATCGCCAGATCTATCAATGAAAAAAATAATTCTCCACATTGCTAAATGGCGTAATGATAAAAAAAGTCAAAATGCCAGAATTACGTTTTCTTGGTCACCACAACATTGCATTAAAATAATAAGCCCTCACCCAATCCGAGATAATGAAAAATGGAGACGCTACGGGTATTGGAAAATGGCACCAGTTATTTTTTTTTTCAGCAAAATTTGGAATTTTTTTTCACCACTTAAATAAACAAAAATCTATACATGTTTGGTGTCTATGAACTCACAATGACTTGGAGAATCATAATGGCAGGTCAGTGGGATTGCACTTTTTTTTGCATTTCACAACACTTGGAATTTGTTTCCCATTTTTCAGTGCACAATATGTTAAAACCAATGGAGTCCTTCAAAAGTAAACAATGTCCTGCAAAAACAAGCGCTCACATGGCCATTTTTACCAGAAAATAAAAAAGTTATGGCTCTGGGAAGAAGGGGAGCAAGAATGAAAAAGCAAAACCAAAAATACATCTAGTCGTTAAGGCGTGCTCCTAATTTGGTATCTTAACATTTATAAAAAGACTAGACACTCTTTCATGGTGAGATCATACAATTAATTAATTAGATGCAACATATGTGTAACAGGACAGGAAGGTTGAACATAAGAATATATCAACAACTTATACAAAATTCACTGACATTTACCATTGCAAACAAATCAATAAATGTACATAAGATCATTGTAAAAAATCAGTCACTTAGGCGGCACCGGTGTGGGTTCAGTCACCGCTCTATGAGTGGTGGTTGTAACTGCGCCCTTGGCACTGACTGACACTGGCTCTACATTAGGGCTGGCTGTAAGTCAGGGTCAGGTGTGCGGCTATAGTTGCCGCTCTACTGTATATACTCAGAGCAGTGACTGAACCCCCATCGGCACCACCCCCTGACTGAAACTGGAATGCTGCTGAGTGGAATAAAGTTCATTTTCTCCTCCCAGTGTTCGGCTAAGTGCGGGGCTGGGTAGGTAATAACGCTATTAACCTGAATGTCGATTCCTAACAGAATTAGTCTTAGTAGTGTGTTGGCAAACAGAACATTTATTTCTCTCACATTTAAAAAATCCCACTTAGGCCAACCATGTTTTACCATAGATCCGCTTGTTCTCATAGCGACTAGACGATAGAAAATCTCCTAAGGATTTCTCTTTTCTTGCAATGAAACCTCAACCTCATTTCAAAATCTTAGCCAGAATTTCATTTTGGTTTATTACTGGTATTTCTGTACTATTTGTTTTACAGAACCAAATTGATTGCTATAAGATGTAACAAAATTCACAGCATTAATTTTATTTTTGTTAACCTTCATTTTGTTATAAGAATTATCTCTATGCAAAAATTTGTCTCGTTTTAAATTTGTTTTAGTTTTGCATTTTTAAGGAGTCTTTTGTTGTACCCTCTTTGTTTTAATCTATCTTTAACCCCTTAATGTCCAATGACGTGCAGAGTCCGTCATGACAAGGTGCCAGTTCCGGCACCAGGACGGACTCTGCACGTCATGCCTTTGATCTACCACAGCGTGTAAACACGCTGTGGTAGATCAGTGCCGACAGCTGTCACAGACAGCTGACAGGCACGGCAAGCGGTGCGGGGACCTTTGCCGTCGGTCCCCGCACTCACAGCGCTGTGGTTGGTCAGTCAATCTGACTGACCAAACACAGCAGCGATCGCGCAGGAGAAGCTGAAATTTCAGCTTCCCCAGCGCGATCAGTGCAGGAGCCCGGCACTGCAGTGGCCAGGCTTCCTGCACTGACAGCCAGGAGCGGAGCCCCCACCGCCCCTGGCTGTTAACCCCCTGACTGCTGCGATCGAGCGCGATCGCAGAGCTCAGGGGGGGAGGCAGAGGGTCGGGTGCTCCCTCTGCCTCAGATCAGCGTCCCAGCGATGTAATCGCAGGGCCTGATCTCTGCCTTGATGACCCGGGGGTTGTCATGACAACCTCCGGGTCATCTAGCTACGGGAAGCTGCTGTGATCATGTCACAGCAGCTTTCCCCATAGGTACAATGCATTGCAATGCCAGAGCATTGCAATGCATTGTAACTGCAATCAAAAGTAAAAAAAGTGAAAGTCCCATAAAGGGACAAGTTGAAAAAAATCATTTTTTTAAAAAAATTGTAAAAAAAAATATTAAAAAATAATTGAAAAAAAATCCCTAAAAAATACACATTTTTATGTAATAAAAAAAATAAAAAACAAAAAAAATACACATGTTAGGTATCGCCACGTCCGTAAAAATCCCATCTATAAAAGCATAACCCTAGTTAACCCCTTCAGTGAAAGCCGTAAAAAAAAACACACAAAAAGTAGTAAATTATACTTTTTCCAAGCGGTATCATTATACCGCTTGGAAAAAGTGCAATAACACGCGATCAAAAAGTCAGATATAAATAATCATGGTACCGCTGAAAACGTCATCTTGTCCCGCAAAAAACAAGCCACTATGCAGCATCATCAGCGAATAAATAAAAAAGTTATAGCTCGCGGAATAAACTGATGCAAAAATAATTATTTTTTCTATAAAATTCTTTATTGTGTAAAAAACGCCAAAACATAAAAAAAATATATAAATGAGGTATCGCTGTAATCGTAGTAACCCGAAGAATAAAGCTGTTTTATCAATTTTACCACACGCGGAACGGGGGAAAAAAAAAAAAAAAAAACAATTCCTGAATTGCTGGTTTTTGTTCATTCTGCTTCCACAAAAATCGGAATAGGAAGCGATCAAAAAACGTTATGTGCCCGAATATGGTACCAATAAAAACGTCAGCTCGTCCCGCAAAAAATAAGCCATCTGATAACTCTGTCGGCCGAAATATGGAAAAATTATAGCTCTCAAAATACGGCGATGCAAAAAATTCTTACACAAAATTATTCCAAAAAAAAGCATCTTTTAGTGTGTGACAGAAGCTAAACATGAAAAAAGGGAGTAAATCTGGTATCGCTGTAATCGCACCGATCCGAGGAATAAAGTCGCCTAATCACTAATATCGCACGAGGAACGGCGTAAAAAAGAAAACCAATTCTTCACCTTTGGTAGATTTGTTCATTGTGCCTCCCAAAGATCGCAGTAAGGCGATCACAGTGGTTCCCCCCCGCATATGGGGTATCAGCGTACTCAGGACAAAATGCACAATAGCTTTTGGGGTCCTATTTCTCCTGTTACCCTTATAAAAATAAAAATTTGGGGGCAAAAAGGTCATTTTTGTGGAAAAAAATATGATTTTTTTTATTTTCACGACTCTACGTTATAAACTTCTGTGAAGCCCTTGGGGGTTCAAAGTGCTGACCACACATCTAGATAAGTTCCTTGGGGGTCTAGTTTGCAAAATGGGGTCATTTGTGGGGGGTTTTCTACTGTTTAGGCACATCAGGGGCTCTCCAAGCGCGACATGACACCCGCAGACCATTCCATCAAAGTCTGCATTTAAAAACGGTGCTCTTTCCCTTCCGATCTCTGCCATGCGTCAAAATAGTGGTTCCCCCCCACATATGGGATATCAGCGTACTCAGGACAAATTGCACAATAGCTTTTGGGGTCCTATTTCTCCTGTTACCATTATAAAAATAAAAATTTGGGGCAAAAAGTTTATTTTTGTGGAAAAAAATATGATTTTTTTATTTTCACGGCTCTACGTTATAAACTTCTGTGAAGCACTTGGGGGTTCAAAGTGCTCACCACACATCTAGAAAAGTTCCTTGGGGGGTCTAGTTTCCAAAATGGAGTCACTTGTGGGGGGTTTCTACTGTTTAGGCACATCAGGGGCTATCCAAACGTGACATGACACCCGCAGACCATTCCATCAAAGTCTGCATTTGAAAAGGCGCTACTTCCATTTCGAGCTCTGCCATGCGTCAAAATAGTGGTTCCCCCCCACATATGGGATATCAGCGTACTCAGGACAAATTGCACAATAGCTTTTGGGGTCCTATTTCTCCTGTTACCATTATAAAAATAAAAATTTGGGGCAAAAAGATTATTTTTGTGGAAAAAAATATGATTTTTTTATTTTCACGGCTCTACGTTATAAACTTCTGTGAAGCACTTGGGGGTTCAAAGTGCTCACCACACATCTAGAAAAGTTCCTTGGGTGGTCTAGTTTCCAAAATGGAGTCACTTGTGGGGGGTTTCTACTGTTTAGGCACATCAGGGGCTATCCAAACGTGACATGACACCCACAGACCATTCCATCAAAGTCTGCATTTGAAAAAGGCGCTACTTCCCTTTCGAGCTCTGCCATGCGTCAAAATAGTGGTTTCCCTCCACATATGGGGTATCAGCGTACTCAGGACAAATTGCACAATAACTTTTGGGGTCCTGTTACCCTTTGGAAAATAACAATTGGGGGTGGAAAGATCATTTTTGTGGAAAAAATATGATTTTTTAATTTTACTGCTCTACGTTATAACCTTCTGTGAAGCCCTTGGGGGTTCAAAGCTCTCACCACACATCTAGATAAGTTCCTTGGGGGGTCTAGTTTCCAAAATGGGGTCACTTGTGGGGGGTTTCCACTGTTTAGGCACACAGGGACTCTCCAAATGCGACATGGCGTCCAATCTCAATTCCAGCCAAAAAAGTCAAATGGCGCTGCTTCCCTTCCGAGCTCTGCCATGCGCCCAAATAGTGTTTTACCCCCACATATGGGGTATAGCGTACTCAGGACTAATTGCCCAATAACTTTTGGGGTCCTTTTATCCTTTGGAAAATAATAATTGGGATGAAAAGATCATTTTTGTGGAAAAAAATATGATTTTTTAATTTTACGGCTCTACGTTATAACCTTCTGTGAAGCCCTTGGGGGTTAAAAGCTCTCACAACACATTTAGATGAGTTCCTTGAGGGGTCCAGTTTCCAAAATGGGGTCACTTGTGGGGGGTTTCCACTGTTTAGGCACACAGGGACTCTCCAAATGCGACATGGCGTCCAATCTCAATTCCAGCCAAAAAAGTCAAATGGCGCTGCTTCCATTCCGAGCTCTGCCATGCGCCCAAATAGTGGTTTACCCCCACATATGGGGTATCAGCGTACTCAGGACTAATTGCCCAACAAATATTGTGGTTCATTTTCTCCTGATACCCTTGACAAAATTTAAAAAAATTGTGTCGAAAGAAAAATTTTGGGAAAAAAAGTTAAATGTTCATTTTTTCCTTCCACATTGCTTCAATTCTTGTGAAGTACCTAAAGGGTTAATAAACTTCTTGAATGTGGCTTTGAACACGTTGAGGGGTGCAGTTTTTAGAATGGTGTCACTTTTGGGTATTTTCTGTCATATTGACCCCTCAAATTCACTTCAAATGTGAGGTGGTCCCTAAAAAAATGGTTTTGTAAATTTTGTTGGAAAAATGAGAAATTGCTGGTCAAATTTTAACACTTATAACTTCGTAACAAAAAAAAATTTTGGTTCCAAAATTGTGCTGATGTAAAGTAGACATGTGGGAAATGTTATTTATTAACTAATTTTTGTGACATATCTCTCTGATTTAATGGCATAAAAATTAAAAGTTTGAAAATTGCAAAATTTTCAAAATTTTTGCCATATTTCCATTTTTTTCATAAAAAAACGCAAGTTATATTGAAGAAATTTTACCACTATCATGAAGTACAATATGTACGAGAAAACAGTCTCAGAATCGCCAAGATCCGTAGAAGCGTTCCAGAGTTATAACCTCATAAAGAGACAGTGGTCAGAATTGTAAAAATTGGCCTGGTCTTTAACCTACAAAATGGCTTGGTCATTAAGGGGTTAATAATATTACATTGTTCAAAAAAAAAATCAGAGTCTGAACAAATCCTTCTAGCACAAACCATTTCTCCATAAGACATGGAGGAAATAGTGTGTTTGGGATGACAGCTATCCACTCCTAATATTGAATTTCCCTGCACATTGCTTTCTGTAAATAGTGACATGAACCTTTTGTTGCACAGTGTCCCCTATCAAAAATAAACCAAAAAAGGAGTGGTGTCTAGTGTTGAGCATTCCGATACTGCAAATATCGGGTATCGGCCGATATTCACTGTATCGGAATTCCGATTCTGAGATCCGATATTTTTTGCATATCGGATACCAGAATCAGAGTTTTCCTGTAAAGTATATGGGGAGTTCCTGTGTCACAGAACGAAGTACGGGACACAGGAAGTTCCCGAAAGTGTCACTGTCAGTGTCAATCGGGTCTGTCAGGAGTCAGCAGCACTTACCTGGCAGAAGATCCCCGGTGGTGACATCCTGGACTCCTTGATGGCCGCCATTACCCTCTCCCTGGCGGTCACATGCAGCTTCTCACGATAACTGCACGTGCTGCCGGGTACTGGGTAATCTCGGCCAGCTGTACTCTCGCGACAGCTGGCCGTAAACCAGTCCGATGACGTCACCGCCGGGGAATCTCCTCAGGTAAGCAGCTCTGCTACATCTGGATGCCAGGCTCAGCCTGGAATCCAGATGTAGCAGAGCTGGACTCGTCGTGGGACACTCGTGATTTTGGACTGTGACGGACAGGGAGTATTTGTGTTGGTTTGTTATTTTTGTTTTTTTACAGGAGAACGAAGGCGTCGCAGGATGAGCGTGAAATAAAAATAATGAAAACTGTGTGGTGTTTTATTTCATTTCTCAAATTTGTCTTACAATAAACACAAAAGCAGCTGCAGAGTCCTGTTATATTTCAACCCTGTTTGTCTGTGAGATGGAAGCTGAGAGGAACCTGCAGATGTGTCAGTTATAATCACACACAGCTCTGCAGTGAGATCACACTGGTAATGTCCCCTTTTAAAATAATCTCTGAAGGCAGATTCTCAGAGCGATCTATGTCCGGCCCATAGTCCTGAAGATCTTATTAACATATAAAAAATACATGGATTTCTCTGGAATAAAACATCGGATTACAGATATCAAGGTATTATTTTATTCAGCTTCCTATCACCTACGTGCGCATATATACGGCTTAGGAGGGACGATTCTACTGACAGATTCTCTTTCAGGCAAGTCTTATACACATAAATGATAGTATAGCAGCATTTTAAGAAATAAAAATATAAATTAAACTATACTGTATAGCTTTGGTGCAGTAAACCAATTTCTCCCAAACTAAATTTATTCAGTTAGCTCACAATATATCTTATTTATATAGTGAATCTAGTTATGCATTGCTCACCTACTGTATAAGGAATGAAAAAGAAAGAATAGCTAAGCCTAATAAATAACACTTTATTAATTAACAATACTTGAGCAATTCTAATTGCTATTCACTTACGTCTTGTACATTAATCAAGATTTCTATTATGCCTGCATAGCTAATATTAGACTCTATAGACTTAATAACGTATTTCAATAATTACAAGATAAACTGGCTAAGTAATATATGAATGTCTTCTTTCCATTGTTATATTTATTAAATCTTACATGTTTTCATATTGTTTGGTGTTGTGCCTGTGATCAACTTCGGGAGCAGAGCAGTGATTGATCACAAAGCCCAAAAATACCACTGTCAAGAACAACCACAGTATCTAAGGATCATGACAGATGGAGCCGACATTCCTTAGAAGAGATGACCTTATATGTTGCCTGTCATTGATATACAAGTAAGCAGTAATGTTTTGGAATATTAAATGCTCCCAAGCATTATGTAAACAATCAAGTGAGTAACTCAGCAGAGGAGGTGGATGAGGTAGACACAACTGTGGCTGTGGCCAGCACTGGTCACAGGTCTGCAATTTGCTGGGGCGGCAAGGTTTGCCTAGCCTGGGCCTTATTTGAGAATGTAAAGGATGAATCAACTCACGTTATCTGCCAACTTTGCAAAAAATGTCTCAGTACCGGCAAACATTGCAATAATTTGACTACTACATGCATGAATTGGCACATGAGCGATCAACATGCTTTAGTCAGGCAATCACACTGCGCTAAAAAGTGGACTAGCAGGACTTGCCAACCACTGGCCATCCCATCAACCGCATCTGCTGCTTCTTTCTCCATCTTCTCACACAGGTTTCCATCTGCAGAACCTCCACTTGTTAGCCCCCCACAGTTGGGGTGAGTGAGAGACCAACAGCTGTTACAGAAGTGGACATGCCTGCTGTTTTTGTTTCAGTGAGTACAACACATCTTTCTCAATCCACCATAACATCTCTGTCTGCACCTCACTCACAGTCCAGCAGTTTGTCCTGTTTGCCCTACTCCACCCTCTCACAGCACAGCAGCCAGCTCTCAGTCGCGCAGTTATTGTTACATAAAATAATGTTTCCTCCTACACATGCCAAAGCTAAGAGTTTGAATTCCACCATCTCCAACCTGTTGGCCACAGAAATGCTGCCTTTATGCCTGTGAATACAGATGGTTTGTCCATCACAATCCCCCAGTACCAGTTGCCCAGTCGCCATTACTTCTCTAAGAAAGCTATGACTGCGCTACACATCATGTCGCAGACAACATCAACCATTCCCTGAAGAAATCTATGTCTGCCAGGGTGCATATCACAACTGACACCTGGAAGAGCAAACATTGGTAGGAGCATTACATCACTGGGCACTGGGTGACTCTGGTGGCTGTGGAGGCAGGTGGTCAATGTGCTGCTCTACAATTTCTGGAATCCCCAAGGCTTGTGGGAAAAACCTCTGTATCTAACACTTCCTCTACTACTTCTGGTTATTTCACCTCCTCTAGGGCCTCCACCTGTACCCTCAACCCCTCCAGACACATGTTTCAACAACATTGCAATTTTGTAACATAGGAAACTGTAATTGGTCCTGTAAACGATTAGTAGCTAATGAGTTAAAAAACAGATTGTACACCGACTGCTCACTGATGACAAGTGAGAAAAAAATTGTCCCACTTTTCTGAATGAAAATGGGATGAAAATGTGACCTATTTTTTTAAATGCTCTTGTGAACCCTGCTTATATGGGTTGTATAGGCTTTTAGAAAAAAAAAACATACTTCTCTGAGATCCTCACGTGTCCCTCTGCGCTACTCTTAGTGTAGTCCTTCAGATGTTTTCTGTCTTTTTCTTTCTTCACAGTGATTTTTCAATGACTCCTGTGCTGACAAGGCTTACACACAGAGCATCACTTGCTGACATGGCAAAGGACCAACAATTCTAAACTTTGTTAGATTTTCAACATTATTTTTGAGTCATCTAGTTCTCTTTGAAACAAAGCTAATTAATGTTCCTTAAAATCAATATTTTTACACTATAATGACTCATTTATTCAGACTCTCATACTCACCTGGGAAGTTTTAAAATTGCCACTGATTCATTTTATGATTTTTTTCTCAGTAATGCCTAGGATTAGGAAATATGAATTTAATTACAAGTTTATATTTCTGAACTTAGAAAAGTTTTAAATAGTTATAATCTAAATAACTTTTATTTATTTTTGAATATCAAAGATGAACCACAAAAACACATAATTTTCCGATATTTACATTTTAACTACCATATATACTCGTGTATAAGCTGACCAGAGAATAAGCAGAGGCACCTAATTTTGCCATGGAAAACTGAGAAAATGTATTGACTCGAGTTTAGGCCGGCTATGCATTGTCCCCTCATCCCTATCCTAGTATGCATGGTTTCTCATCCCTATCCTTGTATGCATCGCTCCTTATCCCCATCCTTGTCTGAATGGCTGCTTATTCCCATCCTTGTCTGCATGGCTCCTTATTCCCATCCTTGTCTGCATAGCTCCTTATCCCTATCCTTGCATGCATGGCTCCTCATCCCTATCCTTGTATGCATGGTTCCTCATTCCTATCCTTGTATGTATGGTTCCTCATCCTTATCTTTGTATGTGTGACTCCCATGAGAAAAACATTAAAAAATCCTACTTACCTTCCCTGCGTGCCCTCGTAGCATCTTGTTAATGTACCAGCAGCTCCTGCAGCCGGGTGATCACGTGTCCCCACTCATTAAGGGAATGAATATTCACCTCTCTCCATACACATGGGAGTGGAAAGAGGTGAATATTCATTAACTTAATAAGCGGGCACCCATGATAGCCCTACAGCTGCTAGAAGCCGGTGGCTGCAGCTGTAAATGTGCTCGCTATAACAGAAATGAATATTCATTGCCAGTGTAGTGAATATTCATTTCTCTCTAGCAGCGGGCGCAGTTAGGCTGGTTTTACATTTGCGGTTGAGTCCGCAGCGTTTATGCCGCATACTTCTGCATGTGTCATGTTTTCCTATCTTTAACATTGGTGATCCAGGTACATGCGATTGGATGCTTTCTGCCGCATTTGACGACGCATGCGTCGTTTCGTCGTCAGCGGCAGGGCGCGGTAAGCGCAACATGTTGCAATTTTGGAGGCATCAATTTTTCGCCTAAAAACGTATGCGGTTGTTTGCGGAAGGAATGCATTGAAACAATGCAAGCACACGCGTTTGTTTGCATTTGTCGACGCACATTCTTTCCAGAGTAAACCTGTCTAGACACTAATTAGCCACCCCCCACACACAAACAGATACAAACAGGGAGTGGGCATTTGCAGTCCACAACTCTGCAGACTGGGAACAAGAAAAGAAGAAGCTCTGAACCTGTGAAGACTCTCCACTTTGGACAATGTGAGTATAAAAGCTAATGTCTGTCTTTTCTTTTTTCTCTCTTTATGTAGTGCTAAATTTCTGTCTCTTTTTTTCTTGCAGCATTCATCAGAATGTCTTCTTCTTCAGAGGAGTGTCCTAGCCCTGAACATGGTGGACAGAAAAGTGAAGTGAGTACTCATCTCTTCAGATTGGTAATTGGTATTCTCTGTCACATCTACACATGTGGCAATTTTTTTTTTCTTTTTCAGAACAATTTTTCAACTGCAGCCGAGGTCGAGCAGGAGCAGCATGGACAAGTTCGTGTGGCAAGGCAGCGTGTAGGTATACCTGACTGATTGTACTCTGTTTATTGTATCCTGACTGTACTATTCTTGCCTGTTTATTTCTTCACTTTGTTTATTTCTTTACCTTTTTGGTCTTGCATATTTTTTTTTTCTTGACTTTAATTATTATTGCCTGTTTTCTGTCTCTGTTTTCTTTCTCTTCTTTTTTTCTCTCTCCAACAATAATGTCTTTCTTTCTTTTCTAGGTTCCAGAACGGGATGAAGACCTCATTGACAATGACATCCTCATATCCCTGGTCCATGAGCGAGTCCTGTTGTGGGACACCCGGGTTCCGCAGCACTCGGACAACGTGACGATCCGGCGACTATGGAATGAGGTGGCCCAAGTGATGATGGATGGGATGACACCCCGGCTAGGGTCCGCAAGGCATTTCATAAGTATTGCAATGCGGTGTGATGCAGCATTGACCTTGGCCGGGATCACACTCCTGAGAGTTTCTCTCATCACACACAGTTGTGTGATCACGGCCAAAAGTGCATTGTCTAACCATTTTTTTTTAAACAGTGCTCAAAGTCAGAACACATTGGCGGTCGATGAAGGATTGCTTCAACAAGGACCTTTGACAGGAGAGCCGGGTTCCCAGTGGTTCTGGATCAAGGATCAGAAAATATAAACATCACCGCATGTTGGAATTTTTGAGACGGGTCCTTGCCCAGAGAACGTAAGTATTTTTGTGGTGTATTGGGTTGTGTTGTATTGCCTAATCTGTATTTTTCTATTCCACAGGAGTTGGCGCTTTACTAATGTAAATGTTTGGTGCTAATGTTTTCTTTTCTTTTCACTGCCCCTGGAGCAGCACCCTTGAGCCTGGTTCTGGAGTGGTCCTTCATCGAACAGCCACGGACCCGTCCCAGCCATCCACCAGCGCAGCAGCAAGTGGGCCTGCAACACAGTCTAGAGACCAGGAAGCTGGCCCATCAGGTGTTCCCCTGTCACAGGCCTCTGCCACTGGTTTTTCGGGCTATTCCCGCCAGCGGCAGAAGGCCTCGGACAGGACACTCATGCCTGAGTTTATGCACTTGAGCTCGATTTTCCATGATGGCCTCAAGGTGATGGGAGACAGACTGGAAAGTGGTTTCAACCATATGCAGACTCTTATCCAGGATGTTAAGCAAAGTCTTGACCATCTGAAAGCCGACCTCCAGAGGCCAGCACATCATTTTTTTAATCAAATAGAAGGGGGCATGTCAGAACACCTTACTCCTGATCTCCAGCTGAATGTCATGCAGGCCCGCAATGCTGCTTATGTGCAGGCTATGCAGCAGAGTCGGCATCTACAGCAGTCAGTGGTGGCATTTCCACCTGTGCCAACACTGACACTCTTGACCTCAATGCCGAGCTCTGCTGCATACCACTGCACGGCCACCACCATTCCAAGATCTGCCGGACATCACTACAGCACCACCACCATGTCCAGTGCTGTTGGACAGCCCACCGCCACCACCATGCCAAGTGCTGCTCCTGCTTGGAGATCCTCCACCACCACCAGCATGCAGCAACAGCACCCGGACCTTGACATGCCGGCCACCATCACCAGGTCCCAGCAGCAGCAGCAGAAGCACCTGGACCCTGGCATGACCTTCACCACCATCACCAGCATGCAGCAGCAGCACCCGGACCTTGACAGCCGGCCACCATCACTGGCCGCAGGGAGACGCCACACCGAGGGTTCCCAGACACCAGTGCAGATCCCAACTCTGGAAAAAAACAAATAGCGGACTATCGCACTCCCTCCACCCTCACCTCCCAATGTGTCTGTGATGTCAGGTTTGTCTCGCCCTGCCAGTGTGTCTCTCCTGTCCCATGCCTCCAATCCCATCCCTGACCTCCCTGACCCCACTAGTTTCAGCGCTCCAACCCTTGCGTTGTCTTTACCCAGTCTGTCGCCCCAGCTCAACACCCCCCAGTTCCGTCACTCTACCCCAAGCCACTGCAGTTCATTTTTTATTTGTGTAAATAAATTTATTTTTTTTTTGCCCCCAATACTGTTTGGTTCTTTGTGTATTTCGCCGCTGGCAACACACATCATGTGCCGACAACACACACAGCGCCATACATTTTGTGTTTTTGACACCTCATAGCTCCAGGAGTGAGACAAGTAGAACACTGCAGCTTTGCTTCTTGTGTTTGGTATGGAGCTATGAGTTGTCAAAAAAAACAGCACACACTCAGAAACATGGCCAAGGTACGGAAGCCTGATTCCCGACCACCACTGAACAATACACAAGTTGAAATGAGCAGACTGGGCCAAGAAACATCTGAAGATTAATTTTTCAAAGCTTTTATGGACTAATGAGAGGATAATGACTCTTGATGGATCACATGGATCAGTAATGGACAGAGACCTTCACTCTGACTCAGTAGGCAGCAAGATAGAGGTGGGATAATACTACTGTTGGTATTAAAGGGTTGGTATTATAATATTATAGAAAAAAATGAGCTATTTGGACCTTTTCAGGTTAAAAATGGACTCAAAATAAACTCCTAAATTTACAAGTAGCTTTTAGAAGACACTTTTTTCAAGCAGTGGTGCAGGAAAAAGTCTGGATCTTTCAAGAAAACCATGATGCAGGTGTAAAGTGACTGTGGAAAGTAGCCATGACCAAGCTGCTCCTCCATCATGCCCTTGCACTTTACAGAAAATTGTGGGTCCTGGCTGGGTATTAGTGTTGTGAGACCCTTGTGTCAGTGTGGGCTGCTGGTAGCCGATGATATTATCTGGTCAGAACAACTATTTCCACAAATAAATAAAGCAGACTTCTTTTCAAACATGGTGTATTTACTGAACTTGATAAGGGTTATGTACAAGGGGCTCTGCAGCACATAAGGGCCATTCTATCTCTTCTGTCATTTCCAGGTCACGCTACTTCCTTGTCACTTCATCTTCTTTGCTGTAGTTCACCCAAACCATGATTGCTCACAGACACATCCTACTGCTGCTTGAACTTGTCTCTCTGACTAACTATCAGGAAGCAGTCACTGCCCTAACACTGAGCCCTTCCCCTGTGGGTAGCCTGAAAATAACTGTCTTCTGACTCTTAGTCTGTTACTAGCCAGACATAACCTTTCACCTACATTCTATGCAAACTCTGCAACACCTATCTATATCATACAAAACCAAGAGAAAACAAATGAGCAAATACCGCAGTAATAAATAGCAACAGTGTATGAAAATTAATAGAGTAATTGTTTAACATATTTGATCCATTGACAAGATTTGGTGAGCTATTTTTCATGTTGTGTTTTTGAAGTAAAGGGAGTAATGAATCCAGTCAAAGGTAAGTCCTGTTCTGCCCTCTCCAGTTAACTGAGAGGTCTCTCCTATTGTGTAGGCTATTGTAAATGGTCTGGGAAAACCTGCCAGAAACCTAGTCAGCATAGGTTCCAGCAGGTATTTAAACATTTATTTTCCCTGCAATGCAGCAACAATCAGCGTAAAACATACCTAACTGCAATGTTACCAGTTTCTAATCAACATGCCCAAGGTTCGGGCAGCATGAATCTGAGCTCTTTATATTTCCCATCCAGTAATTTTCTACGTATGGTCTTATTTCCTTGCATCTCTATGCAGAACAATGTAGTGAATTTATACATTTCTGGCTACAATGCATTCAGAAATTTCATTAGTATCATACAATGGAACAGGAAGGGTGTGCATAGCTGTCACCTCCAAACTGCTGCGACTCTCATGGTGTTCGGTTCTCAGATGAATATAGGTCCTAGTGTGCGGCGAACCAACATGGGATTAAATATTTTATGTGGAATTTAATGTGTGTGCTAGATGGAATAACCCATGACTTTATTTGTGTTTTTTGGAGCTCTGTTTGTACCCCTACAACTCAGTGTCTGAGTAATGCTGAAGGCTCCTCCACTTTGAATCTATTAATTTAGAAGGCAAAACTCTGCTTACTCGTGTTGTATTTACAATCCCCATGTGAAATGAAGAGTTTTGTAAATTGTTCAGTCTGCTTAGTACATGTGTGCAGAGGTCAAATTCAATGCTACTGTAATTAAGCTGACATAGGCTTTATCCACAATAGATGAAACATATTGATGGAACCTGTCATTTCCTCCTACACAATCAATACATATATTTTCACATCCTTCTATTTTATAATTGATTTATTTTTGTGTTCTGCAAAAATTATGATAAAGTACTGCCTTATCACATAGTTCACGCTGCTGTAATTGTAATTCTGTATCTGAACTTATGAGTTGTCATGTATCAATTCGAGCATAATATTTATTAGCTGATGGCAAAACGCAACGTAAATCCAGATAGAAAGAGCTGCAAAATTGATTTTAAAATTCAATACTTGTGCTAACCAGTTGTATCTGTCTCAAAGAATGACTGGTTTGTCTGACTGTCAATTGATATAACACAAAGAAACCATGGACCCCTGAGTTCATAAAATACCATATTCAGCTGCTCATCAAAGTATGTCAGATAGCCATCGGTGTCACTACTGGGACATGAATGTTTTTGCCTATAAAAGAGAAAATAAAGAAATAAATATTTTCTCAGAAGATTGTGCTGCCACCTGCTGTAAGTAACACAGTTAAAATACAAAGCATTGATTGCACAACACAATACTATTGATCATAAAAATGTCTTAAGCTTCAAAAGATGTATCTTTTTCCTAAAAAAAGCATTTCTAATTCTGTCTTGCTTTTAACATTGCTTAATATTTAAATAGACACGCTTTTTTATCACTTTTATATTTTATGTTTTAATCTGAAAATGTATTTAATCTGCCTTCTGCAAGACAATTCATTGGTAAACCATTGTTGTGTCTGTTGCTTTTTTCAAGCTGTCCCAGTAAATCACAGTCAAGTAAGAAATGTTTATGACTATGGCCGGGGTCAGACATGCGAGAAACTCGCACGAGTCTCACATGTCAATACCCGGCACTGCCGCCGGCACTCGGACCGAAGCCTGCGGCTGTATAGAAATACATGCAGATGCACGCTCCTGTCCTAGTGCCGGGTATTGACATGCGAGACTCGTGCGAGTTTCTCGCATGTCTGACCCTGGCCTAAAGGGGGTATCCTTTACAATATTGATGAACTTTCAGTGAGATAAGTAAAAAATAGCCGATTGGTAAGGGTCAGATACCAGGAACCAGACATGAGTGGATCATTTGAAATTTAAATTCACTGGCTTTGCCGAATGTTCCTTCAAAATTTAATTTGCGTGGAATAATTTTGTGGCAAATCGCAATACCAAATATTCCCTAATTTATTGGAAAATATGTGTAAAACACTATGAGTGCATTGAACCTGTTTTTAGTCTGTCTTATGGCTCGTGCAAACAGCCATATAAATTGGACGAGTTCTATCTGTGGTTTTGACGGATAGCACTCGTACCCATGTTATTCTATGGGGCTGTGCACCTGTCCAAATCATAGTATGCACAATTTCCCTTTGGAATCAAATGGCACTCTCCCATTCAAGTCTATGAGTCTGTGAAAAAAATTGGACTGGACTTGGATGACTGAGCGCAGTCTGATTTTCATGGACTAACTGCATGGAAAAGGTGGAGAAACGTTTTTACTTTTCTCTCTCCATCTCAAAGAAAATCGGATTTCACCCTGATCAAACACTAATCAAAGTCGATTAGCAAAATCAGCAAATTTTCTTGGATAGAGAGAAAATGGTAGACTGAACATATTTTACAATGCAGCGAGCACATTTTTGTGACACAGCCTTGCTTCGAATCAGGATTTTGTTTTAGTGGGAAAATAATCACCGAGGGGGCTTAATACTGCCCTCCTTATTTGCAGAGAGTGAATAAAAGTCTGTTGTTAAGGTACTATTACTGCAGCATATCAGAACAATCAACTTAGGGCCCCGTCTCACATAGCGACGCACCAGCGATCCCGACAACGATATGCTCTTGTCAGAATCGCTGCTGAGTCGCTACATAATCGCTGCTGAGCTGCCAAACAGGCAGCTCAGGCAGCGATCAGGACAGCGACACTGCGGGTAAACATCGCTTAGTTACCCGCAGTGTACCTTGGATACCAGCGCCCTGATGCAGGAAGCTGGTAACCAAGGTACACATCGGCTTTCCAGGCGCTGCGCGGTGCCTGGAAACCCAATGTGTACCTTGGTTACCAGCTCCCCTGCAGCAGCGCGTTGGTATCCAACGTACACATCGGGTTTCCAGGCACAGCCCCGCGCATGGAAACCCGATGTGTACCTTGGTTACCAGCGGATCGCTGGTCTCCCGCCTGTCACACGCAGCGATGTGTGCTGGCCAGCGGGAGACCAGCGATCAAAAAAAAGTCCAGGCATTTCTGACACGACTAGCAATTCACAGCAGGGGCCTGATCGCTGGTACGTGTCAGACATAGCGAGATCGCTGCTGAGATCGCTGTTGCGTCACAAAACTTGTGACTCAGCAGCGATCTCGCTAGCGATCTCGCTAGGTGAGACGGGGCCCTTACTGTCAAATTGAGTTAGGCTATGTTCACATGTCCAGTGGTGATCAATTAGAATCGAACCAGCAGCAATCCATTGTCAAAAAAATTGTGTTGTGTTGAGTTGTGTTTTTTTTTCTCATTTGTAACGAAAACAAATAGTCTACAAATGAAATAGAAATGGATGGCTAATTAATTGGTCAATTTTCCATAGACTTCAATGTTAAAAAAAAAAACAGATCCAACAAAGATCAGTAATTTAAAAATGGAATAAAAAGCTGTATCTGTACAACATTTTTTGCCAAGAAAAGGGGAGGAAAGGAAAGAAACCGACCAAAATCCCAATGTACCAAAATAATAATCTTTATTGAATATATCTAATAGTAATTGTTAACAATTAGAATATAATATGTATAATAAAATTGCAAACTAGGACACTCGCTGGAACATCGTATTATATACAGAAGCCAATAATAGCAGCAAAATACAATAAATTCATATAATATTATTATTATGAATAAAAAAACTTTTTTGCCAACAGATTTCTGCTGGCTCTTTCCTAACTGGTCACTACTGGACATGTGAGCCTTAAGGTACTGCCACACTAAACGTTCACGATAACGACGCTATCGTTGGTGTGATCGTTTTAAGGTCGCTAGTAGCGACCAAACTGGACGATCTCATTAACGACGCATCAGCGGTTAGCGATCTCTTTAACGACTTTGGCGGTCGTTGGGACGTGCCACACTGCATGTACTGTGAAAGATCACGACCTCGATAGGCGTGACTGAGCGCGACCTTTTGCACGCCCCTCATCACAGATTGGTGGTCACTATGTTTCATAGATATTTATCACAGCTCTCCGCTTTGTGATTGGATGACCGCGTCATAAAAGACGACGTATCAGCACTCCTCTCCATTGCTCTCGAGCAGAAGCGGTTCTTTCAAATCTCCAGCATCGTTCCAGTGTGTCCTGCTAGCCTTTGTAGCTACTACTGCGATCCAGTTTGCGCCACTATTGCGGTTGCTGCGTTCCAGTCTACGGCGTTGGGGTTTTTGCGATCCAGTCATGTGGCGTTATATCCTCTCCCATCCAGTTTGTGACGCTATTTAGTTTCCCTATTCTTTTTTATTCAGAATCACAAACAAGTTTTGTAAGGTAGGTATTTTTTTTGTCACATTTAATTTTTATTTTTTCTTTAATTTTACAGATCCATTTTAGATCTCTGCTGTTGTTAACCATTGTCGTCCATCAATTTTTTTTTTGCCATTGTTTTGTTCAGGCACGCCCACCATTTTATGATCCCAGCTCTGTCAATGTTTGCTCCTGCTGCGCCCACAACCACCATTTTGTGATCCCTGCTGTTTTTTGCGTAATTTTTCATCTATGATTTTTTTATTTTTTTTGCCATTGTTTTGTTCTGGCACACCCACCACCACCATTTTATGATCCCAGCTCTGTCAATGTTTGCTCCTGCTGCGCCCACAACCACCATTTTGTGATCCCTGCTGTTATTTGCTGTTTTTTGCGTAATTTTTCATCTATGATTTTTTTATTTTTTTTGCCATTGTTTTGTTCTGGCACGCCCACAACCACCATTTTATGATCCCTGCTGTGTTCTATGTTGTAGGCTATGTAAGCATTTTATTTAACCATTCTGGCGTTCTCACATAATCTTTTTTTTATTACAGATGGCTGATAAGCAGGAATTTTTGCGGGAGTTTATCGAGCTGTACCGCTCAATGCCGTGCCTGTGGAAAATAAAATCGGCTGATTACTGTAACAGGCTTAAAAAGAAGGACGCGTACCAAAAACTGGTGGAGCTCTGCAAGAACCGTTACCCAGATGAACCGGCGGATGAGTCATCGGTGAAAAAACGCATTCAGGCCCTCCACACAGTGTACAAAAAAGAGCTCAATAAAGTTATAAATTCTACCAAATCTGGAGCGGGGGCCGAAGATGTTTATGTCCCCCAACTGTGGTACTTTGATCTGTTCGCTTTCACAAGGGACCAAGAAGTACCCAGACAAGGGACATCCATGTTGGATCTAGACCCGGTGATCCAGCCGGACACCCCTGTCATACATGTAAGTACCTTTGTATTACAACACATTTTAATGTACATACCAAAGTGGACTTAAAATTAAAAAATATAATTGTGAAATGTAGATAAAATGGCAGAATTAAGCACTTCATGTACTGATAATTTATCTAGCTCAACGGTTGAGGCCTATCCATCTACAAGTGTCGTTTTCACATTTTTGCTGTTTTTGGGTATAGTGTGAAGATACATTCTTTGTCTTTACAAGTGTCGTTTTCACATTTTTGCTGTATATGGGTGTTATAGTGTGAAGATTAATTTCTTTGTCTTTACAAGTGTCGTTTTCACATTTTTGCTGTATATGGGTGTTATAGTGTGAAGATAAATTTCTTTGTCTTTACAAGTGTCGTTTTAACATTTTTGCTGTATATGGGTATAGTGTGAAGATTAATTTCTTTGTCTTTGTGATTTACCATTTATTTTTGTTCATACAGGACACAGAAGAGGCTGTCTCCACACCTGCAACTGAACAAGACAGCATGGCGTTGATCCAAGATGAAGAAGAGCCACCGTCCTCATCTGTGGGCGCCGGCTTTCACTTTCAGGAAGGAAAAGGAAGGCTTCCACCTCGGCTACTCCTGAATTGGTGGAAATTGCGAAAAAAGTGCTTACAGCAGAAAAAGACCAAACTGAAATAACAGGGTTTGCATATTTCGCTAATGAGAAGCTCCCTACACTAGATCCTGTTCAGCGCTTCATGCAGAGAGACTCATGTTTGAGGTACTGACTCAAGCGTCTTTTGGAAACCTGGATAACAGATATGTCGTCATGCCAAGACCGCAGTACCCGGACTACTCATGGCCCAACAATCCTGTGCCGAACCCAATTGGGCTAAATCCTGCAAACCCAAATGTTGGTGCTCCCCCTTATTTTTATACACCGCAGAGGCAGCGTGGTAATGGCAACTATCCATCTTACCAGCAGTTGTAGTTTTTAAAATGTTTTACAAAAGTTTTTTTTGTTGTCTATGTTTTTTTTACATTGTTACCTTTTTTTAATAAAAATCTTATTTATCTAATGAATTGTGGTCTTTTATTATTCTTATGTGATGGCAACTATTAAAAATGTGTATTTTTATTACAACTACTTTTCACACACTGGGTCATGGAAAGTACCAGCTGTCTAGTAGTTCCATCATAGGGAAAAAATGAAATGAAAAAAATTTCAAAATTAACATTTCAAAAATTACAAACATTTCTTTTAAAGGCCCCTGGTCACACTAGCGCTAAAACCTTATACTAAAAAATAATACAACACACCTGCGTAGATAAACGTTAAATATATAATATATTTTTTTTTCATATATATCTATATTTTTTTGTTTTGTAAATAAAAATTAAATAAACATACAATACCATAATAATAAAATAAAAAAATATTAACAAAATATTTACAAAATAATAAAAAAAAAAAAAAAATTACTGTGGGCGTGGGCCCCGCATTCCAGCCACTGCCCTCTCCAGCATCACCTCGTGGTGATGCAGATCTCCCATGGCAGTTTGCATCGCTGCCAAAGCGCTGCTCATGGACGCCATCAGCCGGCGGTGGGACAGCAACAAGTCCTGGGCAGTTGGGATTTCTGTGGAGGTAAAGGTAACAGTTAATAGTGAATTCTGTTGCAACATCAACATGTACATGTTATGTAAATTAACACTTACGGTTTTCGTCAGACGACACGCTGACCGCCCACCCAGAACCTGTTGCTCCACCGGCTAGGGAAACACAGAAAAAAAAAATTATATCACAACAGCCATTACACATAAGACCTAACAAAGTTCTCAAACTTGTCTGAAGCTTATATAATGTGCGTCAATTACCTGATGGGGAGCCTGCATCCGTGTCATGGGATGATGCTGGAGAGAAGCCATAGGAAGGTGAGGTGCTGGATGATGACCCCAACTGTGGAGGGGGGTTGCTGGTGGTGAAGGGGTAGTCAGGAACGGAGATGATGGAGGTGGAGGGGTAGGTGATGAAGGTGGAGAGGTAGGTGATGGAGGTGGAGGGGTAGCTGGGGACGGTGGAGCCGCAGCAGCTGTTGAAGGTGGTGCTGTAATAAAATATACAATTCAGTCAAATAATCCTTCTACTAACCCCGTTACTGCCAGTATTCCATCTATGCCTGTAAACCCTCAGACGTATCCTTCAGCTGCCATCACATGTACCCATCACTACTCGTCCTCCCGTTACTGCAGTACTTCCATCTATGCCTGTAAACCCCCTCACGACTGGTACTCCCTTCACTGCCTGCCCCATCACTACTGGTACTCCCATCACTACTCGTCCTCCCGTTACTGCCAGTACTTCCATCTATGCCTGTAAACCCCCTCACGACTGGTACTCCCATCACTGCCTAGCCCCATCACTGCCGGTACTCCCATCACTGCGGGTGATTTGATATAGGTAGATAAGGCTACTTTCACACTTTCGTTTTTTTTGCGCAGCGCAACTTGCGCTATCGGACGCATGCGCAATGTTCCCCTATCTTTAACATGGCGGGCGCAGGGTCTAGCGCTTGCACGCGTTCATGTGCATTTGTCGTGTCTGCTGCGCATTTTCCCGGTGTGCGCCCATACGCGCTAGACGCTACATGTTGCCCTTTTTTTTTCCGGTCAAAAAATACAGATGATTGAGACAGAGATGATGGAGACAGATGATAGAGCCAGAGATGATGGAGACAGAGATGATAGAAATGTGACACAGACAACGCATGCGCCAAAAAAACGCAAACGCATGCAAAAACGCATGAAATCGCAGACAAACGCTGCGTTTTTTTGTCGAAATGCACACGCTGATGCGACTAAATATCGCAGCTTTTAAAAGCGTTTGCATGCGTTTTTTAATGCGCTTCATGTGCGCTCGAAACGCAGTGCAAAAAAACGCAAGTGTGAAAGTAGCCTAACCCACAAAACATAACCTCTTCAGATACCCTCATCAATACTCACTCAGAGGCCTGCGGAGCTGGGCCCGGATGCTGGCGACCCTCTCGCGGGAGCGGTAGCGAAGGTCCGCCAGCTTTTTTCTTATCTGGGCGCCGGTCCGCTGCACGCCAAAGCGCCGCTCCAGGCCCCGCCGGATTCTCTGCAGGACTACCTTTTTGTGGCACCTAGGATGCGCCACAGGTAGCCTGCAGTCATAGTCCCACTTTTCTACTTTTTCTACTAAGTAGAAAACCTCTCCCTCCGACCACTTTGCCCCGCGCTGTCTCGCCGCCATTGCCGCCATTAAAAACAACACCGCATTGGGCGACGCCAGCGCCATGACGTCACAGCGTGCGCACGTTACGTGCGTCCGCACTCGCGACGCAAAACGATATTGCGTTCGCAAACTGACCGCAGCAGCCATGCGCCCAGCCATACACAGATGATGGTTCCAAGCTAGGCTATCGTAATGGCATCTCGTATCTGTGTATGGCTGGAGCTCGAGAATCGTCACCTTGCGAACACAATGGCTTCGCATATCTGTGAATAGCTGCATATCTGAATAGCTGGAGCTCCTTTTTATCGTCACCTTGCGATCACAATGGCGTCGCATATCTGTGAATAGCTGCATATCTGAATAGCTGGAGCTCCTTTTTATCGTCACCTTGCGATCACAATGGCCTCGCATATCTGTGAATAGCTGGATTCCCTTTGTGATGTTGACCTTTCACATCCCAAAAATTTAATTTTTATATTATTTATATCAAATTTTTAATCTTTATTCTATATGACTAAAAATATATGTTATATATTTAAACTTTATATATGCTGCTGTGGTGTATTATGTGTTATTTTTAATTATAAGGTTTGAACGCTAGTGAGACCATGGGCCTTTGAAATAATTGTTAATTTTTGAAATTTTTTTCTTTTTATTTCTTTAACAATGAACTCCTATGACTGATGGTACTCCCATGACCCCGTGTGTGACAAGTAGATACAATGTAAAAAAAAAAAATACACAACAAAAAACATTAGAAAAGATTTTACAAACTACAGCAGCTGGTAACATGTCTCGTTGCCATCCCCATTACTCCCTCCCCACATCTCACCCATCATTATCCCTTCTCCCATATTGATAAAATAATTGAAAAAAAAAAACACAAATACATTTTTAAAATAAAATTTTTTATTATAAAAAGATTGTTTAAAAAAGACAAAAATCTCAAAATCAAACTAGACCTGATGCTGCCAACTCACTGCACCAGGCCCATTAAAGTAATGGCAGTACTTGTCTCGGCCGGCCTTCGCATCGTCCTTGCTCCTGCCTTGATTGACAGGTTGAAGGCCTGCAATAGCGGGATCATTGTCACGCCATTCTCCAAGCACCACGTCACCATTGCTGTCCGAGTCCATGAAGCCTGGCAGACTGTAAGTACCAGTATCTCGTTTTCGTAGAAAATTGTGCAGCACACAACAGGCCAACACCACCGAGTCTATCGATTCCAGCTTCATGTTGATTGGAGTGTGGAAAACCCTGGAGCGTTGGCCATTATGCCGAAGGCATTCTCCACAACGCGCCGTGCCCTAGACAGTCTGTAATTAAAAATACGCCTTTCCCCTGTCAAAGTCTTTTGTGGGTACGGTTTCACAAGATGCTCATGAAGGGGAAGGCTTCATCGCCCACAAACACAAAGTTTAGGTTGGCGGTGGTGTCCATGTTGGTTGGCAAGTTAAGTTTATTATTAAACAACAGTTCACCAAAAGTTGTGTGCTCCAAAACGCCACCGTCAGAAACCCTTCCATTAATGCCAACATCAACGTCAATAAATTCATAATTGCATTAACAAGGGCCATGAGGATCACGCTGAAGTAGCCCTTGTAGTTATGAAAAAAGGATCCGCTTTTGGCTGGTTGCGTGATCCGCACATGTTTGCCATCCAAGGCACCACCACAGTTTGGGAACTGCCAAATCCTTTCAAAATCAGAGGCAATAATTTGCCATTCCGCCACAGATTTGGGAAAAGGCATGTAGCTCCGTAAACTGCGGACGATGGCGTTGCATGTCTCCGGAATTAGTTCTCCAAGCAGCGACCGAGAAATTGCAGCAGAAAATTGCAAATCCTTCATTGAACGTCCGGTTGCCAGAAATCGCAGCGTTACTGCCAAACGTTCCTCTGCTGAAACAGCTGCACGCATCCGGGTATCCTGCCGTTCAATGAGTGGCCTCACAGCTTCCAGTAGGAGCTTGAATGAATCCTCCGACATCCGTAGATAATTCCGGAAATCCTGCTGATTCTTCTCCTGCAACTCCCTCACTAGATGCATGTGGGTGAATCTGGACCTCTGCTCCAGCCATTCCCTGGTCCACATGCGACGCTTTCGCTTGGAGCGCCTCTCTTCCACCCGTGCCTCTTCCTGTCGATCTGCCTCCATAGATAGTGCAACTGCTACAATCACACGCTCCGCGGTGGACAGGTTCATTATGTGCAACCTGTACGGTAAAGAAGAGAAAAGTTAATTACTAATTAATTACTATTAATAAAGTGTTTAAACAAAATAAAATAAAGAATAGAATAAAAAATATATAAAAAAAAATAATTAAACTTTTCAGTTAACATTTAATATACAGTTTACAAATGTCTAAATGGTGGGGGTGTAAAATATATAAAGCAGACGAAAAAAAAAAAAAATAAGGTCAGGGTGTAAAATAAATAAAGCAAGAGAAAAAAAAAAAAATAAGGTCAGGGGTGTAAAATAAATAAAGCAGACGGAAAAAAAAAAATAAGGTCAGGGGTGTAAAATAAATAAAGCAGACCAAAAAAAAAAAAAAATAAGGTTAAAAAACATTATCAAACAACATCACAAACAATATGTACCTTGAATCCAAATATCCCGAAGATCCAAATTCAAATGGTGATGGATGGTGCTCTAGCGACTCAGACAGATCGCAAAAACCCACCACTGCGCCACAAACAGGATCGCAAAACTCCGACACACAATACTATCCTCGCAACAACGCACAAAGAGACCCATAAAGTGCTCTGGAAACAATGGATGGGGCGCAGTTATTATAGCTGAGGTGATGTTGTGGTCACCAATCGGAGCTGAAGGGCGTTAACGAAAGAAAACAAAGTCCCGCCTGCGCCGCTGACTAATGCGTCGTCAACGAGGTCGCACATCGTTCACAAAAGGTGCCAAACACAGCGATTCAGGCTCACCAGCGGGACGCCAACTATAAAAATACGGTCCAGAACTCTAGTGAACGATCAACGAGATCACAGCAGGGGCCACGTCGTTGCTACATGCCACACACAACGACGTCGCTAACGAGATCGCTAAATAGTGACGTATTTTAGCGATCTCGTTAGCGATCTTGTTTAGTGTGGCATACCCTTTACTATACAGTTACATCACTTCCCTATATCACTTGAATCTACAGATTAGCATTTATAGACTGAGATTAGGACTCACATTTTCAATCTTCTTCAGCACTGCAGTAGTACCCCACAGTCTGATTAGGTCCATTTTTATCCCTATATGGAATGAACTGTATGCTCTGATCTCCTATCCCTACACTGCAGAAGCATAAATAGGTGATACTTGGCTGGCCACCATTCTTTATACTGGACATTATGGTCCCTCTTACTAGCTGCGCTAGACCATGGTGCATATGTGTACCACATCTTTTGTATTTAGACGGCTCTCTGAGTCTTCAGCAGCATGTGAAATGGTGTAGGCTTTTTAGACTGAGCTAGCAAATCAAATTGCATAGTGTTCAAATTCAGGGGACTTGAAAATTTCAGGATATTTGACTCAAAGTCGACCCACCGTGAATAGTGATTTGTGAGTATACTCGTCACTACTCGTTACTTGCTCGAGCATTAGTGTGTTTGAGATGCTCATTACTCGGCAAGTATTTTTCAATGCTCGGGTGGGAGCTCGAGTCCCCTCCCCACATGTTTGGTGCTTATTAGATAGCCAATGAACATGTGGGGATTGCCTGCCAGTCACTGTAATGCCGTAGCCATCTTGGTTGTGGCATTACTGTGATTGGCTGGCCGCATAGCATCATAAGGTCTATATAAGGTCTGTGACGCTATATTGTAATGTATATATCACATAGCCCTTGTAACACAACATGTACACAGGATCATTGCAATACGCAACTTACAGTATATGTTACCAAAATATCTACAAATACAGTATATTTAAAATTGAAGAGAAGAAAATGTTCTAACAAATGTTTTTGTTCTGTTCTCTGTTGCAGTCTTACCTTAAATAACCTACTGCATTGTATGTCAAATCAATAGGTTAATATCATTCTGAATAGAAATGCAGGGAATGGTGTTTTTTAATATTTAAACTTCATTAAAAATTAAATATTGCAGCTTAAACAGGAAAATAAAGACTTTCCTTATGCCAGCCAACTGGTAATTAAATAAATACAACAAGGGGTGTTAAATGTTAAGTATGCTAACTTATACAGTAACTACACTAAAACTCATAGCAGCCCATAAAAAAAATTGTACCTTACCATCGAATCATGAAAAATTTAAATTGGCGCATAAGCAGCATTAAGTGAAAGTATGAGCATTATAGATGAGCAGATCAGGTAATATTTGAATTCTCAAGTTCGAGCAGATTTTCCCGGGAATTTTGATTTGCGGATAAGTTACTCTCCATGAATGTAATGTTCCTTTTATGGACTGTTTTTTTTCCAGACACAAGAGCATAATAAACGTAACAGGTAAAAAGTAAAAATACACTTACACTCACCTCACCACTCACCTCTCCACCCCTCCGCTCCTCACCATGTCGCATTTTCGAATCGCTGTTGGCTGAGTTTAAATTCCTGGTCTTCTCACGCTAGGCTGGGGCATTCAGGTTGGGAGAGCTTTGCACAAGCACCCACAAAGATCAAGGCACACGCATGACATGTCGTCATGACATCTTGGAGTGATCTTTGATCTTCGTAGCCACAGGCGCAGAATTTTCCTTGTCCTCTCAAACATGGAATCCCTGTCCTAGCATGAGAGGCAAGGCGATTTTTGCATGGCCAATAGTGATCTGAAGATGCAATAAGGACAAAATGGGTGGTGGTAAGGATTGGAGGGCCCAGAGAGGTGATTGTTGAGGTGAGTATATACAATGTTCTAGCACGGGAGTGGGACCTACAAATTTGCTGCTATAGCTATGGTTACACCCATGCACACAATTATGAATGGTTATATAACAAATGCCAATAGAGTTTTGTGTCAAAAATGAAAAGGAACAAAGACACCTGTCCCTAATGTTAACATTGGCTAGAAACTTCTCACATATACATTAGCATGTTTGGAATTTAGAGGAATTTTGGATGGTAGAATTAGCAAAATAGAAACATAAAGAAGTTGAGTAAGCATTGGGAAGCAACCTAAATCCTAAATAAAATTAGATGGGACATGTGATGCATAATAGTAGAAGCTAATATGATTTGGAAGCTGGGTGAAAACTGCAGTAATTTGCCAAGCAGGGCTGCTGTGTGAGTGTGAACAGGACGCAAGTCGCCAGATTCCAAAAAAGGATGAACAGCTGTTACTCATGTGTCAAGGCTCCAGAGTCAAGACACACATCACACATGGCTCTATGGGGTCAGGAGACTATTATCTACTTAGCGGCTCCTAAATGCTATCCAGCATCCAGTTCCTACTATAAAATCAGCCGTGCTATTCCTGGGGCTGTCTGCAATCTCAAATCTGTTAACTCAAGGTACCTGCAACCCACTCATATCAGCTGTTCCAATGTGCTGTCCACACCATCAATTCTGCTGAATTAAGCAACCTGCCAACCTACTCATTTCTTCTATTAATGAGTGTTACCTGCACTGCTTAAGCATAGTGCTTGACTGCCTACTACTTATTTCTGTGTTCTAACCACATTCCTGAAAAAGGTGCATAATTGATTACTAAACTCTGTTATTCTTGTGTGTTGTCCACACATTTGACTCTTCTGCGTCCAATACTTCCAGCTCTGCTGATCCTACTATTGCCATGACTTTTCAGCTGTACAGGTCCCCACTATTTCTCATACCATCCAATTGTCTTATTTCACATTTGGACTATGCTGCTCACCTACCTATGGCTTACAGAATAAAAGTCCTTAACCCATTTACTCCCGAGGGTTGTTTGCATGTTAATGACCGGGCCAATTTTTACAATTCTGACCACTTTCCCTTTATGAGGTTATGACTGTGGAACGGTTGAATGGATCTTGACGATTCTGAGACTGTTTTCTCATAACATATTGTACTTCATGATATTGATAAAATTTCTACGATATAACTTGCGTTTATTTATGAAAAAAATGGAAATATGGCGAAGATTTAGAAACTTTTGCAATTTTCAAATTTTTTATTTTTATGCTCTTAAAATAGAAAAATATGTCACATAAAATAGTTTCGAAATAACATTTCCCACATGTCTACGTTACATCTACGTCTACTTCCTTTTTTTGTAAGGAAGTTATAAGGGTTAAAATTTGACCAGCGATTTCTCATTTTTACAACAAAATTTACAAAACCATTTTTTTAGGGACCACTTCACATTTGAAGTTACTTTGAGGGGTCTATATGGCAGAAAATACCAAAAGGTAATACCATTCTAAAAACTGCCCCCTCAAGGTGTTCAAAACCAGATTCAAGAAGTTTATTAACCCTTCAGGTGCTTCACAGGAATTTTTGGAATGTGCAAGAAAAAAATGAACATTTAACTTTTTAGTCACAAAAATGATCTTTTACAAACAATTCTTTATTTTCACAAGGGTGAAAAGAGAAAATTGACAGAAAAAGTTGTTGTGCAATTTCTCCTGAGTACGTCGATACCCCATATGTGGGGGAAAAGCACTGTTTTGGAGCACAGCAGGGCTTGGAAGGGAAGGAGCGCCGTTTGACTTTTTCAAACCAGGCTCCCTCAGTGAGCGCCGCCGATCGACTATGACGTACTATTCCTCACTGCGACTTAAGGCCCAGGTCACATGGACGGGATAGTAGTCATATGGGGTTAGCATTAACATCAGCAATCCTCTGTTACAGCATTCTATAATGCTGTATACTTGTCCACAATCCACTCTACAAGGCATGAAAAAGAGGTGTTATTATACTTCCTGGTCTTGATCCGGCTCCTCCTCTCATCTTACAATCACTGTCCTCCTTTTCTGCTTCATGTAGACACATTCTGCATTATTCACACAGTGTCTCCCATCATGCTCTTGCTCAGGTGCACATCTCTCTGCCCTACCAAGGGCAGACCAAAGAACTATAGTGCGCACGCACTGGTTTTACCTATGGGTCATTAGCACTTTTTGGCCTTTCCTCACGCATGTGCACTATAGTACTTTGCTGTGTCCTTGGCAGGACAGAGAGAAGTGTGCCTGCTAAGGAGCACGATGAAGAGCAATGTGTGTATGGCATAGGTCGCATCATCCACATGAAGGAGAGAAAGAGGATGGCGATTGTGAGAAGAGAGGAGGTGCTTGAAACAAGACCATTAACGTTCATCAGACCAGACTATAAAAGCTATTTTTTAGGCCTTGCAGATGGGATTAAGGGCATATATACACCATACTAGATGTTATACTAATCACTACTCATGGACAGGCCATAAGACAGTGAAGTTAAGTCAGGTCACAGTCCAGAATCAAAATACCAGGAGATAGCGGATCAAAGCAAAAAGGACAAGATAAAGGGATAGTCAAAACATGGTCCAAATTGTCATGCAGCAGGAGATCACAACTCTGAACAGTAGAATCAGGCAAAGACTCACCAGGAAGCACAAACTAGGTCTGCCAGGAATCAGGGGTAGACAGCTCTGTTAAATTGCTTGTGCAATCTACAGAACACCTGGAAAAAGTCCCGCACCTCCCAGTCACAAATTGGACAGCTAAACTTTCAATCAGAGCACCGACAGCTCAGCAAACCCATCACAAGATTGGACAGCTGAGCTGTCAATCAAAACACTGACAACTGAGCATGACCCAGTTTCCATAGTACAGCATAGCAATCACTTACTGAGCAGAGGAATCATAACACTAGAATGCTGTTACAGAGAGATGAAAGATTCTGGCTATATGTTATAAGGAGATAACCTGGTGCCAGGTTCCATATAATCTTGCTCCCCTGAGTGAGTTTCACAACATCATATTACTTTTCAAAGCTGGTCATCTCATGATATTTCCCCCAGTTATGTTGGACCAAGAGGAAAGGTAAAAATGAACATTGTGACAAGAATAATTAATATCTAATTAAAATACATTATAGATGTAAATTAGTGAATTGTTAGATATTAAATTAGGGTATATGTATTTTCTATAGTTTGTTGATAGTACTCTTAAGATCTGATATGATATACAATCTATATCTATATAGCTGATCTAGATTTATAGAATTATTGATGTTCCTCTCTAGTCCATGTGTTTCTCAGTGTGCTTGCTACAGGGCTCACACTAGATGTTATTGTTCGAGTGTGCCATTAAATGTGTGTATTTAGACAATTAACAATACACCACGCCTGAGTGAGTTTTCAGCTTGCGTTAGCATCTCTGATGGAATTGGAAATTGGATTCTGCTATCTAATCCATTGTTAATGGTCTCACATCTTAAATATACTTAATCTTCATTAAAGCTTCAGGCTCATGGATAAAAGTAATAGGCACAATCTTGTTCTCTGGATAAAATTCCATTATTAACTATGTCATTATTACAATTGTCCATCAATTGATTAGAGATAGATAGATTTATATTCATATATTCAGTAAATATTGGCCGTCTTCATGTGATATCATGTATATTGGTTAGTGTCACAATTTGCAGAAACACACTCTTAACTAGTAACATCCTGTTGTCAATTTCAGAACCTCCTAGGAGGAAAAACAGAAAACAGCACAACACAGAGGTATAATAAAAGATGCTCCAATATTATGTGATGAAGTATACAAATATATTCTAAAGGATTGTTGACAGAAGACTGAAAAAGTTTTTTGAAAAGCGAATCTGTCAGCAGGATTTCACACTCTGAGCTATTTATATGTGTATGTAGCTCTTTCAAAGACAAGTAAAGCAACATATAATAAATAATTATTTTCTCAAAAAGAAACAATATAGATGATAAAATGATATATAAATAAAATGTTCATAGGTGTAGAAGGAAAATGTAACATGTAGGATCTCTTTTAGTCTTATTTTTCTTTCATTGTTTTGATGTTACTGTGCACGCAACTTAAGAGGGAATATTGAATGCGAGTAACTGTTTGCTAAGCGCGCTCCTATGGGGACGAACCACGCTTTTCATCATGCTTATTATTATCCTACTCCACAGCATATCTAATGGGTATTATGGACTTAATGCAATATTGACTTTAACTGTGAAAAAAATTGGACTATTTGTCATCTACTAGAAAATCATTGTTAAGGGTGATACATATTGGAGACAATATTTCTACACCTACGAACTTTTACGTTACATATCATTTTATGGAATTCACAACAAAGGCGCCTGATAGTTTCCAGGAACCCTTGAATTGCAGGCCAGCGTGAAACAACCGTCATCCTATACATGTGCTTCTTCCCTCCCTGCAGGTTTTTATAATGTTATAAATGAAGATGTTGAATTTTACAGGACCAGTAAGTGCCGCTACTGTTCACTTTTCTAAAATATTTGCTTACTTCAACATGTGAGCAATTGGTTCCTTATGGCAATTAGTTGCTGTGTCCAAAATTAAAGTTAAATACGGAGACAAATAGCTTGTTAGTATGGGCATAACCCTCTTTACTACAATTATGCGCAAATAGTTATTGATTATATATTTTTCAAGTTTGTTACATTTGGTAGATATATAAAATCTATTGTGCTGCAATTTGGAGTTCTCGATGGGGACCCGCTCTCCTGCATGCATGTTTTAACTGTGAAAATATAGAAATAATTTTATGGATATTCAGAGTGAAACCCTTTCCTTTACTTCTTTGACTTTGGTAGATATATGCAATCTATTGCTCTGCAATTTGGAATTAAAAACAAAAGCACCTGATAATTTCTACCAAACAAGTCGAGCAATAGCTTTACATGGTCAGTCCATTTTTCCGTTACTAAGAAATCTGCATTTGAATCGATACTCTTATATTTGGAACCTATCAATTTTTAAAAATACCCCGTCACACAGAGGTAATAGACAAAGAAAACCGTTCCTCCTAAGGCACTCCTGATGAACGGTTTCGATCAAAGGTGCCGAATTGAGGATGATAACCATATGCCTCGAAAAAATGTGGACTTGGCAGTAGATGCATGACAATGGTTATTCACAGTCAGCTAAAGGTAAATAAGGATGTGTGCCCATGATCAGCAATAGCAGCCTTTTTGACGCAGCGCATTTGCAGATTTACTGTCATTAGTTAATTAATTTCTGCAGATAGACTTCTGCAGATAGACTGTCATTAGATGAGGTAAAGCTGCATAGTAACTAAAACACATGCGTTTATTACAAAGAAGCATTTTGAGCAAGATTCTTGAAAACCCGGTCAGCAGGGAGCAAAAGACAGGAATCTTCTTAGTAAATGACAATCTTCATTTATTAAAAATTACTAAAAACTATGGTAAAACAATTTTTACTAATTTTTAATAAATGAAGATTATCATTTACTAAGAAGCTTCCTGTCTTTTGTGCCCTGCTGACCGGGTTTTCAAGAATCTTGCTCAACAGTAATCCCACTTGAGGTACCTGGCTGGAGCAGCATTAGATCTCTTAATTGCATACAACACTTACGCCTGGCTGGCGTTCCTACAGAATGTCTATCCCATGTCTCTCAAAGAAGCATTTTGGACTCAGTGAAAATACGCTGAGTCAAAAACTCTGCTATTCCTGATTGTGGGCACATAGCCTAACAGCCTCAGTACACGCTTCAATGTCCCAGCGATCCTACCAAAGATCCGACATGGATGGGATCGCTGGGACATCGTTAGCTGATCGCTGGTGAGCTGTCACATAGGCAGACTCACCAGCGATCAGGACCAGCGAACACGCTGGTATCCAGGGTAAACAGCGGGTAACTAAGTGCTGCACGGCACTTAGTCACCCTCTGTTTACCCCAGATACCAGCTCCCAGCGTCTGCTGTACGGCGCTGGGAGTTCGCTGATCGTTGGTCTCCCGCTGTCACACACAGCGATGTGTGCTATCCAGCGGGAGACCAACAACAGATTTATGGTCTAGTACATTCTGCAACGATTAACCCCTTACTGCCATCGGACGTACTATCCCGTCCATGGTACCTGGGCCCGTATGACCGGGGGCGGGATAGTACGTCCAGCCCTTTAATGCGACATTGCGACTTAAGTCGCAATGATCGCATTAAAATTCCGACGCCATCTTACCTCAGGAGAGATGGCGCCGGCATCCCGTGGTCTGTCACCGCCCACCCTCACTCCCGATCGCTGTGATTGGCTGTTCAATTCTGAACAGCCAATCGCAGCCTTTCTCACTGTTTCAGCCAATCCGATGGGCTGAAACAGTGAGATCCCAGGCTGGAATCGAGTACCGATGTACTCGATCCTAGGCCTGGGCATAGAAAGGAGCAGACCCCCCCTGGATTGGCGTGATCGCCGATCACATCGATCGCGCCAATCGCAGGGCACAGCCGCGGTGTATCCGCGCTGTGCCCTGCCTGTACCTGCCTGGATCGGTGCAGTAATAGCACCGATCCTAGGCCGGAGCCTAGGACAGGCCCAGTAGGGCCTGCAGCTGCTGATTGGCGCGATCAATGTCATCGACGATCGCGCCAATCACAGGGCACAGCAGCGGTGTGACCGCTCTGTGCCCTGCTTCCTGACCTGCCGGTGACCTGCCTAGGAATCGGAGCAGTGAGCTCCGATTACTAGGCCGGTGCCTAGCAACCGGCAAAACAAGGGTCTCCTCTGATTGGTGGGATCGATGTGATCATCGATCCCACCAATGACAGGTCACAGCAGCGATGTGACCGCTCTGTGACCTGTCTGCAAACTGTCTGTGATCTGTGTGACCGCACTGCAGGGGTCCTCACACTTGCTGAGGATTCCTGCAGTGCGGTCACATGCCAGATCTCCTCCTGTGCTGGGCCTTGTGGTGCCACAGTAGCCTGTGACACCACAACTCCTGCTGAAGAAGAAGAGAGAAGAAAGAAGAGAGAAGAAAGAAGAGAGAAGAAAGAAGAGAGACTACAAACGTGAGTTTTTGAGCCCTGATCCCTGCCCGATCCACCCCAATCCCCCCATTCCCCCTCCCCCCTTCCCTTTCCCCTCTTTTTACCCCCCCTTTGTGCACATTTAGCAGCCGCCGAGCGTTGATTGGTGACGCAGTTCACCGATCAACACTCGTGCTCGTTTTTCTTTTGCACCCCCCTCCGTGAGCACTTCCAGCAGCCGCGGAACTTTGATAAGTGACACCAGTCACTTATCAGAGCTCGTTCCTGCAGTTTTTTTTTTTTTTTCACTCCCCTTTCCGCCACTCCTGTGCGCACTTCCAGCAGCCGCGGAACTTTGATAAGTGACACCAGTCACTTATCAGAGCTCGTTCCTGCAGTTTTTTTTTTTCACCCCACTTTCCGCCACTCCCGTGCGCACATCTAGCAGCCGCGGAACTTTGATAAGTGACACCGGTCACTTATCAGAGCTCGTTCCTGCCGTTTTTTTTTTTTTCACTCCCCTTTCCGCCACTCCTGTGCGCACTTCCAGCAGCCGCGGAACTTTGATAAGTGACACCAGTCACTTATCAGAGCTCGTTCCTGCAGTTTTTTTTTGTTTTTTCACTCCCCTTTCCGCCACTCCTGTGCGCACATCCAGCAGCGCGGAACTTTGATAAGTGACACCAGTCACTTATCAGAGCTCGTTCCTGCAGTTTTTTTTTTTTCACCCCACTTTCCGCCACTCCCGTGCGCACATCTAGCAGCCGCGGAACTTTGATAAGTGACACCGGTCACTTATCAGAGCTCGCTCCTGCCGTCTTTTTTTTTTCACTCCCCTTTCCGCCACTCCTGTGCGCACATCCAGCAGCCGCGGAACTTTGATAAGTGACACCAGTCACTTATCAGAGCTCGTTCCTGCATTTTTTTTTCACTCCCCTTTCCACCACTCCTGTGCGCACATCCAGCAGCCGCGGAACTTTGATAAGTGACACCAGTCACTTATCAGAGTTCGTTCCTGCAGTTTTTTTTTTTCACTCCACTTTCCGCCACTCCCGTGCGCACATCTAGCAGCCGTGGAACTTTGATAAGTGACACCGGTCACTTATCAGAGCTCGTTCCTGCCGTTTTTTGTTTTTTTTCACTTCCCTTTCCGCCACTCCTGTGCGCACATCCGGCAGCCGCGGAACTTTGATAAGTGACACCGGTCACTTATCAGAGCTCGTTCCTGCCGTTTTTTGTTTTTTTTCACCTCCCTTTCCGCCACTCCTGTGCGCACATCCGGCAGCCGCGGAACTTTGATAAGTGACACCGGTCACTTATCAGAGCTCGTGCCTGCTGGTTTAGACTTTTTTTCACAGGCATTTTTTTTCCCTAATCTCTTTCTTTTCTTTTAGCTTTTTCCTTTCAGCATAGTTTGCACCAACCACTATCCCCCCAACACACACACACAGTTATAAATAAAGTTCACACAAAGCACCACATTCACAAAAAAAATGTCCCGCTCGTCACGTTCTTCCCAACAGCGCTATTCAGTGGAGGAGGCATACGCTTTCCTTGCCTCCGACACTGATAGCGAGGGAGAGGATCCCACATTTCTTTACTTTTCAGATTCTTCATCCTCTTCTTCTTCTTCCTCCTCTTCCTCATCTTCCTCCTCGGGTCCTGCGGAACCGCCACGCAGACGCCCCAGGACAGAAGATGAGGCAGCGCCCACCCTGAAAATGAACCAGCGCACCCCTCTTCGGACCCCATATGGACCCCGCCCCCCGAAAATTACGAGCCACTGATTCCTGATTTTGTGGCAGAATCAGGAATCAAGTTTGACACCACGGGCCTCAGAGAAATAGACTTTTTCAAAGTCTTTTTCTCTGAGGATTTTATTAACCTCGTGGTGGAGCAAACTAATTTGTACGCTCTGCAATTTTTGGCGCAAAACCCCGTGTCATCATTTTCCAACTGGTCTCCTGTAGACGCAGGTGAAATGATGCAGTTTTGGGGCCTGGTCCTCCATATGGGGATCCTGAAGAAGCCAGAACTTCGGCAATATTGGAGTGTTGATATTTTATACAACACTCCACTGTTCCGAATGGTCATGGCCCGGACGCGTTTTGAGGCCATCCACAAATTCCTGCATTATAATGATAATGCACAGTGTCCCCCACAAAATGACCCCAACTTTGACCGTCTGTTCAAAGTTCGGCCGGTCATCGAACACTTCAGTAAAAAGTTTGCTGAAGTGTACGTGCCCCAAAGGGACATCTGCGTGGATGAGTCCTTGGTTCATTTTAAGGGACGGCTCAGATTCCGCCAGTACCTGCCCAGCAAGAGGGCAAGGTACGGAATTAAACTCTACAAGCTGTGTGAGAGTACCTCAGGGTACACGCACAGCTTTAGAGTTTACGAAGGAAAGGACACCAGGATTGAACCCCCTGAGTGTCCCCCCGTCCTGGGAGTGAGTGGGAAAATTGTGTGGGATTTGGTGCACCCACTGCTGGATAAAGGTTATCACCTTTACACCGATAACTTTTATTCCAGCGTCCCACTCTACAAATCCCTCTCTGCGCGAGGTACCGCAGCTTGCGGTACCGTCTGCAAAAATCAGAGAGGCCTCCCGAAGACGCTACTTGGGCAGATGCTCAGAAAGGGTGAGAGCAGAGCCCAATGTAGCGACCACCTGTTGGTGGTCAAGTACAAGGACAAGAGGGATGTCCTTCTCTTGACCACCATACATGGTGATGGCAGCGCCCTCAGCACTGTACGGGGTACCTCTACACAGGTCCGCAAACCGGACTGTGTACTGGGGTACAATAAATACATGGGGGGTGTTTGATCTCTCTGATCAACTCCTCCAACCGTACAGTGCTTTGAGAAAGGCCAAGGTGTGGTACAAGAAGCTGTCCGTGCACATCGTCCAAATGGCAATGCTCAACGCTTTCCTGCTGTCACGATGTGCACGCAACAGCGATACGACGTACCTTCAGTTTCAGGAGGTAGTGGTTAAGGCCCTGATGTTTGGCGATCAGGAAAGAGCGGGCCCCAGTACTTCTGGAACTGAAGGTGCTCGTATCATACCAGGTCAGCATTTCCCGGGGGTGGTTCCGCCAATTGGAAGCAAAGGTAAGCCGCAAAAAGGTGCCGAGTGTGTTACAAAAGGGGAATACGCAAGGACACCACTTACCAATGCGACACCTGCCCCGAAAAACCTGGCCTGTGTATGAAGGATTGTTTCAAATTGTACCACACCTCAATGCACTACTAATTTACTTTACAGGAAAGATTAGTTCCAGAAGGGGGGCACATTTAGAAAAGTTCCTTGGGAGTCTACTTTCCAAAATTATGTCACTTGTGGTTTTTTTTTACTGTTTAGGCACATCAGGAGCTCTGCAAACGGAACATGACGCCCGCAGACCATTCCATCAGTCTGCATTCCAAAACGTCACGACTTCCCTTCTGAGCCCCGACTTGTGCCCAAACAGTTTTTTCCCACATATGGGGCACCAGTGTACTCAGGACAAATTGGACAACAATTTTTGGTGTCCAATTTCTCCTCTTACCCTTGGGAAAATAAAAAATTGGGGACTAAAACATCATTTTTGTGAGGATAAAAGTAGGATTTTTTATTTTTACACCTGGGCATTATAAACTTTAGTGAAACACTTGGGGGTTCAAAATGCTCACCACACACCTAGGTAAGTTCCTTAGGGGGTCTAGTTTCCAAAATGGGGTCACTTGTGGTGGTTTCCACTGTTTAGGCACATGAGGGGCTCTGCTAACGGAACATGACGCCCGCAGACCATTCCATCAAAGTCTGCATTCCAAAACGTCACTGCTTCCCTTCTGCGCCCTGCCATGCGCCCAAACAGTGGTTCCCCCCAACATATGGGTATCAGCGTACTCAGGACAAATTGGACAAAAAATTTTGTGGTCCAATTTCTCCTGTTACCCTTGGGAAAATAGAAAAATTGGGGACTAAAACATCATATTTGTGGAAATTTTTTTTTTTTTTTATTCACGCCAGGGCATTATAAACTTTAGTGAAACACTTGGGGTTCAAAATGCTCACCACACACCTAGATAAGTTCCTTAGGGGGTCTAGTTTCCAAAATGGGGTCACTTGTGGGGGTTTCCACTGTTTAGGCACATCAGGGGCTCCACAAACGCGACATGGCGTCCGTTCTCAATTCCAGCCAATTTTGGTTTGGAATAGTCAAACGGCACTCCTTCCCTGTTGAGCCCTGCCGTGCGCCCAAACAATGGTTCCCCCCCACATATGGGGTATCAGCGTACTCAGGACAAGTTGGACAACAACTTTTGTGGTCCAATTTCTCCTCTTACCCTTGGGAAAATAACAAATTGGGGACTAAAACATCATGGTTGTGGAAAAAATATGTTTTTTTTTCTTCACGGCTCTACATTATAAACTTGCGTGAAGCATTTGGGGGTTCAAAGTGCTCACCACACATTTAGGGGGTCTAGTTTCCAAAATGGGGTCACATGTGGGGGGTTTCCACTGTTTAGGCACATCAGTGGCTCTCCAAACGCAACATGGTGTCCTTTCTCAATTCCAGCCAATTTTGGTTTGGAAAAGTCAATTGGGCCTCTTTCCATTTCGAGCCCTGCCGTGCGCCCAAACAGTGGTTCCCCCCACATATGGGGTATCAGCGTACTCAGGACAAGTTGGGCAACAACTTTTGTGGTCCAATTTCTCCTCTTACCCTTGGGAAAATAACAAATTGGGGACTAAAACATCATGGTTGTGGAAAAAATATGATTTTTTTTCTTCACGGCTCTACATTATAAACTTGCGTGAAGCATTTGGGGTTCAAAGTGCTCATCACACATCTAGATAAGTTCCTTAGGGGGTCTAGTTTCCAAAATGGGGTCACATGTGGGGGGTTTCCACTGTTTAGGCACATCAGTGGCTCTCCAAACGCAACATGGCGTCCTTTCTCAATTTCAGCCAATTTTGGTTTGGAAAAGTCAAATGGCGCTCATTCCATTTCGAGCCCTGCCGTGCGCCCAAACAGTGGTTCCCCCCCACATATTGGGTATCGGCGTACTCAGGACAAGTTGGGCAACAACTTTTGTGGTCCAATTTTCTCCTCTTACCCTGGGAAAATAACAAATTGGGGACTAAAACATCATGCTTGTGGAAAAAATATGATTTTTTTTCTTCACGGCTCTACATTATAAACTTGCGTGAAGCACTTGGGGGTTCAAAGTGCTCACCACACATCTAGATAAGTTCCTTAGGGGGTCTAGTTTCCAAAATGGGGTCACATGTGGGGGGTTTCCACTGTTTAGGCACATCAGGGAATCTCCAAACGCGACATGGCGTCCAATCTCAATTCCCACCAATTTTAGTTTGGGAAAGTCAAACGGCGCTCCTTCCATTCTAAGCCCTTCCGTGCACCCAAACAGTGGTTTTCCCCCATATATAGGGTATTGGCGTACTCAGGAGAAATGGCACAACAACTTTATCAGTCCATTTTCTCCTTTTTCCCTTGTGAAAATAAAAAAAATGTTTGTAATAGATCATTTTTGTGACTAAAAAGTAAAATGTTCATTTTTTCCTTTCACATTGCTTCAGCTCCTGTGAAGCACCTGAAGGGTTAATAATCTTCTTGATTGTGGTTTTGAGTACCTTGAGGGGTGCAGTTTTTAGAATGGTGTCACTTTTGGGCATTTTCTACCATATAGATCCCTCAAAGTGACTTCAAATGTGAGGTGGTCCCTAAAAAAAATGGCTTTGTAAATTTTGTTGTAAAAATGAGAAATCGCTGGTCAACTTTTAACCCTTATAACTTCCTAACAAATAAAAATTTTGTTTCCAAAATTGTGCTGATGTAAAGCAGACATGTTAGAAATGTTATTTCTTAACTATTTTGTGTGACATATTTCTCTGTTTTAAGGGAATAAAAATTCAAAGTTTGAAAATTGCAAAATTTTCGCCATATTTGCGTTTTTTTCAAAAATAAACGCAAGGTATATGGAAGAAATTTTACCACTAACGTGAAGTACAATATGTCACGAGAAAACAATCTCAGAATCGCGAATATCCGTTGAAGCGTTCCAGAGTTATAACCTCATAAAGAGACAGTGGTCAGAATTGTAAAAATTGGCCCGGTCATTAACGTGCAAACCACCCTTGGGGGTGAAGGGGTTAACGATCAGCCGACTGATTGCTACTACGTGTCACAAGCAACGATGTCGTTTCGACATCGCTGCAATGTCTCCAAACCGGTGACATTGCAACGATATCGTTCACGATATCGTAGCATGTAACGAGGCCTTAAGAGACCTAATCCTCCTGATTTTTGGAAACAAAAAACGTTAGGTACTTCTCAAGATTCTGGTTCACCTGTTCAGTCTGTTAGATTGTGGATGAAAGGCGGGTGAAAATGAGAAATGAATCTGTAAACAAGCACAACATGCCTTCCAAAACTTTGATATAAATTGGGTCCCACGATCAGAAACAATATCAGAGGGGATCCCATGGAGTTTCACAATCTCATTAATGAAATCTTGTGCCAAACTTTAGCATTTGGAATTGCAGATAATACAATAAAATGAGTAATTTTGCAAAATGTATTCACCACCACTATTATTAGGCCATGTGCACACTTTGCGTTTTTAGATGCGTTTCCGCTGCGTTTTTCAACGTGCGGAAACGCATCCAACCCGCAGCACAGTGCACTACCAATGCAATCTAATGGGAACCGCATGTCTGCTGTGCATATGCTGCGGAAAAAAACGCGCGGTTTCGCCGCGTTTTATTTTCCGCAGCATGTCAATTCTTTGTGCGGAACTGCAGCGGTTCGGCGCCCATTGACTTGCATTGAGTCGGGCACTTCCGCAGCAAAACCGCAGATCTAAAAAAGATCTGCGGTTTTGCTGCCGGTGAAACAGCTTCAGTTCGGGAGGAGGGAAGTGTGTGGGCAGTGCGTGGGCGTGCATACTGTGCGGCACTATGTGTGTGTGCGGTGCGTGGGCGTGTATAGTGTGCGGCGCTGTGTGTGTGGGCGGTGATTTTGTGCCGGTGTCTGCGCGATCGGTGTGCAGGGCTGTGTGCGTGATCGGTGTGCGGGCCTGTGTGCGTGATCGGTGTATGTGCGGGGTTGTGTGCGGGATCGGTGTATGTGCGGCGGTGTGCGGGGCTGTGTGTATGTCTCCGTGTATGCAGGCATCGTCGGATGGGACTATAAGTCCCATCCGACGATGCCTGCTACAGTGACAGTGACTGACACATTAGCCAATGATGGGACAGTAGTAGTCCCATCATCCGGCTAATGTGCTGAATGTAAAAAAAAACCACATACATTACATACAACATATAACATACACATGACATACAGAACATATAACATACACATGACATACAGAACATACAATGACATACAACACATAACATAGAGTACATACTCACCTATTCCCCGACACCATCCATCTGTGTACCGCTCTGCAGCCGGGAAAGAATGACGTCACTACAGTTCATTCTCTCACGGCAATGCTGGGTGAGAAAATTCCCACGCAGCATTGCCATAAAGTGAGACCATGAACTCAGGTAACCTCAGTGATGCACTGCAGGAGCCATTGTCTCCTGTCAGTGCATCACTGGGAGGCCCTACAGAGCAGTGGCATCACCTGATGTCACCGTTCTATAGGGGAGACCGTCGTGGGACATTCGTTATTAATTGGACTGCGTCGGACAGGGAGTATATGGTTGTTTTATTTTTTTACGTTTTATTACAGGAGATCGAGGGCGTCGCATGGATCTGAGCGTATAATAAAGAGTAATGAAAACCGTGTTGTGTTTTATTTCATTAAAATACTTTATTCTTATGCGTGTGTTTTTTTTTAACCCTTTATTAATATAAGATTAATAATGGATAGGCGTCTTATTGACGCCTCTCTATTATTAACCGGGCTTAATATCACCTTACAATAGCAAGGTGATATTAACCCCTTATTACCCCATATCCCACCGCTACAGGGGAGTGGGAAGAGAGGGGCTAAGTGCCGAAATTGGGGCATTGTACAGATGCGCCAATTCTAGGGTGGCTGGGTGCTGGTATTTTTAGCCAGGGGGGGCGCCAATATCCATGGCCCCTTCCTAGGCTATGAATATCAGCCCGCAGCTGTCTGCCTAGCCTTTCTGGCTATAAATTATAGGGGGACCCCACGTCATTTTTTTGGAGGGTCCCCCTATTTTAATAGCCAGTGAAGGCTAGCTGCGGGCTGATATTCATAGCCTGGGAAGATCCATGGGTATTAACCCTTCCCAGGCTAGAAATACTGGCCCCGGCTGTCGGCATTCCCCCTCTGGCGCAGAAAATTGCGCGGGAGCCCACGCCATTTTTTTTCCTATTTTTTTTTATTAACTATTGCATTATTTTGTGTGTGTGTGCGCGTGTGTGTCTAACTATTTATGTACCATTTTATCTATCTATCTATCTATCTATCTATCTATCTATCTATCTATCTATCTACCTATACAGGTCCTTCTCAAAAAATTAGCATATAATGCTAAATTTCATTATTTTCCATAATGTAATGATTACAATTAAACTTTCATATATTTTAGATTCATTACACACCAACTGAAATTTGTCAGGTCTTTTATTGTTTTAATACTGATGATTTTGGCATACAACTCCTGATAACCCAAAAAACCTGTCTCAAAAAATTAGCATATCAAGAAAAGGTTCTCTAAACGACCTATTACCCTAATCTTCTGAATCAACTAATTAACTCTAAACACATGCAAAAGATTCCTGAGGCTTTTAAAAACTCCCTGCCTGGTTCATTACTCAAAACCCCCATCATGGGTAAGACTAGCGACCTGACTGATGTCAAGAAGGCCATCATTGACACCCTCAAGCAAGAGGGTAAGACCCAGAAAGAAATTTCTCAACAAATAGGCTGTTCCCAGAGTGCTGTATCAAGGCACCTCAATGGGAAGTCTGTTGGAAGGAAACAATGTGGCAGAAAACGCTGTACAACGAGAAGAGGTGACCGGACCCTGAGGAAGATTGTGGAGAAGGACCGATTCCAGACCTTGGGGGACCTGAGGAAGCAGTGGACTGAGTCTGGTGTAGAAACATCCAGAGCCACCGTGCACAGGCGTGTGCAGGAAATGGGCTACAGGTGCCGCATTCCCCAGGTAAAGCCACTTTTGAACCATAAACAGCGGCAGAAGCGCCTGACCTGGGCTACAGAGAAGCAGCACTGGACTGTTGCTCAGTGGTCCCAAGTACTTTTTACTGATGAAAGCAAATTTTGCATGTCATTCGGAAATCAAGGTGCCAGAGTCTGGAGGAAGACTGGGGAGAAGGAAATGCCAAAATGCCTGAAGTCCAGTGTCAAGTACCCACAGTCAGTGATGGTGTGGGGTGCCATGTCAGCTGCTGGTGTTGGTCCACTGTGTTTCATCAAGGGCAGGGTCAATGCAGCTAGCTATCAGGAGATTTTGGAGCACTTCATGCTTCCATCGGCTGAAATGCTTTATGGAGATGAAGATTTCATTTTTCAGCACGACCTGGCACCTGCTCACAGTGCCAAAACCACTGGTAAATGGTTTACTGACCATGGTATTACTGTGCTCAATTGGCCTGCCAACTCTCCTGACCTGAACCCCATAGAGAATCTGTGGGATATTGTGAAGAGAAAGTTGAGAGACGCAAGACCCAACACTCTGGATGAGCTTAAGGCCGCTATCGAAGCATCCTGGGCCTCCATAACACCTCAGCAGTGTCACAGGCTGATTGCCTCCATGCCACGCCGCATTGAAGCAGTCATTTCTGCCAAAGGATTCCCGACCAAGTATTGAGTGCATAACTGAACTTTATTATTTGATGGTTTTTTTGTTTGTTTTTAAAAAACACTTTTATTTTATTGGACGGTTGAAATATGTTAATTTTTTGAGACAGGATTTTTGGGTTATCAGGAGTTGTATGCCAAAATCATCAGTATTAAAACAATAAAAGACCTGACAAATTTCAGTTGGTGTGTAATGATTCTAAAATATATGAAAGTTTAATTGTAATCATTACATTATGGAAAATAATGAAATTTAGCACTATATGCTAATTTTTTGAGAAGGACCTGTATATCTTTCTGTCTATCTATATATCTATCTTTCTATATATATTTCTAACTATCTATTATCCATCTATCTATGTATTTTCTATCTATCTATCTAACTACTGGTGTCTATTATCTATCTATGGCCGGCGTCACACTTGCGAGTGTGATGCGAGTAAGTCGCACGACTTTCTCTCATCAACACCCGGCACGGCCGCCCGCTCTCGGACCCGAGTGTGCGGCTGCATAGAAATACATGCAGCTGCACACTCGGGTCCGAGAGCGGGCGGCCGTGCCGGGTGTTGATGCGAGAAAGTCGTGCGACTTACTCGCATCACACTCGCAAGTGTGACGCCGGCCTATCTTTATCTGTGTGTGTGTAATGGAGTGTGGGTTGGACAAATGTAAAAGAGGAGGTTGGACAAGAAATGACATCACAAATCTTTTTTTTTTTTGTTAAACAACATATCTTTATTTAGCTGTCAAAACCGCATACAAAACTGCATGAGAAAAACCGCATCAAAACCGCACCAAAAACCGGGTCAAATCCGCGCTAAAACCACGTCAAAACCGCGCCTGCGGTTTCTGCCAAGAGGTGCGGTTTCGGCGCGGAAAAATCCGCAGGCAAATCCGCAATGTGTGCACAGGTCCTCACTGTATTACCTGTTGAGTGGTGGTTTTACAGGATGTCCTGCAAGAACCAAATCATGATGTTCACTTAAAATTTCAAGTCAGGGGTTCACAGTGGCAAACAGTTTACCTGGAGGACAAGTGGCTGGGGATTCCCTCTGGGCTTCTATGACCTCCTTCTCTAGATCCGAACATATTGCAGCAATGACTACTCCTTTCTGCTAAATGATAAAGAGCTCACCACCACTTCCTACCCCGAAAAACAATGTGACAATGTATCTGCTTTAATGTTTTTATCCACTGGTCAATAAGTCACAAAAAAGTTAAATCTGGTGAAAAACTAAGATCACCTTGACTGTCTAGGAGTAAGTCATTTAGATGATTCAAGATATAACAAATTTTTATGATCCATGATGACCATGACCATCCGGACCCCTTCAAAAAATAACACCATTCCTCGAAAACCAGCTTTATTGCCAAGAGTTCCCTATTGCTGATATCATAATTCCTTTGGCGGGTGAAAATTTTTTAGAGAAAAAGCAACAGAGACGTCATTTACTTGGTGAAGAACCCTGTGACAATACAGGCCCTACCTACAAGGCATCAATCTACACAATGAACGGTTGAGTAATGTCAGGTTGTATGAGAATATGAGCAGAAGAGAAACATTTCTCCGAAGAAACAAATGCTTCATGGGCCAAATTAGACCATCTTGAAAAGTCTAACCTTTTCTGGTCATATCCGTTAATGGTTTAGTGTTATGGTTAGGTAGCTGAGGAGAAATAGCAAAAAACGGTAATACACCAGAGAGGCTGGAACCTATTGGATTGCAGTAACCTAAACTAACCACACAACTAGAGGTAGCCGTAGAGCGTTCCTACGTTGATCCTAGACGCCTCGTCACAGCCTGAGAGATAACTACACCTAATGGCAGAAAGATGAAAGCTATCTGCCCCGGAGCAGATCCCCAAAGAAAATAGGAAGCCCCCAAACATGTAATGGCGGTTAGACAAGAAGAAAGCACGGACACAGACAGAAAACAGAATGAGCAAACGCTGGGGCCCAATCTGTCTAGACAGAAAAGTACAGGAAAGAATACCAACACTTCTGATTGCCAAAAAACCTGAGATCACACGATCTCATCCACCTAAATCAGATCTCTGGTGTAACAAAACCAAGCCGCAGCCACTGAAAAAACAGGAAAAAGCAAATGAACAAATAACAGTGGCTACAGATAAACTGAGAGGAGCACAGGCCCCAGGAGGGGACCCGGCTGAACTCCAAAAGTGCAGAAAACTATGCAAAAAAGCAAGCACAAAAAGAAAAGCAAAAATATCTTATCTGAAAGCAACAGATGCAGGCAAGACTCCAGCAAACTTCCAAATGAACCAGGAACCACAATTGAGACAAGAACAATTGATCACCGGAGGGAGCCTCTGCTCAGAAACCATCTCTAGAACATTCACAACAGTTTAGCCTCTATCTAAAATTTCTTGATGAGCCTGTGGTAATAGTTGGCCAAACCCAGAAACCGCTGTAAAGCCTTAAAATTATAAGGAAGATCCCAAAGTAGTACCGCCCAGACTTTCAAAGGATCTATACAAAAACCAGTGGATCATAATATTTACCCCAGAAATGGAATCTCCTGAACAGCAAACATACTTTTTTCTGAATAGACATAGAGTTTATTCTCCCTAAGTACTGGTTGGATAAACCTGCCTCACATGTACCTGATATGACTCAGCATCAGGTGAATAAATTAATATGTCATCTAAATAGATCACCATAAATCTGCCAGATGTCAGAAATTGTATTTTACAAAATGCTTAATTGTGGCATTGATCAACTCAAATGGCATAACAACATTTTCATAATGCCCCTCTGAGGTATTGAAGGCAGTTTTTCACTCATCCCCTTCTTAATACAGATAAGATTAGAGGCCCCCTAAGATCCAGATAAAAAAACATTTAGCCCTGGCGATCTGCTTAAAAAGATCTGGCATGAGAGGGATAGGATATGGATCCCAATCTGTGATCAGATTAAGTTTGCCAAAGTACAAGCAGGGGCACAGCCCCCCATCTTTTTTTAACAAAGAAAAACAGTGCTGCCACGGGAGATGAGGAAAATCTAATATGTCCTTTAGAAAGGCTCTGTAATATAACCTTTCATGGCCTGCCTCTAGGGACCCAAAATATTATATAGCCTGCTCTTCGGCAACTTGGTCCCAGGAATTAAATTGATTGAGCAGTCATAAGTGCAGTGAGGTGGCAGTTTCTGACACCCTCGTTCCGAAAAACATCTTCAAAATCAGATAAATACTCAGCAGCGATCTCGCTAGCGATCTCGCTATGTGAGATGGGGGCTTTATACCAGAGGGGAAGAGGGGAGCAGGGAAATCAGAACTGCTGAGATAACTCAGGACGGAGAGCTCTAGGAGACAAAAAGAACTGTTTAATTCTTGCACCAACAAAGCAAGGAAAGTGTGCACAGCTAACTGGAAGGCAAAGCAGATCCAACCAGTGCAGATGCACGTGTAGCCAGATGCCACAATCTCCTGACCCTCTCTGTGTCTCTGTATCTATGTGACATAAAGGTACTGTGGGAGTTTTCTTTGAAGCAGATACATGGGCATATACAGTAAATAGTTTGGGGTAAAATACAGCTTATAGATCCACTTTAAAACTCCACTCTAGCATTTTTTCTTATTGCAGCGCTAAAGTGGTGCAGCTAATGTTAGCTCCTTGCTGCCTAGTCTTTTACTTAACAGTCAGTGTCTTCTGCTGTTCCCGGCATAACTCCGATCGGTCTTCTGAAGATTGTTACTTGCCAGATCGTTGTTGTGTTGGGCGAGTCAGAGGTCACGTCTCAATGTAAGTCTATGAGAGCCAGAACGAGGCTCTCATACTCTTGCATTGAAAAGCATGTGACTTTTACCCCTGACTTCCTATCAGTCAGAAGTTGCCGATACAAGATGGAGGCGCAGGTCCAGAGTGGCACCAGAATGAGCTGAAACAGGTGGGTGGCAAGTATAGTAATAGATGTAGGGACCTGATGTTAGTAGCAACACTCCAGCAGTGAAATAAAAAAACGCTCGAGTGGTGCTTTAGCTTAAGTAGGTTTTCTATGTTGTTATGTAATATTAGTGCCCTTAAAAGTCATAATTGTGTACTTTTGTACTCAAAGAGTTATTTAAAAACTATTTGAGAATACAAAATGTATACATGCAACTCATTTTTCCTTCTACTTTGGGCTAATCAGTAGGTCGTTTGCTAGGACAGTGGGTTGTATTTTACAGTTGCTTTTCCTGTTGGTGGTCTGGTCAACTAAACCATATTCAAGTTTACAGAAAAAAATATTGTAACTCCTCATTTTTGCCAACATCTTTGTATATCATGTTTGCGTTACCTTAATAGTCACACTTTGCATTCTTCAATGAGTTGTGGTGTAATGACCCCTGATGCATCTAGGGGGCACTGTGTATGGCCCTCGGGATATGCATGGAGGCATGTGATGGATGGACGTTATGTATCACAGAGGTGGGTGGCCCTGTGATGGAAGCCTGAGCATGTTTTGTTCAGCAGATCTACTGCTGAGAGTTTTGCTATACATTGGGAGCCTTCCAGGTGACTAGGAGAGCTGGGCGGGTCCAGTCACCTACAAACCCACCCGAGGGGCTTGTGTCTAAATACCTGGGATAAAACCTGTATGTAATGGTGTAGCTAAAGGACCTGTGGTGAGGTCATGACCATGTGACATAACCATGTGATTCCTGACCTCACCTGTGGTGGAGTTACACCTATGTAATGGAGTGTGTTTTGCACCTGTGTGAGAGTGTGTGGGAGTCTGCCTGTGTGGATAGGCTTCCATGTGTCCAAGGCAGGACATTACAGAGAGGTCTCTGTGACTGAAGAGCGAGGCTCCAGGCAGGAGCTGAAGCATTGAAGAATGTATTGTATGTTACCATATGGTTTATGATGCAATAAACCTAAAGACTTTTCTGCATAAGAAAGTGTCTCCTGATTTACCTCTGAAGCAGCCGAGTGAGTAAAACCTTACAGGGTTTATAGTAGTAACAAAGGCTGAATTGAAACCAACATAATAAAAGGGTTATGTCTAGAATGTAGATTGGATCAGATTAGGCCAAGTGAAATGGAATATCAGAGAGTTAAGGTTTGCTAGCAAAAAAAATAAATTCACAGCAAACGTCGATAAAAGCTGCAGCCAGCTTGTGTTCAGAGAAAATACGTAGAAGAGGGATAGTGTGCTTGCCCAACTGTTAAGGTTTCTGCATTCACTTCACATTTTTTCTTACATAATGGACAGAATTACTTAAAAAGAAAGCTAGGTAAGATCTCAGTATGCCCTCAACCCAAAGTGATTGCATCCTTGAGGACCACTTATGGTAAAAGGGTATGCTAGGTCAGGCTAATAAAAACTGTGCATTGGCTACAGAGATTAATCCTGGGATAATTTCATTTTTTCCTGTATTTCATTAGTTGCAGTGTCTGTTCAAGAAATTGTCACTTGGATAAGAGTTGAAGGGGTTGTCAGGAGAAGGCAAGTTATCACCTATTCATATATATTTTTATATATACAGTATATATTCAAGATGTGGGATTCTGGCTGGTGGGACCCACACTGATGTGCAAATGCTCAACTGCTGCTATTTCCATTCCCTACGGGATTGCCGAGGCAGCACTCAGCTATTTACGGCAGCCCCATGAGGAATGAATGGAGCGGTAGTTTGCCATTTTACCTGTTGTGCCATTTCATTAAGGGATAAATGTTATCTGTCACTGATAAAAATTGCTTGGTCTGCTGATCAGTATGGGTCCCATTGATTGGACACCCACTGATCAGAAAGTTGTTACCTATCCTGTGCATAGGTGATAACTTGCTATAACTGAACAACCCTTACATGGGTAAAAAGGGTCTTCTGTAATAGGTAGACCAAAGGGTACAATATGTTCTTAGAAGATATTGTGTCTCTGTATTGTGTATGGAAAAACAAATATATCTTAATTGAAGTATACTGCAAAAAAGTAAATATGAATGACAGGTAGAGACATGCACTCCAGAAGACCTCTGATGGCGTCTTGTGAAATCTTGCACCAAGATGTTAGCAGTAGAGCATTTCAGTCATTTAAGTTGTAAGAGGGTTCTTCATAGGCAGACTTATTTTTCCAGCACATCCCATAGATATTCAATCAGATTCAGAATTTGGAGGCCAAGGAAAACAAACTTTTTGTCAGGTCTTAAAAATAATTTATGAACAATATTTGCAATATCATAGGAATTTGTTATGCTAGTAAAAAAGATGCAAAGGCCACGACCATTAGGGAATAAATCTACATTGATATTAGAACTCAAGGTATCAGAGCAGAACATTGCCCAGAATATCACACTTTTTCGATGGTTTCTGCCCCACTGTTCATATATTTTAAAAATGCATTTTGTTTGAAAAATGAAAAAAAGCCAAGTTTACTTTCACGATGGCTTGGAAGAAAAGTTAGTTGAAATTAACATAATTATGTGTACACTACTCAGCTCTAAGGAATTACACAATTTTTTCGGCATTAAATGCTAATGCTTTTATGTTCATTTCTTAAATTTCAAATTGTGTTCCTACCATATAAATGCTATTCACCCTCTCACTGTGTGTTTTCTTCCTCCATTCTTCTGGGCTGAGATAAGCCAAGCCTCAATATAAGAGGCAGGTGCACGTAGCAGATAACATTATATTAAATAGAACAAACATTGCTTATTATTATGCTGGTAGGGGGCATCACAAAAAATGACAAACTTTTTTTTTATGTAAAACATTTGTTCAATTATCATCTACATATGTGAAATGAAAGGTCATCTGAGCAGATACCCGGCAAATAGTAGAATAGGATATTTATAATTGTCTCCAACCATGTAATTGCAACATTTTATAATGTGAATATGTAAGAGCAAAATCAGGGTATTAAAGTGGTTCTTGTAGCTAGACTAAATCTTCAAAAACTATTTACTACGTGTAAATCAGTTAAGATAATGTAACTTTAAAGGTGCAGTATAATTCCAACATATTTAAAGAATTAAAATGGCACTGTCACTTTTCTAATTTATCAGTTTATGCTCCTTGACCATGCAGTACATCTTTTAAAGTCTCATTTAATTTCATGTCACATTTTTAATGCCGTGGATTTCTCCACAGTAATCAAAACAGATGGATTTTATACTTGCATGTGCTTTAAGCCCTAATGAATGTAATCAGGACTTGGCCTATAATAAGTCTCAACCAGGTCTCTTAGAGGGTTTTTCTCACTCTTTAATGAGTCATTTAGGTATAGGACAGATAATAAATGTTAGATATGTACAGGTCCAACTACTGAAAACTACACTTGATTACAGGAATCAAAATCTTTCTTTTTCTATGTTCCTCCTATCCATGGACAGCCAAAGTAGGAAGGAGATGTATGGAGCAATGGCAAATCATCACAGCCTGCTTCACACTAGTCTCTGAAGCGAGCACAAGATGTATAGCTTGAATTACCATTACTTTTATATGGGTTGCCAAGCACTATGAAAAGCCTTTCTACACAGCAAGCATGGAAGAAAGCCATTCAGCATATCCTCAGATAGAGAGTAGTCCATTCCAGACAGCAGATGACATTGTGTTTAGATGTTTAGATGACTCAGAAACTCAAGGGACATCCAAAAATGATATACATGGAGGTGTCAAGACTCCGAGCTCGAAATAGTGTATGTGGCTGTTCTAGATGGATCTTTAGAATGGTTTTCATAGTGCTGCGAAATTCTTTTGAAGATGTTTTACAGGGGTTAATGTTTCATTAACTCATTTCTTCAACTTCAAATGTTGTTCACACCTTCAACTCTGTTGCAACAAGGCACCTGATAGTAAACTCGTCTCAGCTATCCTGGCGCTCTCACATCTACAACTCTATTGTATCTTGTTACTTAACAGCAAGTTCAGTATGATTCTAGTCCATGTGGGTCAGCCCTTTCTATGGCTTAGAGAAGAGTTTTTACAACAGATAACGTTTATGGCCAAGAAATATGGACTTTATCCCCATTATTCTTGATATAAGTTGTGATGTCACTATCCTGACCCTCAGCAACATAGTCACAAAACTTTATAACACAAAATTTGGGACATTTAATACTCACACAAGAAAAGCCCCAGAATACCCCAAAAACATAACCACAATTGCCACTTTTAGATGTAGTTCTGCTAAGCCCTACCCTTTTATTGTTTGATAAAAGGGACTGTTTCAGAAAAAGTATGACTTTTGGCAAGATTACAACAGTGTTCAGGAAAATTATATCCCTCTTCCTATTTTTACCAAGACGATCTCCAAAGGCCAGTAAGCTATTCACTAAAATCAGATGGAATTCCATGAACTGTTTTACTCATCTGTCATGATTCTAATGATGGGCTTTACTTCTTTCTCTGTGCTAGATCCTGTGTGTTAGTCCATGCATTGGTACTAAGGTCAGCCAGCAAGTACCGCTAATATCAACATTCAAGGTGTTTTAAGGCTAGCTCAGACAACTATTCACTGCCTGGGTGTTAAATTAGTAAAGCACTCTGGTACTCTGCTGCCCTGTGTAATTAAGCCACAGTTCTTGATAAAACTCAACAAGGTGTCTGATTATCTTTTCAGCTGCTCCAGACTACTATCCTGCACCACATTTGTGTATTGACACAGGTTAATATATGCTTTGCAATATATTTTGGAGACATGCGTTTAATACAAGATTCCTTCTTTATTTCTATGCACTTGCACTTTAATACTGTGTATTTTCATTGTCCCTACATTATGTACGCTTATTTGGAAAAAATGTGTATCCATTCTGATATATGCACATATATGTGTATTTAATATATTTTGTGTATTTATTTTGCAATTTTTTTCTGTATTTTTTTCTTTATTTTTCACTTATAATACATATATATATGTGAATATATTATGCAGCTTTTTCTTGTTTCTGTACAAATTTCTCCATGCAGATATTGTTCTGTTTAATGGGAGCTCAATCCTCATGTCAGAGATGTTTGTTTGAATAAGAATTTCTCTTGATAGTTGTATACCATTTGATATTTATGCCCAATGTCCCTTGATATATGATTGTATCCTGATTTGCTGCCCTGCACCGTTCACATTAATATGTATATTCATATAGGAAGGGGACCTTCTTGGGCTGCCGGATGACATTGTGTATCCCTGGTGCGCATGTCTCCGATGCGAGCTGTTACCAGAGCGTCGCTTCTGGAGTTGGCATACGATGTGTGTGGGTCAGTGACGTCATCGAGCATTTCCCATGACCCACTCCGACATCATGGCAAGTTCAGGGTCTCATTATCGGCCACGTGCACCACATTCAGTGATGTGTGTGACATCTGACAGAGTGGTTTACAAGGGGCACTAAGGACAGACCACACTACAGCAGCCCTCTGAAGAAACCCGCATTGGGGCAGTGTGTGCAGCATCACAGGACAGCTATGGGTAAGAGAAATTACTATGTGTGATTTTTGTGCCGCTATAGTCAGCATTTATACGTTTGATTACTATTACTTTATATTAGCTATATCTTGGTTACCATTTTTGCATTGACATAGCCGCATGTGTCTCACTGATTCCTTTGATACACTTAATGCACTCTCACTTTACTTACTTTATGGGTCTGGTCATTAGTCTCTAATTTACTATACTGTACCTGTGGTGTTGCACTTGACTTTTTCTTTTTGCACCTGATTCCTTGCCTTTGAAAACTCTGTCACTGATATGGTTGTAATTGCTGTTGAAGTGCCTTTTATATATGAGACTAAATAAAAATACTTTACTTTTTATCCTTTTGGTGGATTGTTTTACTCTATTTTCTTGCATGTTTACAATCTGGTGGGAGTATTTCAATGGCTATTGCCTTTGGTAGACCGGTTACAGAGGTCTAGGACCACGTGGTATATGGTTTGTTCTGTCCTAAAGATTGTGTATTATATACTATCCTGCACCAGCAATTATTATCAATTTCAGTCCTGCAACTTCTTGTGTCATTCACAACTTCAACACTGTTGCAACAAAGTATATGAGAAGGTACTCCCTACCAACTGCAACAAGATACCTGATAATAAACTCTTATCTGCTACTCCTAGTGTTATTCACACTTTTAACTCTGGTGCAGCAAAGTACATGATAATGAACTCATTTCTTCTACTTCAGATATTGTTAACACCTGTCCTTCAAGTCTGCTGCAACAAGGTACCTGAAAATTAACTTGTCTGAGCTATACTGGTGCTCCCACATCTACAACTCTTCTGTGTATATTTACTTAATAGAAAACTCAGTGATGATTCTGGTCCGTGTGGCTTAACCTCTTCTATGGCTTAGAGAATCCACCTCACCAGGTGAGCACATAATATAATTATAATTACAAGAAGACAAAGCAGGCAAGGTTTAAGCCATAATTGGCCTTTCTCAAGCATTTTAAAATACCGAAGAAAGGACGAATATGGCCAAAACGTTGCCTACTTTGTCTACCTGCTTTAAGTATTATGTAATAAAGATCAAGTTTTTTTATCAAGAACCTGTGGTTTTGATGCCTCGGCTTCTCTGCATTTTCTACGTTGTTTTTGGAGCTGGTGAGAGGCTCGCTGAGCTAGGCACAAGTTGGGTCAATAGTGCATTTGAACCAACTATTGGACTGAGACAATTATAGTTAAAGGTACTGAATTATCTCATCTTATCAAAATTGAAAAATGATAATACATATAAACTCTTTTGAATACTCAATCTTTTTACTTGGATGTGACTTATTGACATGTCATGAATATTTCATCAGACCAACTATCTAAGAATGAATGGCTGGAGTGGACACAAGCAGACATGGTTATCAAATCCTTGTGGACATGATTTTTATCCTTGTCCCAAAGCACTTTAAATGTAGCAAAGTGGTAATTATCATCTCTTTGAATTAGCAAAATTTTAAAAACAAGCTTAATTAGTATGACAATATGTAAAGATGTTAATGTGGGGAGCCAGGGTGTTATTTCTGAATATGGTCATCTCATTAACTCCCTTCTATGAACCTTTGGCAAAGCTTATACAACATAAATCCCTAGTTCCCTGTCTCCACTTAGCAATTATAGGTTATACCTGACTCTGGTTTTGTTTCAATACCTCTGCTGGCTGATCTTGTATGTTAATCATTTTGCTAACTTTAGATTGCTTGACTTTTTCCTATGCCTCATGATTAGTGTTGAGCATTCCGATACCGCAAGTATCGGGTATCGGCCGATATTCGCGTTATCGGAATTCCGATACTTAATTCCGATACTTTTTCAATATCGTATACCGGAATCGGAAGTTCCCATAATTCTTTGAGAGGCAATGTGATTTTAGTCAGCCAATGAGGAATCCTACGAAGTGTGGGCACATCCTGTAATGATGCGGTCATCTTAACTAATGGCATGGCTGTGATTGGCTGCTGAAATGATGTCAGAATGCACTATAAAAGGCGCCGCAGCCATTTTAGCGTCACTGTGCTGTGAACTCAGTTAGGGACAGAACGCTGCTGTGCTGACTCTGAGGGACAGTTAGATATTGCGATTTTGTGTACTACTGTGCTTGAGGCAGGCTAGTTTACCAACCGCTGTGTAAAGCTTCATTTTGCCAGTGTTGTTTTAACAGCTCTGTGCAAGGTGTGTGTGTGACAGTGCAGGTGACGCTGCAGTTTGCTCTGCATCCACCGCTGTTTGTAGGCATCTGCACGTGTCACTGACTCTTTTTTTTTTTATTTTATTTAGTGGAATTGGTGCAGCTCCATTATATTAGAAAAAAATCAAATCTATTAGTGTGACGTGCTTCCATCCGTATACAATACATTGGTTGCAAACACTATAGAAGTACAGAAAGGAGCTTTTCACAGATAGTGAATAGTTGTGTTTAAGTGTTCACTGCAGTCTGTGAGGTTTTGATTTTTTGAGTGCAGATCACGCTCCAGTTAGTTCTTCAACCACTGCTGGTTGTAGTCTGCTGAGCGTGTGTCACTGCCTCATCCTTCACATTTTTCTCTAATTGGTGCTGCTCCATTTTAGTGGAAAAAAAATCTAATCTATTAGTGTGACGCGCTTCCATCCGTATACAATACATTGGTTGCAAACACTATAAAGAAGTACACAAAGGAGTAGCCTTTCACAGATTGTGGACAGTTGTGTTTTCAGTTGTTCACTTCATCTGGTTTTTTACTTTTTTGAGTTGCCATCACTCTCCAGTTACTTTTTCAAGCACTGCTGCTGTGTACTCTGCTGAGCGTGTCTCAGTGGCTCATCCTTTTCATTTATCTCCAATTGGTTCTGCTACATTCCATTTAAAATAAATCTAATCTATTAGTGTGACGCGCTTCCATCCGTATACAATACATTGGTTGCAAACACTATAGAAGTACACAAAGGAGTAGCCTTTCACAGATTGTGAATAGTTGTGTTTCAGTGTTCACTTCAGTCTGTGTTTTTTACTTTTTTGAGTGCACATCACGCTCCAGTTACTTGTTCAAGCACTGCTGCTTGTACTCTGCTGAGCGTGTCTCAGTGGCTCATCCTTTTCATTTATCTCCAATTGGTTCTGCTACATTCCATTTAAAAATAAATCTAATCTATTAGTGTGACGCGCTTCCATCCGTATACAATACATTGGTTTGCAAACACTATAGAAGTACACAAAGGAGTAGCCTTTCACAGATTGTGGACAGTTGTGTTTCAGTGTTCACTTCAGTCTGTGTTTTTTACTTTTTTGAGTGCACATCACGCTCCAGTTACTTGTTCAAGCACTGCTGCTTGTACTCTGCTGAGCGTGTCTCAGTGGCTCATCCTTTTCATTTATCTCCAATTGGTTCTGCTACATTCCATTTAAAATAAATCTAATCTATTAGTGTGACGCGCTTCCATCCGTATACAATACATTGGTTGCAAACACTATAGAAGTACACAAAGGAGTAGCCTTTCACAGATTGTGGACAGTTGTGTTTCAGTGTTCACTTCAGTCTGTGTTTTTTACTTTTTTGAGTGCACATCACGCTCCAGTTACTTGTTCAAGCACTGCTGCTTGTACTCTGCTGAGCGTGTCTCAGTGGCTCATCCTTTTCATTTATCTCCAATTGGTTCTGCTACATTCCATTTAAAATAAATCTAATCTATTAGTGTGACGCGCTTCCATCCGTATACAATACATTGGTTGCAAACACTATAGAAGTACACAAAGGTTAGCCTTTCACAGATTGTGGACAGTTGTGTTTCAGTGTTCACTTCAGTCTGTGTTTTTTACTTTTTTGAGTGCACATCACGCTCCAGTTACTTGTTCAAGCACTGCTGCTTGTACTCTGCTGAGCGTGTCTCAGTGGCTCATCCTTTTCATTTATCTCCAATTGGTTCTGCTACATTCCATTTAAAATAAATCTAATCTATTAGTGTGACGCGCTTCCATCCGTATACAATACATTGGTTGCAAACACTATAGAAGTACACAAAGGAGTAGCCTTTCACAGATTGTGGACAGTTGTGTTTCAGTGTTCACTTCAGTCTGTGTTTTTTTACTTTTTTGAGTGCACATCACGCTCCAGTTACTTGTTCAAGCACTGCTGCTTGTACTCTGCTGAGCGTGTCTCAGTGGCTCATCCTTTTCATTTATCTCCAATTGGTTCTGCTACATTCCATTTAAAATAAATCTAATCTATTAGTGTGACGCGCTTCCATCCGTATACAATACATTGGTTGCAAACACTATAGAAGTACACAAAGGAGTAGCCTTTCACAGATTGTGGACAGTTGTGTTTCAGTGTTCACTTCAGTCTGTGTTTTTTACTTTTTTGAGTGCACATCACGCTCCAGTTACTTGTTCAAGCACTGCTGCTTGTACTCTGCTGAGCGTGTCTCAGTGGCTCATCCTTTTCATTTATCTCCAATTGGTTCTGCTACATTCCATTTAAAATAAATCTAATCTATTACAGTGACGTGCTTCCATCCGTATACAATACATTGGTTGCAAACACTATAGAAGTACACAAAGGAGTAGCCTTTCACAGATTGTGGACAGTTGTGTTTCAGTGTTCACTTCAGTCTGTGTTTTTTACTTTTTTGAGTGCACATCACGCTCCATTTACTTCTTCAACCACCGCTGCGTGTACTCTGCTGAGTGTCTGTCACTGGCTCATCCTTGTCATTTTTCTAAAATTGGTGCTGCTTTATTCTATTTAAAATAATTCAAATCTATTACAGTGACGTGCTTCCATCCGTATACAATACATTGGTTGCAAACAATATAGAAGTACACAAACGGGCCTTTCACAGCTACTGAACATGGGTTTTTAATTTTTAACTAAAATATGTATTTTTTCAAATGACACAAATATAAGTAATGTTGAAGAGGAATAGTCCTACATCCATTGTTTGCACAATATTACAGGTGTACATCATGTCCCTTAATCAACAATGTATTATTATATTTACTTGTATGCTTTTATTTAAAAGCCAAGAACACAGAAGGATAACCTTCGCACTGCAGCTGTTGTCAAAGTTCAACCCACATTATGCACTTCCAACATTGCAGCATTTGAGGCATGATGTGAGTTGGATTGGTCAAAGTTATGGAGTGAGAAGGTTCACCATCAGTACCCTATAGCATAAGTATGCTTTTGTGTTAGCATTTGTGTTAGACATGTGGATATCTGCCATAATATGTCACAATTATTTAGTTACAGATTTGTTACCAACACTAATCATTGAATGGTTTTAAATTTGACGTTTCACTTGTTTACAGCTTAGAAATAAGGGTGTAGCCTGATATCTATGTGTAGCACTAGCCACTTTAACATGTCATGTTTTTTTAAACATGTGTAGCTAGGTAGCAGTAATTTTTGCCGGACACACAGCAGGGAACAGCAGGCGTTACTGAACCCCACTATCACTATAGCTTGTGTATTGGTCTGTGGACACGACACTTCTGAGCAGCAACTGGCAGTGTTGTAGCCCAGGGAGTATAGCTCAGGTGGTAGAAAGATGAACATAACAGGAGACATGGAAAACGTTGCCAACCAGTTAGTTAATCTGAAACCGGACAGGCAAATTCAGGCGAGATCCATGCCTAGTTCATTTTCAGAAAAGTAAGCCGTTCTACATTATCGTAGGATAGTCGCATGCAACGGTCTGTTAGTACACCACCTGCAGCAGTAAAGACGCGCTCCGATAATACACTGGCAGCAGATCAAGCCAGCACCTCCAATGCATACTGGCTAAGCTCTGGCCATGTATCCAGCTTAGAGACACAAAACTTGAATGGGGAAGAGCCATCTGAGAGTACACTGAGAGGGCAAGACATGTAGTCTGTCACCATCTTACGGAAATGTTGCCTCCTGCTGACTGGAGCCGTCTCGGATGGTGTAGACATTGGTGGCGCTGCCACAAAACTTCGACACATTTGGAACATACTGTTCTTGCCCTGTGCAGAGGCGCTGCTTGTGCTCCCTCTTGTTGCAGAGCTGTCTCCACTGCCCGACGCACAGAGCTGCTTTGTAAATCAGTAGCAGCAGCAGTGCTCTCGGCTGGAATGGAGAACATTATGGATTGCACCAGTGTGTCTTGGTACTTCCGCATTTTACGCTCCCGGTTCAACGGTGTGATGAGGCTTTGTAAGTTGTCCCGGTAGCGAGGGTCTAGGAGGGTGTACACCCAATAATCAGACGTGGTGTGAATGTGTTCGATGCGGCGGTCGTTTCTCAGCCACTGCAGCATGAAATCAACCATGTGCTGCAGACTCCCAACTGGCCAAGAAACGTTGTCCCCTGCAAGAGGCGTCATCTCCGCCTGCTGTGCATCACCCCACCCTTGGTCTACATACTGACTAGAGCATTGTCTACCTCCCTCTGGAGCGATGTCTTCCTCCTCCATTGACTCCTCCTCATCCTCCTCACAAAGTCCTTCAAATACATATAAATTTACAAAATTTAAAACTCAAAATTTAAAAACTTTGTATCATAATTCTGTAACATCAGTTTATGGAAACACAATAGCATTACAAAAGGATAGACAAAAAATGTACATTATGTGCTTTGTAAATACATTAAAAGTTTGTAATGGTTATGAAAATATAGACAGCGACTCTGGAGGTTCAATTGTTGATACAGCATGGTACTTTGAAAGTCCTCCAGCCCTTTGTGAGGAACCACGTTGCGCTGACTGTCCAGAAGGTGATGGAATTTGTGACTCCTCATCCTCCACCTCTTCCAAAACCTCATGCCTTAGTGCTTGCAGTGTTTTTTGAAGCAGGCAGATAAGGGGACAGTCAGGCTGACTAGTGCATCATCTGCACTCGCCATCCGCGTTGACTCATCAAACGCACGCAAAACGTGGCAGATATCCTTCATAGAGTTATTCGCCACTCATTACACTGGCAGTGGCTGCCCATTCATTATAGGATCCAATTCTAATTACTGGTTTCTCACCAACAAAGCTCTCCACAGCGCAGCACCCCCTACATCTCCTCCCTTATTTATATTTATCGGCCTAACCGACTGCTGCACTCTGCAAACGACCTTCGACTAACCTCTGCACTAATCCGTACCTCCCACTCCCAACTCCAAGACTTCACCCGCGCTGCGCCAATCCTCTGGAATGCTCTACCCCAAGAAATTAGGACTATCCGCAATTTGGATGGTTTCAGGCGCTCCCTCAAAACACATTTGTTCACAGTGGCCTATCACATTCACTAATCAAAGTCATTCTATGTGTAATTCTGTGTGTGTAGCCCATTCACTATCTCCATGCATCCCTCACTTCCTTAAAATGGCTGGACCATCATTGTAAAAACACCATTGTATATAAACACCTGTACTTTGTATCTCCCCCACCTCATTGTAGATTGTAAGCTTTCACCAGCAGGGGCGGCTGATTTTGCTTTAATTATTGTATTGTTAACGTTGTTACTTATGACTCGTGTTTTGAAACTGTTAAACTGTAAAGCACTGCGGAATATTATGGCGCTATATAAATAAATAATATTATTATTCTTATTATAGAGGCCCACTCAGTAGTGGTGAAGTGTGAACGGCGCAAATTGCGAGTTGACTGCGCCTGATGCAGCTGATACTCCATTACTGTTGGCTGCTGCTCACACAACCGCTCCAACATATGTAACGAGGAATTCCACCTGGTGGGTACGTCACATATGATGCGATGTTCATGAAGGTGAAATCTGCGTTGCAGAGCTGCAATCAGCGATCTGGCCATGCTGGAACGTCGCAAGTGAGCGCACTCTAGGCGGACCTTGTGCAGCAGTGCATCAAGATCCGGATAGTCCCTCAAAAAACTCTGCACGACCAAGTTGAGCACATATGACAGACATGGTATGTGAGTGAGGTTGCCAAGGCCCAGAGCTGACACCAGATTTCGGCCATTGTCACACACTACCAAGCCTGCCTGTAGATTCTCTTCCAAAAACCACACGTCGCTCTCCTGCTTTATGGCATTACAGAGCTCCTGCGCTGTGTGGCTAAGATTCCCCATGGAAATTAATTTCAGGATGGCCTGTTGACATTTGGACACGGCTGTGCTCATATCGGTCGCAACAGGTAAACGTTACGGGTCCATGTGGAGGTAGACCGTGACGGCTCCTGCAGCGATGATTCTGAGGAACTGGAATAGGAGGAGGAATCAATGTGTACAGACTTGATTCCTGCAATCCTTGGAGTTGGCAGAACACGTACAGCGCCACTCGCAAGATCAGTACCCGGCTGCACAACATTGACCCAATGGGCAGTGAGGGAAAGGTATTGTCCCTGGCCATGGGTGTTAGAACCCTCTTGTTAGGTTTTGTTTCAGTTTGCTGGTCACATGACCTTTTTTCCCTATTTAGTCTGGCTCCGCCCTTCTGGCTTTGCTTGACTTCATTGTATTATCTACTGTTAAGCTAGCCGGGTGCTTAGGTGCCTTAATCTGTCAGTTTTGCTTGATGTTAGGATCACAAAGTATTTATTTTTCTGTTTAATTATCCATGCTACAATTTATGTTAGGAGGTGTCCACCTTTTCTCACAGTCCCTAGATCTTGTAGGGATTACTCCCTCGCAACTATAGGTCTTCGTTCACACTAGATGAGGACTTTAGCGGGTCTGGTCGCAGGATCAGGTTCCCCGTTACATCGTAGGGATTCAGCTTAGTTGTATTGTAGGGACAGAATTCCCTTCTTTCCTTACTGGTTGTAGCAGATCATAACAATGGGTACTGGTCCACGCATCGGTGGTCAGGTGGACCTTGCTACTGAGGGCTTTTAGTAGCGCATGTTTAATTTTTCCCTCAACATGCTTTTGCAGACCAGGGACGGCTTGCCTGCTGAAATGAAATCGGCTTGGCACATTGTATTGTGGGATTGACAATGATATTCAGTTACGGAAACTGTCTGTCTCCACCAGCCTGAATCACAGCATTTCAAGGGACAGGAGTTTTGCAATGCCAGCATTCAGAGCCTGTGCTCGTGCATGGTTTGCGGAGTATGGCCGTCTTTTATCCCATGCCTGTGCTACCGATGGCTGTTTTGTGGCCTGGGAGTGTGAGGATGACAGGGAACTTGCTGCTGTGTGTGGAATAACAGTTTGTCTCTGGACAACAGTGGCCGAGGTTCTTCCATGGCGATCCTGTGAGGAAGCATAACCAGCTGTGTGTGAGCTCGATGAAGAGGCTTCAACACAACCTGAAGATGTAGGTGCTGCTGTAGGTTGGCCTACATCTCTAGTGTGTCTTTGTAACTCAACTACGTGCTTTGTCCGCACATGTTTCCACATATTTGTGGTATTGAGGTGACTGACACTTTTAGCTATTTTTAATTTTTGATTACACAGCTTGCATTTCACATAGCAAATATCATGTGCAAGTGTGTGAAAAAAGGACCACGCAGTGCAAGTCCTGGGAGCGCACGTTTTGACTTTTGGAAGACAACTGCTCCGAACAGGTGCCAAACTGGAGGCTACAGGCAACCGAGTCTGCAGCCTAACTCTCCCTCCTGTTTGTACCGTTGGGGCAATGTCTTCCTCTATCTTCCTTCTATCACTAACCATTTCTCTAGGCCTCTCCCAGCTTTCAACCAAAGTACTGGTTCTCAGCCACAAAGCTATCCACAGTGCAGCACCCCTCCTACATCTCCTCCCTCATTTCTATCTATCGGCCTAACCGACTGCTGCGCTCTGCAAACGACTTTCGACTAACCTCTGCACTAATACGTACCTCCCACTCCCGACTCCAAGACTTCTCCTGCTCTACGCCAATCCTCTGGAATGCTGTACCCCAAGAAATTAGGACTATCCACAATTTGCATGGTTTCAGGCGCTCCCTCAAAACACTTTTGTTCAGAGCGGCCTATCACATTCACTAATCAAAGTCATTCTATGTATTCTGTGTAACTGTGTGTGTGTCTCTAGCCCATTCACTATCTCCATCCCTCAGTCCCTTAAGATGGCTGGAACATCATTGTAAATGCACCATTGTATATAAACACCTATACTTTGTATCTCCCCCATCTCATTGTACATTGTAAGCTGTCACGAGCAGGGGCGACTTATTTAGCTTAAATTATTGTATTGTTAACGTTGTTACTTATGACTTGTGTTCTGAAACTGCTAAACTGTAAAGCGCTGCGGAATATGATGGCGCTATATAAATAAATATTATTATTATTCCTCTGAGCTGCTCCCACCACCTTCCTGTTCCTCATGCCATGTTGGGTCTTGGACCTCATCATCTCCACTACCCTCTTCCAACACCTGCTGTTGGGTGGTCTGGCCAGCACCATGCTCAACAGAAACTGGCACCTGGGTCTCATCATCATCAGATGCGTTCTGCGGTGTGCTGACCATCGGCACTGTCTCACCCGCCTCTTCAGATTCAGAGAGACACAGCTGTTGCGCATCACTGCATACTCCCTCTTCACATTACAGAATGCTGCTTGGCTGGGCCCCTGTTTGCAAGCCAATAGATTCTGAGAACAGAAGCAGACACTCAGCTGGCTCCTGTACAGAACTCTCTGACTGCCTGGGCAATTTGCCAGGCGGTGAAGAGACAGATGGTTGCCCAACAGTGCTGTGGTCCTGAGAGGAGGTGGAAGCAATTGAAGTCGATGCATTGGCTGACATCCAAACAACAACGGCTTCAATTTGTTCTTCCCGCAGCAGGGGGGTACTCCGAGCTCCTACAAAAGTGCGCATAAAGGAACGCTCACGGGGAAAACTGGTGGATGCTGTGTCACTGGGGGCCGCAGCAGCCACAGAATCCCCACATCCTCTCCCTGAAGAAACTCCACGACCACGTGCCTTACTCCCTGCCTTCTTCATCTTGGTAGATTGATAAAGAAAGTCTGAAAAGTTATAAGGTCTAAGTGTGGTTATTCCGCAGAGACTGCAGTGAACACTGCACACAACTGTTCACTACCCAATGCGTCTCAGCAGGAAGGCAGTCTGTGCGTCAAAACAAAGGCACAAGCATACATCCATGTACCCTGTTTATAAAGCTATATAAAAAAAATTATGTAGTAGTGACGCACACTTTATTGAGGTACAGTATTACATCGCAATTCACCATCTGTGGCTATGCAGTCTCATCTATATATACCTTATCTATCTGTTGTCATGCTTCCAAGTCGACAGTCACAGTCAGCCATAAATAGCAATTTTCACTATGCACTATGCACTTTTTAAAGGTTATGTTTGTTAATAAAAATGATTATTGCCACATATTATGAGTATTACATTATGGAAATTGTATAATTTTGTATAAAATATTTAGTGACATTATTCAGCAAATGGAACATTTTAGTAATATCACAGATAACTTGTAATGCTGATGATGTTTTGAAGTCAGACATTCATTGTCTATACAATAAAAATGGTGTACATACTGTTACTTATCCATCATTAATGGATTCAGATATGTACTTGTATGCTTTTATGTACAACCGTATAGCAGATTCCTTAACTAATTTATTTTGTGGTTTGCATTGCTGTTCAACATGTTAATGTATGTGTTTATGTTTGTCAATTCTTTATTTATCTAGATATTAGTTTAAATGAAATCATCATCTTATGGTAGTAAAGGTTATCTTTCTCTTGTTTGAAGTATAGACATTTAAAATTGACAGGTAACAAGGAAATTACTTGATCTAGTATTTAAACATCCTCCTTGACCCTGGGCTCCAACACCGCCAGTTGTTGCTCGGAAGTGCTGTTAGCACAGTCAACACTTGCTCCTGTGTTACTGGGGTTCAGTAACGTCAGCTGGTCCTCGGTTGTGCCATTGGCTCTTTTCCTTCTGCTGCCCCTCCGGGTTACAGCACAGTCAGCTGGTCCTCGTTACTTGCATTGGCTCTTGTACCTTCTGCTACCCGTCCGGGTTCCAGTACCGTCAACTGGTTCTCCGCAGTGCCTTTGGCCTAGGTGCCTCCATCTCGGTATCCGAGTTCCAGCAACGTCTGCTGGTCCTTGGTAGTGCTTTGGAGCACAGGTACCTCCTGCTTAGTAACCGTGTCCCAGTAACGTCAGCTGGTCCTCGGTTGTGCCATTGGCTCTTTTCCTTCTGCTGCCCCTCCGGGTTCCAGCACAGTCAGCTGGTCCTCGTTACTTGCATTGGCTCTTGTACCTCTGCTACCCGTCCGGGTTCCAGTACCGTCAACTGGTTCTCCGCAGTGCCTTTGGCCTAGGTGCCTCCATCTCGGTATCCGAGTTCCAGCAACGTCTGCTGGTCCTTGGTAGTGCTTTGGAGCACAGGTACCTCCTGCTTAGTAACCGTGTCCCAGTAACATCAGCTGGTACAAGATTGTGCTACAAATACAAGATACGGAACAAGAGACACAAGAACAATAAGCAGAAGATCTAAAAGCAGAAGAACATGAAGTATAAGACCAAAATGAAGAGCAAAATATATGCTCTAAATTCTAAGCAGAAGAAGACTAAGCAGTGTATGGGGGTGAGTCCGTTCCTCCTCGTGGTGCCCCTGAAAATGCCTGCTGCTGCAGGCTAAACTGAACACGGACAAATACTGTTGTAATTTAAATCTTTGTGACAGCAAGAACGGAAGGATGAAAAATTCATACTTTGACAGATTACAAGTACAGGATTCTCTGTCACAAATAAGAATATGATGAGAAGATGAAGCAGAATATGAATAAGAATAATAGTTTAATAAGAAGAATATGAGTAATGTTAACAAAGATGAATAGCAAGAAGTTTAAGAAGAAGATAAAGAAGGTGAAGATGAAGAATAATTTGATGAAAAAGATGATGCTGCAGAAGATTATGAAGGAGAAAGTGTGTGAAAAGTTAAAAAGGTGAAGATGAAGAGCATGGAAGTTGTGTAATATACATATTTGCCAAAATATAAAAAACGTTAACATTGTCAATTTCTTCGTCAATCCGAACATCTTTAAAAAAAAAAATATTTATGCTATTCCATTTGATTGGGTTAAACATCTATGCCTTTAATGTCTCCTCAACCTTCCCCAATACATTCTACATTACTCTTTCTTGTTTTCCTTCATGTACAATTAACCAACAAGGCAAGAATGGGTGTTTTTTAATTTCGATATTTTGTTCCCATAGACTTACATGGGACTTCCGGTATCGGTATCGGGTATCGCCGATATTTTAGTGATATCGGCGATACCATTCCGATTCCGATACTTTAGGATATCGGAAAGTATCGCTCAACTCTACTCATGATTCAAACATTGTTTTCTTACTTCTTTAGTTCTCACCCTTCTCTGCCAGCCCACCCCACCGGCCAGCAGCATCTTGGTTGACCCAACCCAGAGCATCCTGTTTGTGTAAGTCCGTATTCCTGTAATGGGGTTAAAGGGTGAAGGTGAGGGTTCGGTTCTTGTAGGACCTGAAAGATGTCCTGCCTCTTATGAGGCATTATACTTTCTTTTAATTGTATTCAAAAGATATCATAACATATATGTAAAGTAATGTCCATGTAAAGTATCAGTTCATACTTTATTGCCCTCTGCAATGTACTGCTCTTAATTTTGAATCAGTAGAGAAACTCATATAATATTGCACGATATCCCCTCTGCAGTAAGTGTATAATGGAAATAAAATCTAAAAATAACTAAAATATTACTTCCCCGTCAAAGACATTTTTATAACTGTTCCTTACATGATTGCTAAGTAGCATATGATTCTGTCATCAGCTTTACCTGTGATTTTTCTACTTAAAGTAAATTGCACTTAGTGATGTTCTACTTATTCTGTGGCCATAGAGGTAGAATCTGAACAGCCAGTGTTAGACATTTACTGATTGCATCAAACACATCCGTCCTGTGTCATGCAGTCATCATCGAGATTCCATTACTGAGATAAAAAAGCTTTAACCCAGTTTCACATCTACATTTATTGGATTTCTCTCATAACAGATAGGACCAGAATGATTGAGACATATAATATAGATAATGAAATTACGGTATGTCTTTTAAATGACTGCTCACATTTGTTAAATTGTCTGCTTCCCAAAGAAGGCAATTAGGAACTTCTAGGAATTTGTGGAGTGCCCTATTTTACTAATAGTAGAATTACATTTTATTTGATAAAAATTCCAATAAAATACCAATAATGAATCTTTTTAAGATTTAAATACAGACTTGGAAATATTATTTTTCTGATAGCAGATTTATATATACACACTATACATAAATCTGAATAATTAAATGTGACCGAATGTATATATATATATATATATACATATATATATATATATATAGTCCAAAGAAAGGAACAGCACTCTGCTCAGATGGGTGAAATAAGAGCTACTTTATTGAGCCCATTGATGCATCGTTTCGGTTCAAAGTGTGAACCTTTTCAAGCTTGCATCAATGGGCTCAATAAAGTAGCTCTTTTTTCACCCATCTGAACTGAGTGCTGTTCCTTTCATATTGCAAGGTTTGGTATTTGCCTGTTGGAACTTGTGCACCCGGATCTCTTGCTTTTTTTCCTTTTTTTTTGTGCTGTTCTAATTATTTTATATATATATATATATATATATATATATATATATATATATATATATATTACAGTGTATACACTGACAAGCAAAAAAGTAACAGCGTTTTTAACCTTTGACTTTCAGGCTCCATGTCTCACTATCTACTACTGCTTCGAACGTGAGACAACCATCATTTTATAGAAAATAATTTTGGCTATCTCATACATAAATTTAACTTCAACTATTTGGCGTATGATTAGTTATGCAGATTCTTGTCATGTCACTTCATTGTTGCTGTTTTGCTCCTAAAAATCTGAATTCAAATTTTTTTTATTTTGTTAGTATTTTGTAAATCCACCTTTGGCTTTCATCACTGCCTCAATCCTTCTGGGCATGCTCTCGATCAGATTCAAGAATGTCTTGACCGAAATCTGATCCCAGGACACTTCTACATATTCTCAAAGTTTCTAAGTTGGTGAATACTGGTCAACTCACTTAAGTATATATACAGATTTTTCTTTAACTGCACCCACAAATGTTCGATTGGGTTAAGGTGTGGGGACGATAGAAGGCAAACCAACACCTCTACTTGATTGTCATTGAACCATTTCTTCACCAATCTTGATGTATGCTTTGGTTTGTTGTCCTTCTGGAACACTATATACTCACATATAGTTTATCATTGAGACCATTACAGAGTCTGGTCAAGTATCCAGTGCCTTTGGCTATAAAACAATCCTATATCGCCAAGCTTCCTGACAGTTCCTTCATTTTCTCAATCCGTTAACCCATTTTTCCCTTGTTTCTTCCAGACTCATTTACACTCATAAGAGCCTAGTCTATTCACTTTTGTCTCATCGCTTCAATTCATCTGTTTTCAATCTTCTACTGTCCACTTTTCGTACTTTTTTGCAAACTCAAAAAGATGCTTCTGATGACGATACTGAAGTCAATGATTCTTCACCATTTTTTCGGGCCACCATTCTAGACTTAAATAATGTGCATTTCACGGTGCTTGAATGGATGCCTGTGATCACGCTATTACAAAACATATGAGCCACCTCTACTGCCTTGTTTGTCACCCCAGAACTGATAGACCTTGTGAAGAGTTGACTTGTTGACTCCGATATTATGCTTGGACGTCCAACTCTTGGCTTTTGAATGGATGCACGGACTTCATTTTGTATGCTACCAACTGATTGGCACACACATGATGCAGTTTGGTAATTTTCTTGGCCAATAGACCACTATTGATGAGCTGGATGATGCGCTTTCTCATTTCTTGAGATATCTTCTTCATGGCTGCTTCTCAATTTGAACCAGTGATCTTTCACTTGGGAATCAACCTAACAGCACACTGACCTACTAGCGAATGTGAGAACAGGTTGTATTCTGTAGTATATAGGAAGAAAAAGATTTTTCCACCACCAAAAGCAAAACAGTAACAAAGCAGTGACATGACAAGAATCTGCATAACTAATCATATGCTAAGTAGTTGCAAGTCAAATTTATGTATGAGATGGCCAAGATGATTGTCTATAAAATTACAGTATCCTCAAATTGAAGCATTAGTGGATGAAGAGATATGGAGCCTGAAAGTCAAAAGTTCCAAACATCGTTACCCTTTTGCTTGTCAGTGTACATATTGTATAACTGTATATATTGCATACACAGTGCTGAGCAGGAATTTGTCAGATATGCTTTCTCCATTCAGAATCAACATTTTCTATGGTATACCATACTATAAAGTACTCATACATATATGGGCTCTTGATTACAAACAAGAGTTGTTATTTTGCTCACACACAAAGTAATTATCCTATCAAATTTATTTAAGACCATGTTACAATAATGAGCAGAGATGAGCGGACAACTGGATGTTCGGGTCCGGTGGGTTCAGCTGAACAGTTACAAAAAGTTCGGGTTCGGGTACCAGAACAGGTACCCAGACTCGAATCCAAACCCGAAGTTTTCTTAGAGAAATAATGGTGACTGGGCAACTGGTACTGGGGACTGCGAAAGCCATGAACTTTTGGAAACCGTCTATATTCACCAGCTGGAAAGGCAGCATTTCTGTGGCCAACAGATTGGAGATGGTGGAGTTTATGTTCTTAGTTTTGGCATGTGTAGGAGGAAACATTCTTTTACGTGACCACAACTGCAGGATTGAGGGCTTGCTGCTGTGCTGAGAGAGGGTGGAGTAGAGTGAACACGACAAACTGTTGGACTGTGAGTGAGGTGAAGGCGTAGATGTTATGAACGATTTAGAAAGTTGTGTTGTGCTAGGTGACACAAAAACAGCAGGAATCTCCACTTCCATAAAAGCTGATAGACTCTCACTCACACTGACTGCAGTGTTTAGACAAATGAATTTTCTGTGGCTGGCGACCTGTATAAGAACACTTGGCATGGTGATGGAGGAGGAATAAGCAGCAGCCCACTAGTCACCATTTTAGCACAATGAGATTTTCAGAGTAAGGCATGTTGATCAAGCATGTGCCAATTCATGCATGTAGTAGTCAAATCGTTGCAATTTTTGGCTCTACTGAATTTTTTTTTTGCAAATTTGGCAGATAATGTGAGTTGGGCCATCCTTTGAAGTCTCAAAAAAGGCCCAGACTAGGCATTCCTTGCCACCCATGTCAACTTCAGACTCGCAACCTGTGTATTTGGACAGCTGCCAGTAGTGGTGCACCAGCTCCAACATTTAAAGCCCTGGTATTTTTTTTCTCACTACACTGTCTATTGCAATTTCCATTTTTTCTTCTACAACCATTTTGTGTAACACCATTATTAACTTTTGATAATCATTTCTACACAAATAATTTAACCATTTCCAAAAATGATGTAACAAAAAATGATAGGTTCTCTGTTCTCTTCCCACCCAGAGAAGAGGGGTGCTACTCTGCACCCCAGTACACCAACCCAACAAACAAGGCTACACAAACAAGGATTAACTGAAAACACTAGGCATACAAAACATTCACTCACATATAACAAAGGAATGCACCTGGGAGTGTAGGAACAGAAATAAACCAAAGTAGGAGGGAAGGGAATTAATACATTTACAAACCACATAACAGTCACTGATAACTCCTTCAAAATTCCTTTTAATATGAACTCCTGTCCTCCTAAGCCATGCAGCAAATGCTAGCTTTGACATGGATTTGAATCAGGAGCCAGATCACAGGGAATGGGTGTGGCTAACTGAGCTCAGCTGAGAGCTCAGGGTGTTGTGAATAGGCTGGAAATGAGTTCTGAGCAGAAGCTCCCTCTGGTGGTTACAAATGGTACTGGACTGTCCAGTGAAGATTGTGAGGATTGGGAATCAGGTGTTACTGACTGGTCTTATATAAGGGAGTCGCCTTCCCATCAGGGTTGCCGGTGATCAATTGTTCTGATCTCAATCCTTGATTCCTGTTTCCTTGGTAGCCTGCTGTGTCGTGTCTGAATCTCCTGCTAACAGATAAGACATTTTCTTCTTTTTGTTTTTGTGCTTGATTTTTTGCATTTTGTCCTGCACTTCTGTGGGGGCCTTCAGGGTCCCCTCTGGGGGCTTTTGCCCTCTCAGTTCAGTTCAGCCACTGATGTTTGTACATTTGCTTTTTCCAGTTTTTTCAGTGGCTGCTGTTTTGTTTTTGATTACACCAGAGAACTAATTTAGGTGGTAGAGGTCGAGTGTTCTCAGGTGTTTTTGAAATTAGTAGAGTTGGTGCTTTCAGGGTTTTTTGGGATTGCAGTAAGTGCCCTTCCTATCCTTTTCTATTTAGTAAGTTTGGGCCCCAACGTTTGCTCATACTATTTTCTGTCTGTGTCAGTATTTCTTCTTGTCTAACCGCCATTACATGTTTGGGGGCTTTCTATGTTCTTTGGGGATCTGCTCCGGGGCAGAAAGCTTTCCTCTTTCTATCTTTAGGTGTAGTTAGTTTCTCAGGCTGTGACGAGGCGTCTAGGACCAACGTAGGAACGCTCCACGGCTGCCTCTAGTTGTGGTGGTTAGTCAGGGTACTGCAATCTCATAGTTTCCAACTGCTCTGGTGTATTTCCTTTTTTGCCTGCTCTCCTCAGCTACCTAATCATAACAGTATCACCGGCCCAAACTGAAAATTATATGGTACTCACAGAAGGGAAAAATATTGTGGAAAGAAAAAAGTTGTCAGAGTTGTCAGAGATTTTTTTTTTTTTTTTCTGTTTGTTGCATTTTTTTTCCCTCTGTATCTCTGGGTGCTGAGGAGGATTTTTTTTTCTCTCTCAATGGAGTTTGCACAGTTGTCTGGCCGTGTGGATCAGCTTGCCACTGAGGTTCGGAGTATTGCTACCTATCTTGCTGGGTTGCCTGTTGTGGAACCTAGGATTCCCATGCCAGATTTGTTTTTAGGGGATCGAGCTAAGTTTCTGAATTTCAAAAATAACTGTAAATTGTTTTTTTGCCTTAAAATCTAAGTCCTCAGGGAACGCAGCGCAGCAGGTTCAAATTGTCATCTCTCTCCTGCGCGGCGACCCTCAGGATTGGGCTTTTTCCCTGACACCTGGGGATCCTGTTTTGAGTGATGTTGATGCATTTTTTCAGGCTTTGGGGTTATTGTACGATGAGCCTAATGTCACTGATCAAGCTGAAAAAACTTTGTTGGCATTAAGTCAGGGGCTTGAGGACGCTGAGTTATACTGTCAGAGATTCCGTAGGTGGGCAGTCCTGACCAAATGGAATGACGACGCTTTGGCAGCTCTTTTTCGGAAGGGACTGTCTGATAATGTAAAGGATGTTATGGTGGGATTGCCTGTTCCCTCTGGTCTCAATGATTCTATGTCATTAGCGATTCAAATTGACAGACGTTTGCGTGAGCGGAAAGGTATGCGTGGAATAATGTTGCCTTGTGAACCTGCTTCTGAATCCATGCAGTGTGATAGAGTGGTTTCTGGGCACAGCGTCATGAATTTCGAAAGCGCAATGGGTTATGTTTCTACTGTGGTGATGCCTCTCATGCTATTTCTGTCTGCCCTAAGCGGGGAAGACGTTTGCACGCTCAGTTGTCTTGGGTAGTGTTCAGACTAAGTTTTTATTAACTGTTACCCTGATATGCTCTCTGTCCTCATTTTCTGCTCAGGCTTTTGTTGATTCTGGAGCAGCTATTAACCTGATGGATTTTGAGTTTGCTAAACGTTGTGGGTTTCCCTTGATACCCCTACAGAAGTCTATTCCCCTACTGGGGATCGATTCTACCCCTTTGGCTGAGAATAAACCTCAGTTCTCTACTCAGGTGATAATGAGGGTAGAACCTGATCATCAGGAGAGTTGCAAATTTTTGGTTCTGTATAATCTGCATGACATTATCGTACTGGGTTTCCCTTGGTTACAGTCTCATAATCCTTTTGGATTGGAAATCTGTGTCTGTTACCAGTTGGGGCTGCCAATGTGTTAATACTAACACTCCTGTTTTTTCTGCCTCCCCCCAGGCTCAGGATGTTCCTGACTTTTTGATTGATTTTTCTGATGTGTTTAGCGAAAGTAAATCTGCATCCTTACCTCCCCATAGGAGCTATGACTGCGCTATTGAATTAGTGCCTGGTAGTAAATTCCCTAAAGGTCCCCTTTTTAACTTGTCTGTACCTGAACATGACGCTATGCGGTCTTATATCAAGGAGTCATTGGAGAAGGGTCATATCAGACCATCCTCTTCACCCTTAGGTGCCGGTTTTTTTCTTTGTGGCCAAAAAGGATGGTTCATTAAGGCCGTGTATTGATTATCGTCTCTTGAACAATATTACTGTGAAATATCAATATCCGTTACCCTTGATCTCTGATCTGTTTTCCAGGGTGAAAAACGCTACTTGGTTTACCAAGCTTGACCTCAGGGGGGCATATAACCTTATTCGCATTAAGCACGGGATGAATGGAAGACGGCATTTAATACCCCTGAAGGGCATTTTGAGTACCTTGTGATGCCCTTTGGGCTCACTAATGCTCCTTCTGTCTTCCAGTCCTTCATGAATGACATTTTCAGGGATTTTGTGGATAAATTTCTGATTGTTTATTTGGATGATATCTTGATTTTTTCCAATGACTGGGACTCTCATGTAAAACATGTTCGGACTGTGTTCCAGATTTTGAGAGAGAATGCTCTGTATGTGAAGGGATCAAAGTGTCTTTTTGGCGTTCAGAGGATCTCATTTCTGGGATTCATTTTGTCCCCATCTGTTATTGAAATGGACCCGGTCAAAGTTCAGGCCATCTGTGATTGGGTCCAACCTACTTCATTAAAGGCTCTTCAAAGATTCTTGGGTTTTGCCAATTTTTATCGTAAATTTATTGGTAATTTCTCTGTTATTGTTAAACCATTAACTGATTTGACCAAGAAGGGTTCTGATGTGGTGAATTGGCCTCCTGAGGCAGTCTCTGCATTTCAGGAACTTAAGCAGAGATTTACTTCTGCTCCTGTTTCTACGGCAGCCTGATGTTTCTCTACCATTTCAGGTGGAGGTTGATGCCTCTGAAATTGGGGCAGGTGCCGTTTTGTCCCAAAGAGATCCAGAGACCTCTAAAAGTAACCCTTGTGCCTTTTTCTCTCGAAAATTTTCTCCCACTGAGCGTAATTATGACGTGGGTAATTGGAGTTATTAGCCATGAAGTGGGCTTTTGAAGAGTGGAGACATTGGCTGGAGGGAGCCAAACATCAGGTGGTGGTCCTTACGGACCATAAGAATCTAGTTTATCTGGAATCTGCCAGGTGACTTAATCCTAGACAGGCCAGGTGGGCCTTGTTTTTCACACGTTTTAATTTTGTGGTTTCATTTCTTCCTGGCACTAAAAATGTTAAGGTGGATGCCCTCTCGAGGAGTTTCCTGGCGGACTCTCCTGAGTTATCTGATCCTTCTGTTATTTTGAAAGAGGGTGTAGTTCTTTCCGCCATCTCGCCCAATTTGAGACTGGCTCTGGAGGGGTGTCAGGAGGATAAGCCCGAGCGCTGCCCTGTTGGGAAATTGTTTGTCCGGACCAGTGGAAAAAGAGTGTAATGTCTGAGATTCATTGTTCCGCGTTGGCCGGTCATCCCGGAATTTTTGGTACCAGAGACTTGGTTAGTCGGTCCTTTTGGTGGCCTACCTTGTCTCGTGATGTCAGGGAGTTTGTGCAGTCCTGTGGGACTTGCTCTCGCTCCAAGCCTTGCTCTCGTTCTAGTGGTTTGTTGATGCCATTACCTGTGCCCAAGAGACCATGGACCCATATCTCTATGGATTCATTTCCGACCTCCCTGTTTCTCAGAGAATGACCGTCATCTGGGTGATTTGCGATAGGTTTTCCAAGATGATACATCTTGTGCCATTACCTAAGTTGCCTTCCTCCTCTGAATTGGTGCCTTTGTTCCTTCAGCACGTGGTTCGTTTACACGGCATTCCTGAGAACATTGTGTCTGACAGAGGAGTCCAGTTTGTTTCCAGATTTGGAGGACCTTTTGTTCTAAAATTGGTGTTCAATTGTCTTTCTCCTCAGCGTTTCATCCTCAGACCAATGGTCAAACTGAGAGAACTAACCAGACATTGGAGACTTATCTAAGATGCTTTGTGTCTGCTGATCAGGATGACTGGGTCTCTTTTTTGCCTTTGGCTGAGTTTGCTCTTAATAATAGGGCTAGCTCTGCCACTTTGATGTCTCCATTTTTCTGTAATTCTGGGTTTCACCCTCGATTTTCTTCAGGACAGACGGAGGCTTCTGTCTGTCCAGGTGTTGACTCTGTTGTGGAGCGTATGCAACAGATTTGGGACCAGGTAGTGGAGAGGTTGTCCCTCTCTCTCAGGAGAGGGCCCAACGGTTTGCTAACCGGCATAGGACTGATGGTCCTCGGTTTAAAGTGGGGACTTGGTCTGGTTGTCCTCAAGAAATATTCCTATGAGAGTGGCATCTCCTAAATTTAAGCCTAGGTTCATTGGACCTTATAAGGTCATGGAGATTCTTAATCCTGTTTCTTTTCGTTTGCTTCTTCCAGGGACATTTAAGATCCATAACATGTTCCACAAGTCCTTGTTGAAGAGGTTTGTTGAGCCAGTGGTTCCTACTACTGTGCCTCCTGACCCTGTTTTGGTTGAGGGCAATCTGGAGTATGTGGTTGAGAAAATATTGAATCTCGTTTTTCTAGATGGAAACTCAGTATTTGGTTAAATGGAGAGGTTATGGTCAGGAAGACAACTCTTGGGTGTTTGCTTCGGACATCCATGCTAGGAGACTCATCCGTGCGTATCATAGAACTCATCCTGACTGACCTGGTTGCTCTAGTGAGGGTTCGGTGACCCCTCCTCAAGGGGGGGTACTGTTGTGAATAGGCTGGAAATGAGTTCTGAGCAGAAGCTCCCTCTGGTGGTTACAAACGGTACTGGACTGTCCAGTGAAGATTGTGAGGATTGGGAATCAGGTGTTACTGACTGGTCTTATATAAGGGAGTCGCCTTCCCATCAGGGTTGCCGTGATCAATTGTTCTGGTCTCAATCCTTGATTCCTGTTTCCTTGGTAGCCTGCTGTGTCGTGTCTGAATCTCCTGCTAACAGATAAGACATTTTCTTCTTTTTGTTTTTGTGCTTGATTTTTGCATTTTGTCCTGCACTTCTGTGGGGGCCTTCAGGGTCCCCTCTGGGGCTTTTGCCCTCTCAGTTCAGTTCAGCCACTGATGTTTGTACATTTGTTTTTTCCAGTTTTTTCAGTGGCTGCTGTTTTGTTTTTGATTACACCAGAGAACTAATTTAGGTGGTAGAGGTCGAGTGATCTCAGGTGTTTTTGAAATTAGTAGAGTTGGTGCTTTTCAGGGTTTTTTGGGATTGCAGTAAGTGCCCTTCCTATCCTTTCTATTTAGTAAGTTTGGGCCCCAACGTTTGCTCATACTATTTCTGTCTGTGTCAGTATTTCTTCTTGTCTAACCGCCATTACATGTTTGGGGGCTTTCTATGTTCTTTGGGGATCTGCTCCGGGGCAGATAGCTTTCCTTTTTCTATCTTTAGGTGTAGTTAGTTTCTCAGGCTGTGACGAGGCGTCTAGGACCAACGTAGGAACGCTCCACGGCTGCCTCTAGTTGTGGTGGTTAGTCAGGGTACTGCAATCTCATAGTTTCCAACTGCTCTGGTGTATTTCCTTTTTTGCCTGCTCTCCTCAGCTACCTAATCATAACATCAGGTTTCCAACATGGCTGATTAACCCCTTTCTGCCAAAAGGAATAAACACCATTAAAATGAAGGAGAAGTGCTTCTTATCAGCGCAGGAGTATGAACAATCAGACGCCGCGGTCTTCTGGCACCTCTCTGATGCGGAAACCTTGTGACACAGATAATGCTGAAGGAGGAAAGGTCAGTAGTTTGAATCTAATCGCCTAACCCTTTTTGTTTTCTGGGAGATAATCCACTACCAGAGCTGTCTGTCAGCGACTTTCTCCAGTCTTCCCACTGGTCATGTCAAATTTTCATGTGAATGGGGGAGTCATGAGAGAGCTATTGGTCAGTGAATGTCAAGCTTTAGTTCTCAAAAATCTACATCTACTAAAGTAAATATTCTGATAAGTTCTGTTTTCAGCTTGCAGGTGACTGAATATTTTAGGGCATAGCCTATTTCTTAGAGGACAGTGTTAGTAGGCTCCTTCTGTACTTTTCTTAAAGTAAAACACAAGTTTGTGGGAAGGGGAAGGGAGCCTGCTCTTCTGGAATGCTTTTAGTTAGATATACATATTAATGTTTAGTTTTTTATAAAAGACAGATTCTATTACAATCTAAAATCAAATTTTTATTATATATTGTTTTCATTTTTTTACACTAACCTCATCTGTTTAAAAAG
>JARQOD010000008.1:76132428-76223762 GCA_033576555.1 Oophaga sylvatica
CCACACACACACACAGTTATAAATAAAGTTCACACAAAGCACCACATTCACAAAAAAATGTCCCGCTCGTCACGTTCTTCCCAACAGCGCTATTCAGTGGAGGAGGCATACGCTTTCCTTGCCTCCGACACTGATAGCGAGGGAGAGGATCCCACATTTCTTTACTTTTCAGATTCTTCATCCTCTTCTTCTTCTTCCTCCTCTTCCTCATCTTCCTCCTCGGGTCCTGCGGAACCGCCACGCAGACGCCCCAGGACAGAAGATGAGGCAGCGCCCACCCCTGAAAATGAACCAGCGCACCCCTCTTCGGACCCCATATGGACCCCGCCCCCCGAAAATTACGAGCCACTGATTCCTGATTTTGTGGCAGAATCAGGAATCAAGTTTGACACCACGGGCCTCAGAGAAATAGACTTTTTCAAAGTCTTTTCTCTGAGGATTTTATTAACCTCGTGGTGGAGCAAACTAATTTGTACGCTCGGCAATTTTTGGCGCAAAACCCCGTGTCATCATTTTCCAACTGGTCTCCTGTAGACGCAGGTGAAATGATGCAGTTTTGGGGCCTGGTCCTCCATATGGGGATCCTGAAGAAGCCGGAACTTCGGCAATATTGGAGTGTTGATATTTTATACAACACTCCACTGTTCCGAATGGTCATGGCCCGGACGCGTTTTGAGGCCATCCACAAATTCCTGCATTATAATGATAATGCACAGTGTCCCCCACAAAATGACCCCAACTTTGACCGTCTGTTCAAAGTTCGGCCGGTCATCGAACACTTCAGTAAAAAGTTTGCTGAAGTGTACGTGCCCCAAAGGGACATCTGCGTGGATGAGTCCTTGGTTCATTTTAAGGGACGGCTCAGATTCCGCCAGTACCTGCCCAGCAAGAGGGCAAGGTACGGAATTAAACTCTACAAGCTGTGTGAGAGTACCTCAGGGTACACGCACAGCTTTAGAGTTTACGAAGGAAAGGACACCAGGATTGAACCCCCTGAGTGTCTCCCCGTCCTGGGAGTGAGTGGGAAAATTGTGTGGGATTTGGTGCACCCACTGCTGGATAAAGGTTATCACCTTTACACCGATAACTTTTATTCCAGCGTCCCACTCTACAAATCCCTCTCTGCGCGAGGTACCGCAGCTTGCGGTACCGTCCGCAAAAATCAGAGAGGCCTCCCGAAGACGCTACTTGGGCAGATGCTCAGAAAGGGTGAGAACAGAGCACAATGTAGCGACCACCTGTTGGTGGTCAAGTACAAGGACAAGAGGGATGTCCTTCTCTTGACCACCATACATGGTGATGGCAGCGCCCTCAGCACTGTACGGGGTACCTCTACACAGGTCCGCAAACCGGACTGTGTACTGGGGTACAATAAATACATGGGGGGTGTTGATCTCTCTGATCAACTCCTCCAACCGTACAGTGCTTTGAGAAAGGCCAAGGTGTGGTACAAGAAGCTGTCCGTGCACATCGTCCAAATGGCAATGCTCAACGCTTTCCTGCTGTCACGATGTGCACGCAACAGCGATACGACGTACCTTCAGTTTCAGGAGGTAGTGGTTAAGGCCCTGATGTTTGGCGATCAGGAAAGAGCGGGCCCCAGTACTTCTGGAACTGAAGGTGCTCGTATCATACCAGGTCAGCATTTCCCGGGGGTGGTCCCGCCAACTGGAAGCAAAGGTAAGCCGCAAAAAGGTGCCGAGTGTGTTACAAAAGGGGAATACGCAAGGACACCACTTACCAATGCGACACCTGCCCCGAAAAACCTGGCCTGTGTATGAAGGATTGTTTCAAATTGTACCACACCTCAATGCACTACTAATTTACTTTACAGGAAAGATTAGTTCCAGAAGGGGGGCACATTTAGAAAAGTTCCTTGGGAGTCTACTTTCCAAAATTATGTCACTTGTGTTTTTTTTTTTACTGTTTAGGCACATCAGGAGCTCTGCAAACGGAACATGACGCCCGCAGACCATTCCATCAGTCTGCATTCCAAAACGTCACGACTTCCCTTCTGAGCCCCGACTTGTGCCCAAACAGTTTTTTTCCCACATATGGGGCACCAGTGTACTCAGGACAAATTGGACAACAATTTTTGGTGTCCAATTTCTCCTCTTACCCTTGGGAAAATAAAAAATTGGGGACTAAAACATCATTTTTGTGAGGATAAAAGTAGGATTTTTTATTTTTACACCTGGGCATTATAAACTTTAGTGAAACACTTGGGGGTTCAAAATGCTCACCACACACCTAGGTAAGTTCCTTAGGGGGTCTAGTTTCCAAAATGGGGTCACTTGTGGTGGTTTCCACTGTTTAGGCACATGAGGGGCTCTGCTAACGGAACATGATGCCCGCAGACCATTCCATCAAAGTCTGCATTCCAAAACGTCACTGCTTCCCTTCTGCGCCCTGCCATGCGCCCAAACAGTGGTTCCCCCCAACATATGGGGTATCAGCGTACTCAGGACAAATTGGACAACAAATTTTGTGGTCCAATTTCTCCTGTTACCCTTGGGAAAATAGAAAATTGGGGACTAAAACATCATATTTGTGGAAATTTTTTTTTTTTTTTATTCACGCCAGGGCATTATAAACTTTAGTGAAACACTTGGGGGTTCAAAATGCTCACCACACACCTAGATAAGTCCCTTAGGGGGTCTAGTTTCCAAAATGGGGTCACTTGTGGGAGTTTCCACTGTTTAGGCACATCAGGGGCTCCACAAACGCGACATGGCGTCCGTTCTCAATTCCAGCCAATTTTGGTTTGGAATAGTCAAACGGCACTCCTTCCCTGTTGAGCCCTGCCGTGTGCCCAAACAATGGTTCCCCCCCACATATGGGGTATCAGCGTACTCAGGACAAGTTGGACAACAACATTTGTGGTCCAATTTCTCCTCTTACCCTTGGGAAAATAACAAATTGGGGACTAAAACATCATGGTTGTGGAAAAAATATGTTTTTTTTTCTTCACGGCTCTACATTATAAACTTGCGTGAAGCATTTGGGGGTTCAAAGTGCTCACCACACATCTAGATAAGTTCCTTAGGGGGTCTAGTTTCCAAAATGGGGTCACATGTGGGGAGTTTCCACTGTTTAGGCACATCAGTGGCTCTCCAAACGCAACATGGTGTCCTTTCTCAATTCCAGCCAATTTTGGTTTGGAAAAGTCAAATGGCGCTCCTTCCATTTCGAGCCCTGCCGTGCGCCCAAACAGTGGTTCTCCCCCACATATGGGGTATCGGCGTACTCAGGACAAGTTGGACAACAACTTTTGTGGTCCAATTTCTCCTCTTACCCTTGGGAAAATAACAAATTGGGGACTAAAACATCATGCTTGTGGAAAAAATATGATTTTTTTTCTTCACGGCTCTACATTATAAACTTGCGTGAAGCACTTGGGGGTTCAAAGTGCTCATCACACATCTAGATAAGTTCCTTAGGGGGTCTAGTTTCCAAAATGGGGTCACATGTGGGGGGTTTCCACTGTTTAGGCACATCAGTGGCTCTCCAAACGCAACATGGCGTCCTTTCTCAATTCCAGCCAATTTTGGTTTGGAAAAGTCAAATGGCGCTCCTTCCATTTCGAGCCCTGCCGTGCGCCCAAACAGTGGTTCCCCCCCACATATGGGGTATCAGCGTACTCAGGACAAGTTGGACAACAACTTTTGTGGTCCAATTTCTCCTCTTACCCTTGGGAAAATAACAAATTGGGGACTAAAACATGGTTGTGGAAAAAATATGATTTTTTTCTTCACGGCTCTACATTATAAACTTGCGTGAAGCATTTGGGGGTTCAAAGTGCTCACCACACATATAGGGGGTCTAGTTTCCAAAATGGGGTCACATGTGGGGGGTTTCCACTGTTTAGGCACATCAGTGGCTCTCCAAACGCAACATGGTGTCCTTTCTCAATTCCAGCCAATTTTGGTTTGGAAAAGTCAAATGGCGCTCCTTCCATTTCGAGCCCTGCCGTGCGCCCAAACAGTGGTTCCCCCCACATATGGGGTATCAGCGTACTCAGGACAAGTTGGGCAACAACTTTTGTGGTCCAATTTCTCCTCTTACCCTTGGGAAAATAACAAATTGGGGACTAAAACATCATGGTTGTGGAAAAAATATGATTTTTTTTCTTCACGGCTCTACATTATAAACTTGCGTGAAGCATTTGGGGGTTCAAAGTGCTCATCACACATCTAGATAAGTTCCTTAGGGGGTCTAGTTTCCAAAATGGGGTCACATGTGGGGGGTTTCCACTGTTTAGGCACATCAGTGGCTCTCCAAATGCAACATGGCATCCTTTCTCAATTTCAGCCAATTTTGGTTTGGAAAAGTCAAATGGCGCTCATTCCATTTCGAGCCCTGCCGTGCGCCCAAACAGTGGTTCCCCCCCACATATTGGGTATCGGCGTACTCAGGACAAGTTGGGCAACAACTTTTGTGGTCCAATTTCTCCTCTTACCCTTGGGAAAATAACAAATTGGGGACTAAAACATCATGCTTGTGGAAAAAATATGATTTTTTTTCTTCACGGCTCTACATTATAAACTTGCGTGAAGCACTTGGGGGTTCAAAGTGCTCACCACTAGGGTTGAGCATTCCGATACTGCAAATATCGGGTATCGGCCGATATTGGCTGTATCGGAATTCCGATTCCGAGTTCCGATATTTTCGTCTTATCGGATACCGGAATCGGGATTGTCACTGTCACTGTCAGTGTCCGTCGGTCGGGTCTGTCAGGAGTCAGCGGCACTTACCTGGCAGAATATCTCCGGCGGTCACGTCCTGGACTGCTTGATGGCCGCAATCTTCTTTCCCCGGCGGTCACATGCAGTTTCTCGCGATAACTGCAGTGACTGCTGGGTAATCCCGGCCGTAAAGCAGTCAGTCCGATGACGTCACCGCCGGGGAAGCAGGTAATCAGCTGTGCTGCGTCGCGATGACAGGCTCTGCCTGTCATTGCGATGTAGCAGAGTTGGATCGTCGTGGGACTGTCGTTATGGACTGCGTCGGACAGGTGGTATACTGTTGGTTTGTTTTTTTTCTTTTTTTACAGGAGATCGATGGCGTCGCAGGAATGAGAGTACAATAAAATTAATGAAAACTGTGTTGTCTCTTTTATTTCATTAAAATACTTTTTTCTTGCTTTGTCTTTTTTTTATGCATTTAATAACTTTGGGATTAATAATGGATCGGTGTCTTATTGACACCTCTCCATTATTAACCGGGCTTACTGTCACCGTGCAATCAACTGTGACATTAACCCCTTATTACCCCGCTTGCCACCGCTACAGGGCAAGTGGGAAGAGCCGGGTAAAGTGCCACAATTGGCACATCTTTTGATGCGCCAAATGTGGGGCTGCTGTAGCCTGGTATTATCAGGCTGTTGAGGGCCAAAATCCATGGGCCTTGACAGTCTTTTAATACCAGGCCGCAGCAGTCTGCATTTTACTTGGCTGGTTAACAAAAATAGGGGGGATCCCCACGCCGTTTTTTTTTTCGAGGGGATCCCCTATTTTTGTTAACCAGCCAAGCTAAGCAGACTGCTTTGGCCTGGTATTATCAGGCTTGCAAGGTCCATGGATATTGGATCCTTACCAGCCTGAAAAACCAGGCCTCAGCGGTCTGCTTCATCTGGCTGGTTAACAAAAATAGGGGGGACCCCATGCCAATTTTTTTCGAGGGGATCCCCTATTTTTGTTAATCAGCCAAGATATGCAGACTGCTGTGGCCTGGTATTATCAGGCTGGCAAGGACCATGGATCTTGGCTCCTTAACAGCCTGAAAATCCAGGCCTCAGCAGTCTGCTTCATCTGGCTGGTTAACAAAAATAGGGGGGACCCCACGCCAATTTTTTTCGAGGGGATCCCCTATTTTTGTTAATCAGCCAAGATATGCAGACTGCTGTGGCCTAGTATTATCAGGCTGGCAAGGTCCATGGATCTTGGCTCCTTAACAGCCTGAAAATCCAGGCCTCAGCGGTCTGCTTCATCTGGCTGGTTAACAAAAACAGGGGGGACCCCACGCCATTTTTTTTTCGAAGGGAACCCCTATTTTTGTTAATCAGTTCCCTCTGACGTCACTGATTGTGTCCCTGGCTGACCTGAAGTGAAAGTGGAAAGCAATCAATTAAGCTTTCCACTTAAGGACCCGTCTCACATAGCGATATCGCTACCGAGATCGCTGCTGAGTCACTAGTTTTGTGACGCAGCAGCGAGCTCACCAGCGATATCGCTGTGTGTGACATTCAGCAACGATCACCCCCCTGCCGGGTATCGCTGATCGTCGCTGAAATGTCAGGACCTTTTTTTGATCGCTGGTTTCCCGCTGACAGGCACGCATCGCTGCGTGTGACAGGCGGGAGACCAGCGATCCGCTGGTAACCAAGGTACACAGCGGGTTTCCAGGCGCGGGGCTGTGCCTAGAAACCCGCTGTGTACCTTGGATACCAGCGCCCTGATGCAGGGAGCTGGTATCCAAGGTACACAGCGGGTTTCCAAGCGCTGCGCGGTGCCTGGAAACCCGCTGTGTACCTTGGTTACCAGCGGATCGCTGGTCTCCCGCCTGTCACACGCAGCGATGCGTGCCTGTCAGAGGGAAACCAGCGATCAAAAAAAGGTCCTGACATTTCTGCGACGATCAGCGATACCCGGCAGGGGGGCTGATCGTCGCTGAATGTCACACACAGCGATATCGCTGGTGAGCTCGCTGCTGCGTCACAAAACTTGTGACTCAGCAGCGATCTCGGTAGCGATATCGCTATGTGAGACGGGCCCTTAAGCGATGTTACCCGCAGTGTCGCTGTCCCAGATCGCTGCCTGAGCTGCCTGTTTGGCAGCTCAGCAGCGATCATGTAGCGATACACCAGCGATCCTGACAAGTGCATATCGTTGTCGGGATCGCTGGTGTATCGTTATGTGACACCCAGCCTTTACTCTCCTGTCAGGCAGGAGAGGAACTCATTCATTTGGGGTTTACTGTGAGGCTGCAGCATTAGCTGCGGTCCCTGCAGTAAACATTAACCCTTTCTGAAGGATTACACCGTGGGACCTGACTGTGCATGGATAGGTAAGAATAATTTTGCTTTTTTATTTTATTTTTATTACAGGAAATGGTTTTTGCAGTAAAATAAAAGATGGTCAAAAACATGTGTCTTTATTTCATTAAAATGATTTTTAATTAAAGTGTGTGTGTTTTATTTTTATTTCATGCAATAGGATTAATAATTGATAGTTGTCTAATTGACAGCTCTCAATTATTAACCTGGCTTAAGGTCACCTTTCAATAGCAAGGTGGCTTTAACCCCATATTAACCCATTCGCCACCGCTACAGGGCAATGGGAATAGACGGGCAAAGTGCCAGAAAGGGCGAATCTAATTATAGATTTGTCTTTCCTGGGGTGTCTGGGGCAGATGTTAGTAGCCGGGGGGAGGCAAAAATAATGGTCCCTCTCTGGGCTATTATTATCTGCCCCCACTCACTGGCTTTGTCTGTCTGGTTGCGAAAATAGGGCGGGAGCCCACGCATTTTTTTTCAGCAATTTTACACCTCATATATATATATACATGTCATTGAATTTGTGACACATATATATATATATATTTATATTTGTAGTTCATACACTTCTACATAGTATAATAGCCGCTAATTCAATTGCCGGCTTTTGTGAAAAAGCAGAACCCGACATGAAATGACACTTGGTGTACATAGGGTTAACCATGTCTTTTCATGTCCTTTACTATCTAATTTGCACAAACAATTAAATCAGTCTATGTGTGCAAAATTTCACACCTGTAGGGGTTAATTAAAGGTGTAAATTCGTAGCAAAAAAGTCCGTTTTTTTTACAACGAATTTACACCTTTAATTAACCCCTACAGGTGTGAAATTTTGCACACATAGACTGATTTAATTGTTTGTGCAAATTAGATAGCAAAGGACATGAAAAGACATGGTTAACCCTATGTACACCAAGTGTCATTTCATGTCGGGTGACCCGACATGAAATGACACTTGGTGTACATAGGGTTAACCATGTCTTTTCATGTCCTTTGCTATCTAATTTGCACAAACAATTAAATCAGACTATGTGTGCAAAATTTCACACCTGTAGGGGTTAATTAAAGGTGTAAATTCGTAGCAAAAAAGTCCGTTTTTTTACAACGAATTTACACCTTTAATTAACCCCTACAGGTGTGAAATTTTGCACACATAGACTGATTTAATTGTTTGTGCAAATCAGATAGCAAACGACTTGAAAAGACATGGTTAACCCTATGTACACCAAGTGTCATTTCATGTCGGGTGCTTCTGTCTTTTCACTGAAGCCGGCTTTACCCGGCAATTGAATCAGAGAGGATATTTTACTATGTAGAAGTGTATAAACTATACATATATGTATATATATATGTCACAATGACATGTATATATATATATATATATATATGTATTCTATGTGTGTATATTTAGTGTTTACAAGGAAAGAATGGGGTTTTTTTAGTTGCGATATTTTGTTCCCATAGACTTACATGGGACTTCCGGTATCGGTATCGGGTATCGCCGATATTTTAGTGATATCGGCGATACCATTCCGATTCCGATACTTTAGGATATCGGAAAGTATCGCTCAACTCTACTCACCACACATCTAGATAAGTTCCTTAGGGGGTCTAGTTTCCAAAATGGGGTCACATGTGGGGGGTTTCCACTGTTTAGGCACATCAGGGAATCTCCAAACGCGACATGGCGTCCAATCTCAATTCCCACCAATTTTAGTTTGGGAAAGTCAAACGGCGCTCCTTCCATTCTAAGCCCTTCCGTGCACCCAAACAGTGGTTTTCCCCCACATATAGGGTATTGGCGTACTCAGGAGAAATGGCACAACAACTTTATCAGTCCATTTTCTCCTTTTTCCCTTGTGAAAATAAAAAGAATGTTTGTAATAGATCATTTTTGTGACTAAAAAGTAAAATGTTCATTTTTTCCTTTCACATTGCTTCAGCTCCTGTGAAGCACCTGAAGGGTTAATAATCTTCTTGGTTGTGGTTTTGAGTACCTTGAGGGGTGCAGTTTTTAGAATGGTGTCACTTTTGGGCATTTTCTACCATATAGATCCCTCAAAGTGACTTCAAATGTGAGGTGGTCCCTAAAAAAAATGGCTTTGTAAATTTTGTTGTAAAAATGAGAAATCGCTGGTCAACTTTTAACCCTTATAACTTCCTAACAAATAAAAATTTTGTTTCCAAAATTGTGCTGATGTAAAGCAGACATGTTAGAAATGTTATTTCTTAACTATTTTGTGTGACATATTTCTCTGTTTTAAGGGAATAAAAATTCAAAGTTTGAAAATTGCAAAATTTTCGCCATATTTGCGTTTTTTTCAAAAATAAACGCAAGGTATATGGAAGAAATTTTACCACTAACGTGAAGTACAATATGTCACGAGAAAACAATCTCAGAATCGCGAATATCCGTTGAAGCGTTCCAGAGTTATAACCTCATAAAGAGACAGTGGTCAGAATTGTAAAAATTGGCCCGGTCATTAACGTGCAAACCACCCTTGGGGGTGAAGGGGTTAACGATCAGCCGACTGATTGCTACTACGTGTCACAAGCAACGATGTCGTTTCGACATCGCTGCAATGTCTCCAAACCGGTGACATTGCAACGATATCGTTCACGATATCGTAGCATGTGACGAGGCCTTAAGAGACCTAATCCTCCTGATTTTTGGAAACAAAAAACGTTAGGTACTTCTCAAGATTCTGGTTCACCTGTTCAGTCTGTTAGATTGTGGATGAAAGGCGGGTGAAAATGAGAAATGAATCTGTAAACAAGCACAACATGCCTTCCAAAACTTTGATATAAATTGGGTCCCACGATCAGAAACAATATCAGAGGGGATCCCATGGAGTTTCACAATCTCATTAATGAAATCTTGTGCCAAACTTTAGCATTTGGAATTGCAGATAATACAATAAAATGAGTAATTTTGCAAAATGTATTCACCACCACTATTATTAGGCCATGTGCACACTTTGCGTTTTTAGATGCGTTTCATCTGCGTTTTTCAACGTGCGGAAACGCATCCAACCCGCAGCACAGTGCACTACCAATGCAATCTAATGGGAACCGCATGTCTGCTGTGCATATGCTGCAGAAAAAAACGCGCGGTTTCGCCGCGTTTTATTTTCCGCAGCATGTCAATTCTTTGTGCGGAACTGCAGCGGTTCGGCGCCCATTGACTTGCATTGAGTCGGGCACTTCCGCAGCAAAACCGCAGATCTAAAAAAGATCTGCGGTTTTGCTGCCGGTGAAACAGCTTCAGTTCGGGAGGAGGGAAGTGTGTGGGCAGTGCGTGGGCGTGCATACTGTGCGGCACTATGTGTGTGTGCGGTGCGTGGGCGTGTATAGTGTGCGGCGCTGTGTGTGTGGGCGGTGATTTTGTGCCGGTGTCTGCGCGATCGGTGTGCAGGGCTGTGTGCGTGATCGGTGTGCGGGCCTGTGTGCGTGATCGGTGTATGTGCGGGGTTGTGTGCGGGATCGGTGTATGTGCGGCGGTGTGCGGGGCTGTGTGTATGTCTCCGTGTATGCAGGCATCGTCGGATGGGACTATAAGTCCCATCCGACGATGCCTGCTACAGTGACAGTGACTGACACATTAGCCAATGATGGGACAGTAGTAGTCCCATCATCCGGCTAATGTGCTGAATGTAAAAAAAAAAACACATACATTACATACAACATATAACATACACATGACATACAGAACATATAACATACACATGACATACAGAACATACAATGACATACAACACATAACATAGAGTACATACTCACCTATTCCCCGACACCATCCATCTGTGTACCGCTCTGCAGCCGGGAAAGAATGACGTCACTACAGTTCATTCTCTCACGGCAATGATGGGTGAGAAAATTCCCACGCAGCATTGCCATAAAGTGAGACCATGAACTCAGGTAACCTCAGTGATGCACTGCAGGAGCCATTGTCTCCTGTCAGTGCATCACTGGGAGGCCCTACAGAGCAGTGGCATCACCTGATGTCACCGTTCTATAGGGGAGACCGTCGTGGGACATTCGTTATTAATTGGACTGCGTCGGACAGGGAGTATACGGTTGTTTTATTTTTTTACGTTTTATTACAGGAGATCAAGGGCGTCGCATGGATCTGAGCGTATAATAAAGAGTAATGAAAACCGTGTTGTGTTTTATTTCATTAAAATACTTTATTCTTATGCGTGTGTTTTTTTTTAACCCTTTATTAATATAAGATTAATAATGGATAGGCGTCTTATTGACACCTCTCTATTATTAACCGGGCTTAATATCACCTTACAATAGCAAGGTGATATTAACCCCTTATTACCCCATATCCCACCGCTACAGGGGAGTGGGAAGAGAGGGGCTAAGTGCCGAAATTGGGGCATTGTACAGATGCGCCAATTCTGGGGTGGCTGGGTGCTGGTATTTTTAGCCAGGGGGGCGCCAATATCCATGGCCCCTTCCTAGGCTATGAATATCAGCCCGCAGCTGTCTGCCTAGCCTTTCTGACTATAAATTATAGGGGGACCCCACGTCATTTTTTTGGAGGGTCCCCCTATTTTAATAGCCAGTGAAGGCTAGCTGCGGGCTGATATTCATAGCCTGGGAAGATCCATGGGTATTAACCCCTTCCCAGGCTAGAAATACTGGCCCCGGCTGTCGGCATTCCCCCTCTGGCGCAGAAAATTGCGCGGGAGCCCACGCCATTTTTTTTCCTATTTTATTTTTATTAACTATTGCATTATTTTGTGTGTGTGTGCGCGTGTGTGTCTAACTATTTATGTACCATTTTATCTATCTATCTATCTATCTATCTATCTATCTATCTACCTATATATCTTTCTGTCTATCTATATATCTATCTTTCTATATATATTTCTAACTATCTATTATCCATCTATCTATGTATTTTCTATCTATCTATCTAACTACTGGTGTCTATTATCTATCTATGGCCGGCGTCACACTTGCGAGTGTGATGCGAGTAAGTCGCACGACTTTCTCTCATCAACACCCGGCACGGCCGCCCGCTCTCGGACCCGAGTGTGCGGCTGCATAGAAATACATGCAGCTGCACACTCGGGTCCGAGAGCGGGCGGCCGTGCCGGGTGTTGATGCGAGAAAGTCGTGCGACTTACTCGCATCACACTCGCAAGTGTGACGCCGGCCTATCTTTATCTGTGTGTGTGTAATGGAGTGTGGGTTGGACAAATGTAAAAGAGGAGGTTGGACAAGAAATGACATCACAAATCTTTTTTTTTTTGTTAAACAACATATCTTTATTTAGCTGTCAAAACCGCATACAAAACTGCATGAGAAAAACCGCATCAAAACCGCACCAAAAACCGGGTCAAATCCGCGCCAAAACCACGTCAAAACCGCGCCTGCGGTTTCTGCCAAGAGGTGCGGTTTCGGCGCGGAAAAATCCGCAGGCAAATCCGCAATGTGTGCACAGGTCCTCACTGTATTACCTGTTGAGTGGTGGTTTTACTACCAGGATGTCCTGCAAGAACCAAATCATGATGTTCACTTAAAATTTCAAGTCAGGGGTTCACAGTGGCAAACAGTTTACCTGGAGGACAAGTGGCTGGGGATTCCCTCTGGGCTTCTATGACCTCCTTCTCTAGATCCGAACATATTGCAGCAATGACTACTCCTTTCTGCTAAATGATAAAGAGCTCACCACCACTTCCTACCCCGAAAAACAATGTGACAATGTATCTGCTTTAATGTTTTTATCCACTGGTCAATAAGTCACAAAAAAGTTAAATCTGGTGAAAAACTAAGATCACCTTGACTGTCTAGGAGTAAGTCATTTAGATGATTCCAGATATAACAAATTTTTATGATCCATGATGACCATGACCATCCGGACCCCTTCAAAAAATAACACCATTCCTCGAAAACCAGCTTTATTGCCAAGAGTTCCCTATTGCTGATATCATAATTCCTTTTGGCGGGTGAAAATTTTTTAGAGAAAAAGCAACAGAGACGTCATTTACTTGGTGAAGAACCCTGTGACAATACAGGCCCTACCTACAAGGCATCAATCTACACAATGAACGGTTGAGTAATGTCAGGTTGTATGAGAATATGAACAGAAGAGAAACATTTCTCCGAAGAAACAAATGCTTCATGGGCCAAATTAGACCATCTTGAAAAGTCTAACCTTTTCTGGTCATATCCGTTAATGGTTTAGTGTTATGGTTAGGTAGCTGAGGAGAAATAGCAAAAAACGGTAATACACCAGAGAGGCTGGAACCTATTGGATTGCAGTAACCTAAACTAACCACACAACTAGAGGTAGCCGTGGAGCGTTCCTACGTTGATCCTAGACGCCTCGTCACAGCCTGAGAGATAACTACACCTAATGGCAGAAAGATGAAAGCTATCTGCCCCGGAGCAGATCCCCAAAGAAAATAGGAAGCCCCCAAACATGTAATGGTGGTTAGACAAGAAGAAAGCACGGACACAGACAGAAAATAGAATGAGCAAACGCTGGGGCCCAATCTGTCTAGACAGAAAAGTACAGGAAAGAATACCAACACTTCTGATTGCCAAAAAACCTGAGATCACACGATCTCATCCACCTAAATCAGATCTCTGGTGTAACAAAACCAAGCCGCAGCCACTGAAAAAACAGGAAAAAGCAAATGAACAAATAACAGTGGCTACAGATAAACTGAGAGGAGCACAGGCCCCAGGAGGGGACTCGGCTGAACTCCAAAAGTGCAGAAAACTATGCAAAAAAGCAAGCACAAAAAGAAAAGCAAAAATATCTTATCTGAAAGCAACAGATGCATGCAAGACTCCAGCAAACTTCCAAATGAACCAGGAACCACAATTGAGACAAGAACAATTGATCACCGGAGGGAGCCTCTGCTCAGAAACCATCTCTAGAACATTCACAACAGTTTAGCCTCTATCTAAAATTTCTTGATGAGCCTGTGGTAATAGTTGGCCAAACCCAGAAACCGCTGTAAAGCCTTAAAATTATAAGGAAGATCCCAAAGTAGTACCGCCCAGACTTTCAAAGGATCTATACAAAAACCAGTGGATCATAATATTTACCCCAGAAATGGAATCTCCTGAACAGCAAACATACTTTTTTCTGAATAGACATAGAGTTTATTCTCCCTAAGTACTGGTTGGATAAACCTGCCTCACATGTACCTGGTATGACTCAGGATCAGGTGAATAAATTAATATGTCATCTAAATAGATCACCATAAATCTGCCAGATGTCAGAAATTGTATTTTACAAAATGCTTAATTGGGGCATTGATCAACTCAAATGGCATAACAACATTTTCATAATGCCCCTCTGAGGTATTGAAGGCAGTTTTTCACTCATCCCCTTCTTAATACAGATAAGATTAGAGGCCCCCTAAGATCCAGATAAAAAAACATTTAGCCCTGGCGATCTGCTTAAAAAGATCTGGCATGAGAGGGATAGGATATGGATCCCAATCTGTGATCAGATTAAGTTTGCCAAAGTACAAGCAGGGGCACAGCCCCCCATCTTTTTTTAACAAAGAAAAACAGTGCTGCCACGGGAGATGAGGAAAATCTAATATGTCCTTTAGAAAGGCTCTGTAATATAACCTTTCATGGCCTGCCTCTAGGGACCCAAAATATTATATAGCCTGCTCTTCAGCAACTTGGTCCCAGGAATTAAATTGATTGAGCAGTCATAAGTGCAGTGAGGTGGCAGTTTCTGACACCCTCGTTCCGAAAAACATCTTCAAAATCAGATAAATACTCAGCAGCGATCTCGCTAGCGATCTCGCTATGTGAGATGGGGGCTTTATACCAGAGGGGAAGAGGGGAGCAGGGAAATCAGAACTGCTGAGATAACTCAGGACGGAGAGCTCTAGGAGACAAAAAGAACTGTTTAATTCTTGCACCAACAAAGCAAGGAAAGTGTGCACAGCTAACTGGAAGGCAAAGCAGATCCAACCAGTGCAGATGCACGTGTAGCCAGATGCCACAATCTCCTGACCCTCTCTGTGTCTCTGTATCTATGTGACATAAAGGTACTGTGGGAGTTTTCTTTGAAGCAGATACATGGGCATATACAGTAAATAGTTTGGGGTAAAATACAGCTTATAGATCCACTTTAAAACTCCACTCTAGCATTTTTTCTTATTGCAGCGCTAAAGTGGTGCAGCTAATGTTAGCTCCTTGCTGCCTAGTCTTTTACTTAACAGTCAGTGTCTTCTGCTGTTCCCGGCATAACTCCGATCGGTCTTCTGAAGATTGTTACTTGCCAGATCGTTGTTGTGTTGGGCGAGTCAGAGGTCACGTCTCAATGTAAGTCTATGAGAGCCAGAACGAGGCTCTCATACTCTTGCATTGAAAAGCATGTGACTTTTACCCCTGACTTCCTATCAGTCAGAAGTTGCCGATACAAGATGGAGGCGCAGGTCCAGAGTGGCACCAGAATGAGCTGAAACAGGTGGGTGGCAAGTATAGTAATAGATGTAGGGACCTGATGTTAGTAGCAACACTCCAGCAGTGAAATAAAAAAACGCTCGAGTGGTGCTTTAGCTTAAGTAGGTTTTCTATGTTGTTATGTAATATTAGTGCCCTTAAAAGTCATAATTGTGTACTTTTGTACTCAAAGAGTTATTTAAAAACTATTTGAGAATACAAAATGTATACATGCAACTCATTTTTCCTTCTACTTTGGGCTAATCAGTAGGTCGTTTGCTAGGACAGTGGGTTGTATTTTACAGTTGCTTTTCCTGTTGGTGGTCTGGTCAACTAAACCATATTCAAGTTTACAGAAAAAAATATTGTAACTCCTCATTTTTGCCAACATCTTTGTATATCATGTTTGCGTTACCTTAATAGTCACACTTTGCATTCTTCAATGAGTTGTGGTGTAATGACCCCTGATGCATCTAGGCGGCACTGTGTATGGCCCTCGGGATATGCATGGAGGCATGTGATGGATGGACGTTATGTATCACAGAGGTAGGTGGCCCTGTGATGGAAGCCTGAGCATGTTTTGTTCAGCAGATCTACTGCTGAGAGTTTTGCTATACATTGGGAGCCTTCCAGGTGACTAGGAGAGCTGGGCGGGTCCAGTCACCTACAAACCCACCCGAGGGGCTTGTGTCTAAATACCTGGGATAAAACCTGTATGTAATGGTGTAGCTAAAGGACCTGTGGTGAGGTCATGACCATGTGACATAACCATGTGATTCCTGACCTCACCTGTGGGTGGAGTTACACCTATGTAATGGAGTGTGTTTTGCACCTGTGTGAGAGTGTGTGGGAGTCTGCCTGTGTGGATAGGCTTCCATGTGTCTAAGGCAGGACATTACAGAGAGGTCTCTGTGACTGAAGAGCGAGGCTCCAGGCAGGAGCTGAAGCATTGAAGAATGTATTGTATGTTACCATATGGTTTATGATGCAATAAACCTAAAGACTTTTCTGCATAAGAAAGTGTCTCCTGATTTACCTCTGAAGCAGCCGAGTGAGTAAAACCTTACAGAGTTTATAGTAGTAACAAAGGCTGAATTGAAACCAACATAATAAAAGGGTTATGTCTAGAATGTAGATTGGATCAGATTAGGCCAAGTGAAATGGAATATCAGAGAGTTAAGGTTTGCTAGCAAAAAAAATTAATTCACAGCAAACGTCGATAAAAGCTGCAGCCAGCTTGTGTTCAGAGAAAATACGTAGAAGAGGGATAGTGTGCTTGCCCAACTGTTAAGGTTTCTGCATTCACTTCACATTTTTTCTTACATAATGGACAGAATTACTTAAAAAGAAAGCTAGGTAAGATCTCAGTATGCCCTCAACCCAAAGTGATTGCATCCTTGAGGACCACTTATGGTAAAAGGGTATGCTAGGTCAGGCTAATAAAAACTGTGCATTGGCTACAGAGATTAATCCTGGGATAATTTCATTTTTTCCTGTATTTCATTAGTTGCAGTGTCTGTTCAAGAAATTGTCACTTGGATAAGAGTTGAAGGGGTTGTCAGGAGAAGGCAAGTTATCACCTATTCATATATATTTTTATATATACAGTATATATTCAAGATGTGGGATTCTGGCTGGTGGGACCCACACTGATGTGCAAATGCTCAACTGCTGCTATTTCCATTCCCTACGGGATTGCCGAGGCAGCACTCAGCTATTTACGGCAGCCCCATGAGGAATGAATGGAGCGGTAGTTTGCCATTTTACCTGTTGTGCCATTTCATTAAGGGATAAATGTTATCTGTCACTGATAAAAATTGCTTGGTCTGCTGATCAGTATGGGTCCCATTGATTGGACACCCACTGATCAGAAAGTTGTTACCTATCCTGTGCATAGGTGATAACTTGCTATAACTGAACAACCCTTACATGGGTAAAAAGGGTCTTCTGTAATAGGTAGACCTAAGGGTACAATATGTTCTTAGAAGATATTGTGTCTCTGTATTGTGTATGGAAAAACAAATATATCTTAATTGAAGTATACTGCAAAAAAGTAAATATGAATGACAGGTAGAGACATGCACTCCAGAAGACCTCTGATGGCGTCTTGTGAAATCTTGCACCAAGATGTTAGCAGTAGAGCATTTCAGTCATTTAAGTTGTAAGAGGGTTCTTCATAGGCAGACTTATTTTTCCAGCACATCCCATAGATATTCAATCAGATTCAGAATTTGGAGGCCAAGGAAAACAAACTTTTTGTCAGGTCTTAAAAATAATTTATGAACAATATTTGCAATATCATAGGAATTTGTTATGCTAGTAAAAAAGATGCAAAGGCCACGACCATTAGGGAATAAATCTACATTGATATTAGAACTCAAGGTATCAGAGCAGAACATTGCCCAGAATATCACACTTTTTCGATGGTTTCTGCCCCACTGTTCATATATTTTAAAAATGCATTTTGTTTGAAAAATGAAAAAAAGCCAAGTTTACTTTCACGATGGCTTGGAAGAAAAGTTAGTTGAAATTAACATAATTATGTGTACACTACTCAGCTCTAAGGAATTACACAATTTTTTCGGCATTAAATGCTAATGCTTTTATGTTCATTTCTTAAATTTCAAATTGTGTTCCTACCATATAAATGCTATTCACCCTCTCACTGTGTGTTTTCTTCCTCCATTCTTCTGGGCTGAGATAAGCCAAGCCTCAATATAAGAGGCAGGTGCACGTAGCAGATAACATTATATTAAATAGAACAAACATTGCTTATTATTATGCTGGTAGGGGGCATCACAAAAAATGACAAACTTTTTTTTTTATGTAAAACATTTGTTCAATTATCATCTACATATGTGAAATGAAAGGTCATCTGAGCAGATACCCGGCAAATAGTAGAATAGGATATTTATAATTGTCTCCAACCATGTAATTGCAACATTTTATAATGTGAATTATGTAAGAGCAAAATCAGGGTATTAAAGTGGTTCTTTGTAGCTAGACTAAATCTTCAAAAACTATTTACTACGTGTAAATCAGTTAAGATAATGTAACTTTAAAGGTGCAGTATAATTCCAACATATTTAAAGAATTAAAATGGCACTGTCACTTTTCTAATTTATCAGTTTATGCTCCTTGACCATGCAGTACATCTTTTAAAGTCTCATTTAATTTCATGTCACATTTTTAATGCCGTGGATTTCTCCACAGTAATCAAAACAGATGGATTTTATACTTGCATGTGCTTTAAGCCCTAATGAATGTAATCAGGACTTGGCCTATAATAAGTCTCAACCAGGTCTCTTAGAGGGTTTTTCTCACTCTTTAATGAGTCATTTAGGTATAGGACAGATAATAAATGTTAGATATGTACAGGTCCAACTACTGAAAACTACACTTGATTACAGGAATCAAAATCTTTCTTTTTCTATGTTCCTCCTATCCATGGACAGCCAAAGTAGGAAGGAGATGTATGGAGCAATGGCAAATCATCACAGCCTGCTTCACACTAGTCTCTGAAGAGAGCACAAGATGTATAGCTTGAATTACCATTACTTTTATATGGGTTGCCAAGCACTATGAAAAGCCTTTCTACACAGCAAGCATGGAAGAAAGCCATTCAGCATATCCTCAGATAGAGAGTAGTCCATTCCAGACAGCAGATGACATTGTGTTTAGATGTTTAGATGACTCAGAAACTCAAGGGACATCCAAAAATGATATACATGGAGGTGTCAAGACTCCGAGCTCGAAATAGTGTATGTGGCTGTTCTAGATGGATCTTTAGAATGGTTTTCATAGTGCTGCGAAATTCTTTTGAAGATGTTTTACAGGGGTTAATGTTTCATTAACTCATTTCTTCAACTTCAAATGTTGTTCACACCTTCAACTCTGTTGCAACAAGGCACCTGATAGTAAACTCGTCTCAGCTATCCTGGCGCTCTCACATCTACAACTCTATTGTATCTTGTTACTTAACAGCAAGTTCAGTATGATTCTAGTCCATGTGGGTCAGCCCTTTCTATGGCTTAGAGAAGAGTTTTTACAACAGATAACGTTTATGGCCAAGAAATATGGACTTTATCCCCATTATTCTTGATATAAGTTGTGATGTCACTATCCTGACCCTCAGCAACATAGTCACAAAACTTTATAACACAAAATTTGGGACATTTAATACTCACACAAGAAAAGCCCCAGAATACCCCAAAAACATAACCACAATTGCCACTTTTAGATGTAGTTCTGCTAAGCCCTACCCTTTTATTGTTTGATAAAAGGGACTGTTTCAGAAAAAGTATGACTTTTGGCAAGATTACAACAGTGTTCAGGAAAATTATATCCCTCTTCCTATTTTTACCAAGACGATCTCCAAAGGCCAGTAAGCTATTCACTAAAATCAGATGGAATTCCATGAACTGTTTTACTCATCTGTCATGATTCTAATGATGGGCTTTACTTCTTTCTCTGTGCTAGATCCTGTGTGTTAGTCCATGCATTGGTACTAAGGTCAGCCAGCAAGTACCGCTAATATCAACATTCAAGGTGTTTTAAGGCTAGCTCAGACAACTATTCACTGCCTGGGTGTTAAATTAGTAAAGCACTCTGGTACTCTGCTGCCCTGTGTAATTAAGCCACAGTTCTTGATAAAACTCAACAAGGTGTCTGATTATCTTTTCAGCTGCTCCAGACTACTATCCTGCACCACATTTGTGTATTGACACAGGTTAATATATGCTTTGCAATATATTTTGGAGACATGCGTTTAATACAAGATTCCTTCTTTATTTCTATGCACTTGCACTTTAATACTGTGTATTTTCATTGTCCCTACATTATGTACGCTTATTTTGGAAAAATGTGTATCCATTCTGATATATGCACATATATGTGTATTTAATATTTTGTGTATTTATTTTGCAATTTTTTTCTGTATTTTTTTCTTTATTTTTCACTTATAATACATATATATATGTGAATATATTATGCAGCTTTTTCTTGTTTCTGTACAAATTTCTCCATGCAGATATTGTTCTGTTTAATGGGAGCTCAATCCTCATGTCAGAGATGTTTGTTTGAATAAGAATTTCTCTTGATAGTTGTATACCATTTGATATTTATGCCCAATGTCCCTTGATATATGATTGTATCCTGATTTGCTGCCCCTGCACCGTTCACATTAATATGTATATTCATATAGGAAGGGGGACCTTCTTGGGCTGCCGGATGACATTGTGTATCCCTGGTGCGCATGTCTCCGATGCGAGCTGTTACCAGAGCGTCGCTTCTGGAGTTGGCATACGATGTGTGTGGGTCAGTGACGTCATCGAGCATTTCCCATGACCCACTCCGACATCATGGCAAGTTCAGGGTCTCATTATCGGCCACGTGCACCACATTCAGTGATGTATGTGACATCTGACAGAGTGGTTTACAAGGGGCACTAAGGACAGACCACACTACAGCAGCCCTCTGAAGAAACCCGCATTGGGGCAGTGTGTGCAGCATCACAGGACAGCTATGGGTAAGAGAAATTACTATGTGTGATTTTTGTGCCGCTATAGTCAGCATTTATACGTTTGATTACTATTACTTTATATTAGCTATATCTTGGTTACCATTTTTGCATTGACATAGCCGCATGTGTCTCACTGATTCCTTTGATACACTTAATGCACTCTCACTTTACTTACTTTATGGGTCTGGTCATTAGTCTCTAATTTACTATACTGTACCTGTGGTGTTGCACTTGACTTTTTCTTTTTGCACCTGATTCCTTGCCTTTGAAAACTCTGTCACTGATATGGTTGTAATTGCTGTTGAAGTGCCTTTTATATATGAGACTAAATAAAAATACTTTACTTTTTATCCTTTTGGTGGATTGTTTTACTCTATTTTCTTGCATGTTTACAATCTGGTGGGAGTATTTCAATGGCTATTGCCTTTGGTAGACCGGTTACAGAGGTCTAGGACCACGTGGTATATGGTTTGTTCTGTCCTAAAGATTGTGTATTATATACTATCCTGCACCAGCAATTATTATCAATTTCAGTCCTGCAACTTCTTGTGTCATTCACAACTTCAACACTGTTGCAACAAATTATATGAGAAGGTACTCCCCACCAACTGCAACAAGATACCTGATAATAAACTCTTATCTGCTACTCCTAGTGTATTCACACTTTTAACTCTGGTGCAGCAAAGTACATGATAATGAACTCATTTCTTCTACTTCAGATATTGTTAACACCTGTCCTTCAAGTCTGCTGCAACAAGGTACCTGATAATTAACTTGTCTGAGCTATACTGGTGCTCCCACATCTACAACTCTTCTGTGTATATTTACTTAATAGAAAACTCAGTGATGATTCTGGTCCGTGTGGCTTAACCTCTTCTATGGCTTAGAGAATCCACCTCACCAGGTGAGCACATAATATAATTATAATTACAAGAAGACAAAGCAGGCAAGGTTTAAGCCATAATTGGCCTTTCTCAAGCATTTTAAAATACCGAAGAAAGGACGAATATGGCCAAAACGTTGCCTACTTTGTCTACCTGCTTTAAGTATTATGTAATAAAGATCAAGTTTTTTTATCAAGAACCTGTGGTTTTGATGCCTCGGCTTCTCTGCATTTTCTACGTTGTTTTTGGAGCTGGTGAGAGGCTCGCTGAGCTAGGCACAAGTTGGGTCAATGGTGCATTTGAACCAACTATTGGACTGAGACAATTATAGTTAAAGGTACTGAATTATCTCATCTTATCAAAATTGAAAAATGATAATACATATAAACTCTTTTGAATACTCAATCTTTTTACTTGGATGTGACTTATTGACATGTCATGAATATTTCATCAGACCAACTATCTAAAGGTACTGCCACACTAAGCTATCCCGCTAGCGATCTCGTTAGCGTTGCATACTAATGAGATCGCTAGCGGGATTGTTTCTATATCGCTAAATGCGGCCACATTTAGCGATATAGTTAACGACGCTATCGCCGTTAGCGATCTTCTTAACGACTTTAGCGGTACAAAAGTACCGCTAAATCGCTAAGAAAAGGTGCCACACAGCAATTAGATACTTACCCAGCGGGAGCGCCAGCGATGAAATAGGGTCCGGAACGATTCCAGCGACGAGCGAGATCACAGCAGGAAGCTCGTCGCTGGAAGCTGCCGCACTGAACAATATCGCTAACGGGATCGCTAAATAGTGACGTTTTTTAGCGATCCCGTTAGCGATATTGTTTAGTGTGGCATACCCTTAAGAATGAATGGCTGGAGTGGACACAAGCAGACATGGTTATCAAATCCTTGTGGACATGATTTTTTTCCTTGTCCCAAAGCACTTTAAATGTAGCAAAGTGGTAATTATCATCTCTTTGAATTAGCAAAATTTTAAAAACAAGCTTAATTAGTATGACAATATGTAAAGATGTTAATGTGGGGAGCCAGGGTGTTATTTCTGAATATGGTCATCTCATTAACTCCCTTCTATGAACCTTTGGCAAAGCTTATACAACATAAATCCCTAGTTCCCTGTCTCCACTTAGCAATTATAGGTTATACCTGACTCTGGTTTTGTTTCAATACCTCTGCTGGCTGATCTTGTATGTTAATCATTTTGCTAACTTTAGATTGCTTGACTTTTTCCTATGCCTCATGATTCAAACATTGTTTTCTTACTTCTTTAGTTCTCACCCTTCTCTGCCAGCCCACCCCACCGGCCAGCAGCATCTTGGTTGACCCAACCCAGAGCATCCTGTTTGTGTAAGTCCGTATTCCTGTAATGGGGTTAAAGGGTGAAGGTGAGGGTTCGGTTCTTGTAGGACCTGAAAGATGTCCTGCCTCTTATGAGGCATTATACTTTCTTTTAATTGTATTCAAAAGATATCATAACATATATGTAAAGTAATGTCCATGTAAAGTATCAGTTCATACTTTATTGCCCTCTGCAATGTACTGCTGTTAATTTTGAATCAGTAGAGAAACTCATATAATATTGCACGATATCCCCTCTGCAGTAAGTGTATAATGGAAATAAAATCTAAAAATAACTAAAATATTACTTCCCCGTCAAAGACATTTTTATAACTGTTCCTTACATGATTGCTAAGTAGCATATGATTCTGTCATCAGCTTTACCTGTGATTTTTCTACTTAAAGTAAATTGCACTTAGTGATGTTCTACTTATTCTGTGGCCATAGAGGTAGAATCTGAACAGCCAGTGTTAGACATTTACTGATTGCATCAAACACATCCGTCCTGTGTCATGCAGTCATCATCGAGATTCCATTACTGAGATAAAAAAGCTTTAACCCAGTTTCACATCTACATTTATTGGATTTCTCTCATAACAGATAGGACCAGAATGATTGAGACATATAATATAGATAATGAAATTACGGTATGTCTTTTAAATGACTGCTCACATTTGTTAAATTGTCTGCTTCCCAAAGAAGGCAATTAGGAACTTCTAGGAATTTGTGGAGTGCCCTATTTTACTTATAGTAGAATTACATTTTATTTGATAAAAATTCCAATAAAATACCAATAATGAATCTTTTTAAGATTTAAATACAGACTTGGAAATATTATTTTTCTGATAGCAGATTTATATATACACACTATACATAAATCTGAATAATTAAATGTGACCGAATATATATATATATATATATATATATATATATATACATACATATATATACATATATATATATAGTCCAAAGAAAGGAACAGCACTCTGCTCAGATGGGTGAAATAAGAGCTACTTTATTGAGCCCATTGATGCATCGTTTCGGTTCAAAGTGTGAACCTTTTTCAAGCTTGCATCAATGGGCTCAATAAAGTAGCTCTTTTTTCACCCATCTGAACTGAGTGCTGTTCCTTTCATATTGCAAGGTTTGGTATTTGCCTGTTGGAACTTGTGCACCCGGATCTCTTGCTTTTTTCCTTTTTTTTTGTGCTGTTCTAATTATTTTATATATATATATATATATATATATATATATATATATATATATATATTACAGTGTATACACTGACAAGCAAAAAAGTAACAGCGTTTTTAACCTTTGACTTTCAGGCTCCATGTCTCACTATCTACTACTGCTTCGAACGTGAGACAACCATCATTTTATAGAAAATAATTTTGGCTATCTCATACATAAATTTAACTTCAACTATTTGGCGTATGATTAGTTATGCAGATTCTTGTCATGTCACTTCATTGTTGCTGTTTTGCTCCTAAAAATCTGAATTCAAATTTTTTTTATTTTGTTAGTATTTTGTAAATCCACCTTTGGCTTTCATCACTGCCTCAATCCTTCTGGGCATGCTCTCGATCAGATTCAAGAATGTCTTGACCGAAATCTGATCCCAGGGCACTTCTACATATTCTCAAAGTTTCTAAGTTGGTGAATACTGGTCAACTCACTTAAGTATATATACAGATTTTTCTTTAACTGCACCCACAAATGTTCGATTGGGTTAAGGTGTGGGGACGATAGAAGGCAAACCAACACCTCTACTTGATTGTCATTGAACCATTTCTTCACCAATCTTGATGTATGCTTTGGTTTGTTGTCCTTCTGGAACACTATATACTCACATATAGTTTATCATTGAGACCATTATAGAGTCTGGTCAAGTATCCAGTGCCTTTGGCTATAAAACAATCCTATATCGCCAAGCTTCCTGACAGTTCCTTCATTTTCTCAATCCGTTAACCCATTTTTCCCTTGTTTCTTCCAGACTCATTTACACTCATAAGAGCCTAGTCTATTCACTTTTGTCTCATCGCTTCAATTCATCTGTTTTCAATCTTCTACTGTCCACTTTTCGTACTTTTTTGCAAACTCAAAAAGATGCTTCTGATGACGATACTGAAGTCAATGATTCTTCACCATTTTTCGGGCCACCATTCTAGACTTAAATAATGTGCATTTCACGGTGCTTGAATGGATGCCTGTGATCACGCTATTACAAAACATATGAGCCACCTCTACTGCCTTGTTTGTCACCCCAGAACTGATAGACCTTGTGAAGAGTTGACTTGTTGACTCCGATATTATGCTTGGACGTCCAACTCTTGGCTTTTGAATGGATGCACGGACTTCATTTTGTATGCTACCAACTGATTGGCACACACATGATGCAGTTTGGTAATTTTCTTGGCCAATAGACCACTATTGATGAGCTGGATGATGCGCTTTCTCATTTCTTGAGATATCTTCTTCATGGCTGCTTCTCAATTTGAACCAGTGATCTTTCACTTGGGAATCAACCTAACAGCACACTGACCTACTAGCGAATGTGAGAACAGGTTGTATTCTGTAGTATATAGGAAGAAAAAGATTTTTCCACCACCAAAAGCAAAACAGTAACAAAGCAGTGACATGACAAGAATCTGCATAACTAATCATATGCTAAGTAGTTGCAAGTCAAATTTATGTATGAGATGGCCAAGATGATTGTCTATAAAATTACAGTATCCTCAAATTGAAGCATTAGTGGATGAAGAGATATGGAGCCTGAAAGTCAAAAGTTCAAAACATCGTTACCCTTTTGCTTGTCAGTGTACATATTGTATAACTGTATATATTGCATACACAGTGCTGAACAAGAATTTGTCAGATATGCTTTCTCCATTCAGAATCAACATTTTCTATGGTATACCATACTATAAAGTACTCATACATATATGGGCTCTTGATTACAAACAAGAGTTGTTATTTTGCTCACACACAAAGTAATTATCCTATCAAATTTATTTAAGACCATGTTACAATAATGAGCAGAGATGAGCGGACAACTGGATGTTCGGGTCCGGTGGGTTCAGCTGAACAGTTACAAAAAGTTTGGGTTCGGGTACCAGAACAGGTACCCAGACTCGAATCCAAACCCGAAGTTTTCTTAGAGAAATAATGGTGACTGGGCAACTGGTACTGGGGGACTGCGAAAGCCATGAACTTTTGGAAACCGTCTATATTCACCAGCTGGAAAGGCAGCATTTCTGTGGCCAACAGATTGGAGATGGTGGAGTTTATGTTCTTAGTTTTGGCATGTGTAGGAGGAAACATTCTTTTACGTGACCACAACTGCAGGATTGAGGGCTTGCTGCTGTGCTGAGAGAGGGTGGAGTAGAGTGAACACGACAAACTGTTGGACTGTGAGTGAGGTGAAGGCGTAGATGTTATGAACGATTTAGAAAGTTGTGTTGTGCTAGGTGACACAAAAACAGCAGGAATCTCCACTTCCATAAAAGCTGATAGACTCTCACTCACACTGACTGCAGTGTTTAGACAAATGAATTTTCTGTGGTTGGCGACCTGTATAAGAACACTTGGCATGGTGATGGAGGAGGAATAAGCAGCAGCCCACTAGTCACCATTTTAGCACAATGAGATTTTCAGAGTAAGGCATGTTGATCAAGCATGTGCCAATTCATGCATGTAGTAGTCAAATCGTTGCAATTTTTGGCTCTACTGAATTTTTTTTTTTGCAAATTTGGCAGATAATGTGAGTTGGGCCATCCTTTGAAGTCTCAAAAAAGGCCCAGACTAGGCATTCCTTGCCACCCATGTCAACTTCAGACTCGCAACCTGTGTATTTGGACAGCTGCCAGTAGTGGTGCACCAGCTCCAACATTTAAAGCCCTGGTATTTTTTTTCTCACTACACTGTCTATTGCAATTTCCATTTTTTCTTCTACAACCATTTTGTGTAACACCATTATTAACTTTTGATAATCATTTCTACACAAATAATTTAACCATTTCCAAAAATGATGTAACAAAAAATGATAGGTTCTCTGTTCTCTTCCCCACCCAGAGAAGAGGGGTGCTACTCTGCACCCCAGTACACCAACCCAACAAACAAGGCTACACAAACAAGGATTAACTGAAAACACTAGGCATACAAAACATTCACTCACATATAACAAAGGAATGCACCTGGGAGTGTAGGAACAGAAATAAACCAAAGTAGGAGGGAAGGGAATTAATACATTTACAAACCACATAACAGTCACTGATAACTCCTTCAAAATTCCTTTTAATATGAACTCCTGTCCTCCTAAGCCATGCAGCAAATGCTAGCTTTGACATGGATTTGAATCAGGAGCCAGATCACAGGGAATGGGTGTGGCTAACTGAGCTCAGCTGAGAGCTCAGGGTGTTGTGAATAGGCTGGAAATGAGTTCTGAGCAGAAACTCCCTCTGGTGGTTACAAATGGTACTGGACTGTCCAGTGAAGATTGTGAGGATTGGGAATCAGGTGTTACTGACTGGTCTTATATAAGGGAGTCGCCTTCCCATCAGGGTTGCCGGTGATCAATTGTTCTGATCTCAATCCTTGATTCCTGTTTCCTTGGTAGCCTGCTGTGTCGTGTCTGAATCTCCTGCTAACAGATAAGACATTTTCTTCTTTTTGTTTTTGTGCTTGATTTTTTGCATTTTGTCCTGCACTTCTGTGGGGGCCTTCAGGGTCCCCTCTGGGGCTTTTGCCCTCTCAGTTCAGTTCAGCCACTGATGTTTGTACATTTGCTTTTTCCAGTTTTTTCAGTGGCTGCTGTTTTGTTTTTGATTACACCAGAGAACTAATTTAGGTGGTAGAGGTCGAGTGTTCTCAGGTGTTTTTGAAATTAGTAGAGTTGGTGCTTTTCAGGGTTTTTTGGGATTGCAGTAAGTGCCCTTCCTATCCTTTTCTATTTAGTAAGTTTGGGCCCCAACGTTTGCTCATACTATTTTCTGTCTGTGTCAGTATTTCTTCTTGTCTAACCGCCATTACATGTTTGGGGCTTTCTATGTTCTTTGGGGATCTGCTCCGGGGCAGAAAGCTTTCCTCTTTCTATCTTTAGGTGTAGTTAGTTTCTCAGGCTGTGACGAGGCATCTAGGACCAACGTAGGAATGCTCCACGGCTGCCTCTAGTTGTGGTGGTTAGTCAGGGTACTGCAATCTCATAGTTTCCAACTGCTCTGGTGTATTTCCTTTTTTGCCTGCTCTCCTCAGCTACCTAATCATAACAGTATCACCGGCCCAAACTGAAAATTATATGGTACTCACAGAAGGGAAAAATATTGTGGAAAGAAAAAAGTTGTCAGAGTTGTCAGAGATTTTTTTTTTTTTTTTCTGTTTGTTGCATTTTTTTTCCCTCTGTATCTCTGGGTGCTGAGGAGGATTTTTTTTTCTCTCTCAATGGAGTTTGCACAGTTGTCTGGCCGTGTGGATCAGCTTGCCACTGAGGTTCGGAGTATTGCTACCTATCTTGCTGGGTTGCCTGTTGTGGAACCTAGGATTCCCATGCCAGATTTGTTTTTAGGGGATCGAGCTAAGTTTCTGAATTTCAAAAATAACTGTAAATTGTTTTTTGCCTTAAAATCTAAGTCCTCAGGGAACGCAGCGCAGCAGGTTCAAATTGTCATCTCTCTCCTGCGCGGCGACCCTCAGGATTGGGCTTTTTCCCTGACACCTGGGGATCCTGTTTTGAGTGATGTTGATGCATTTTTTCAGGCTTTGGGTTATTGTACGATGAGCCTAATGTCACTGATCAAGCTGAAAAAACTTTGTTGGCATTAAGTCAGGGGCTTGAGGACGCTGAGTTATACTGTCAGAGATTCCGTAGGTGGGCAGTCCTGACCAAATGGAATGACGACGCTTTGGCAGCTCTTTTTCGGAAGGGACTGTCTGATAATGTAAAGGATGTTATGGTGGGATTCCCTGTTCCCTCTGGTCTCAATGATTCTATGTCATTAGCGATTCAAATTGACAGACGTTTGCGTGAGCGGAAAGGTATGCGTGGAATAATGTTGCCTTGTGAACCTGCTTCTGAATCCATGCAGTGTGATAGAGTGGTTTCTGGGGCACAGCGTCATGAATTTCGAAAGCGCAATGGGTTATGTTTCTACTGTGGTGATGCCTCTCATGCTATTTCTGTCTGCCCTAAGCGGGGAAGACGTTTTGCACGCTCAGTTGTCTTGGGTAGTGTTCAGACTAAGTTTTTATTAACTGTTACCCTGATATGCTCTCTGTCCTCATTTTCTGCTCAGGCTTTTGTTGATTCTGGAGCAGCTATTAACCTGATGGATTTTGAGTTTGCTAAACGTTGTGGGTTTCCCTTGATACCCCTACAGAAGTCTATTCCCCTACTGGGGATCGATTCTACCCCTTTGGCTGAGAATAAACCTCAGTTCTCTACTCAGGTGATAATGAGGGTAGAACCTGATCATCAGGAGAGTTGCAAATTTTTGGTTCTGTATAATCTGCATGACATTATCGTACTGGGTTTCCCTTGGTTACAGTCTCATAATCCTGTTTTGGATTGGAAATCTGTGTCTGTTACCAGTTGGGGCTGCCAATGTGTTAATACTAACACTCCTGTTTTTTCTGCCTCCCCCCAGGCTCAGGATGTTCCTGACTTTTTGATTGATTTTTCTGATGTGTTTAGCGAAAGTAAATCTGCATCCTTACCTCCCCATAGGAGCTAAGACTGCGCTATTGAATTAGTGCCTGGTAGTAAATTCCCTAAAGGTCGCCTTTTTAACTTGTCTGTACCTGAACATGACGCTATGCGGTCTTATATCAAGGAGTCATTGGAGAAGGGTCATATCAGACCATCCTCTTCACCCTTAGGTGCCGGTTTTTTCTTTGTGGCCAAAAAGGATGGTTCATTAAGGCCGTTTATTGATTATCGTCTCTTGAACAATATTACTGTGAAATATCAATATCCGTTACCCTTGATCTCTGATCTGTTTTCCAGGGTGAAAAACGCTACTTGGTTTACCAAGCTTGACCTCAGGGGGGCATATAACCTTATTCGCATTAAGCACGGGGATGAATGGAAGACGGCATTTAATACCCTGAAGGGCATTTTGAGTACCTTGTGATGCCCTTTGGGCTCACTAATGCTCCTTCCGTCTTCCAGTCCTTCATGAATGACATTTTCAGGGATTTTGTGGATAAATTTCTGATTGTTTATTTGGATGATATCTTGATTTTTTCCAATGACTGGGACTCTCATGTAAAACATGTTCGGACTGTGTTCCAGATTTTGAGAGAGAATGCTCTGTATGTGAAGGGATCAAAGTGTCTTTTTGGCGTTCAGAGGATCTCATTTCTGGGATTCATTTTGTCCCCATCTGTTATTGAAATGGACCCGGTCAAAGTTCAGGCCATCTGTGATTGGGTCCAACCTACTTCATTAAAGGCTCTTCAAAGATTCTTGGGTTTTGCCAATTTTTATCGTAAATTTATTGGTAATTTCTCTGTTATTGTTAAACCATTAACTGATTTGACCAAGAAGGGTTCTGATGTGGTGAATTGGCCTCCTGAGGCAGTCTCTGCATTTCAGGAACTTAAGCAGAGATTTACTTCTGCTCCTGTTCTACGGCAGCCTGATGTTTCTCTACCATTTCAGGTGGAGGTTGATGCCTCTGAAATTGGGGCAGGTGCCGTTTTGTCCCAAAGAGATCCAGAGACCTCTAAAAGTAACCCTTGTGCCTTTTTCTCTCGAAAATTTTCTCCCACTGAACGTAATTATGACGTGGGTAATCGGGAGTTATTAGCCATGAAGTGGGCTTTTGAAGAGTGGAGACATTGGCTGGAGGGAGCCAAACATCAGGTGGTGGTCCTTACGGACCATAAGAATCTAGTTTATCTGGAATCTGCCAGGCGACTTAATCCTAGACAGGCCAGGTGGGCCTTGTTTTTCACACGTTTTAATTTTGTGGTTTCATTTCTTCCTGGCACTAAAAATGTTAAGGCGGATGCCCTCTCGAGGAGTTTCCTGGCGGACTCTCCTGAGTTATCTGATCCTTCTGTTATTTTGAAAGAGGGTGTAGTTCTTTCCGCCATCTCGTCCAATTTGAGACTGGCTCTGGAGGGGTGTCAGGAGGATAAGCCCGAGCGCTGCCCTGTTGGGAAATTGTTTGTCCCGGACCAGTGGAAAAAGAGTGTAATGTCTGAGATTCATTGTTCCGCGTTGGCCGGTCATCCCGGAATTTTTGGTACCAGAGACTTGGTTAGTCGGTCCTTTTGGTGGCCTACCTTGTCTCGTGATGTCAGGGAGTTTGTGCAGTCCTGTGGGACTTGCTCTCGCTCCAAGCCTTGCTCTCGTTCTAGTGGTTTGTTGATGCCATTACCTGTGCCCAAGAGACCATGGACCCATATCTCTATGGATTTCATTTCCGACCTCCCTGTTTCTCAGAGAATGACCATCATCTGGGTGATTTGCGATAGGTTTTCCAAGATGATACATCTTGTGCCATTACCTAAGTTGCCTTCCTCCTCTGAATTGGTGCCTTTGTTCCTTCAGCACGTGGTTCGTTTACACGGCATTCCTGAGAACATTGTGTCTGACAGAGGAGTCCAGTTTGTTTCCAGATTTTGGAGGACCTTTTGTTCTAAAATTGGTGTTCAATTGTCTTTCTCCTCAGCGTTTCATCCTCAGACCAATGGTCAAACTGAGAGAACTAACCAGACATTGGAGACTTATCTAAGATGCTTTGTGTCTGCTGATCAGGATGACTGGGTCTCTTTTTTGCCTTTGGCTGAGTTTGCTCTTAATAATAGGGCTAGCTCTGCCACTTTGATGTCTCCATTTTTCTGTAATACTGGGTTTCACCCTCGATTTTCTTCAGGACAGACGGAGGCTTCTGTCTGTCCAGGTGTTGACTCTGTTGTGGAGCGTATGCAACAGATTTGGGACCAGGTAGTGGAGAGGTTGTCCCTCTCTCTCAGGAGAGGGCCCAACGGTTTGCTAACCGGCATAGGACTGATGGTCCTCGGTTTAAAGTGGGGGACTTGGTCTGGTTGTCCTCAAGAAATATTCCTATGAGAGTGGCATCTCCTAAATTTAAGCCTAGGTTCATTGGACCTTATAAGGTCATGGAGATTCTTAATCCTGTTTCTTTTCGTTTGCTTCTTCCAGGGACATTTAAGATCCATAACATGTTCCACAAGTCCTTGTTGAAGAGGTTTGTTGAGCCAGTGGTTCCTACTACTGTGCCTCCTGACCCTGTTTTGGTTGAGGGCAATCTGGAGTATGTGGTTGAGAAAATATTGAATTCTCGTTTTTCTAGATGGAAACTCCAGTATTTGGTTAAATGGAGAGGTTATGGTCAGGAAGACAATTCTTGGGTGTTTGCTTCGGACATCCATGCTAGGAGACTCATCCGTGCGTATCATAGAACTCATCCTGACTGACCTGGTTGCTCTAGTGAGGGTTCGGTGACCCCTCCTCAAGGGGGGGTACTGTTGTGAATAGGCTGGAAATGAGTTCTGAGCAGAAGCTCCCTCTGGTGGTTACAAACGGTACTGGACTGTCCAGTGAAGATTGTGAGGATTGGGAATCAGGTGTTACTGACTGGTCTTATATAAGGGAGTCGCCTTCCCATCAGGGTTGCCGGTGATCAATTGTTCTGGTCTCAATCCTTGATTCCTGTTTCCTTGGTAGCCTGCTGTGTCGTGTCTGAATCTCCTGCTAACAGATAAGACATTTTCTTCTTTTTGTTTTTGTGCTTGATTTTTGCATTTTGTCCTGCACTTCTGTGGGGGCCTTCAGGGTCCCCTCTGGGGGCTTTTGCCCTCTCAGTTCAGTTCAGCCACTGATGTTTGTACATTTGTTTTTTCCAGTTTTTTCAGTGGCTGCTGTTTTGTTTTTTGATTACACCAGAGAACTAATTTAGGTGGTAGAGGTCGAGTGATCTCAGGTGTTTTTGAAATTAGTAGAGTTGGTGCTTTTCAGGGTTTTTTGGGATTGCAGTAAGTGCCCTTCCTATCCTTTTCTATTTAGTAAGTTTGGGCCCCAACGTTTGCTCATACTATTTTCTGTCTGTGTCAGTATTTCTTCTTGTCTAACCGCCATTACATGTTTGGGGGCTTTCTATGTTCTTTGGGGATCTGCTCCGGGGCAGATAGCTTTCCTTTTTCTATCTTTAGGTGTAGTTAGTTTCTCAGGCTGTGACGAGGGGTCTAGGACCAACGTAGGAACGCTCCACGGCTGCCTCTAGTTGTGGTGGTTAGTCAGGGTACTGCAATCTCATAGTTTCCAACTGCTCTGGTGTATTTCCTTTTTTGCCTGCTCTCCTCAGCTACCTAATCATAACATCAGGGTTTCCAACATGGCTGATTAACCCCTTTCTGCCAAAAGGAATAAACACCATTAAAATGAAGGAGAAGTGCTTCTTATCAGCGCAGGAGTAGGAACAATCAGACGCCGCGGTCTTCTGGCACCTCTCTGATGCGGAAACCTTGTGACACAGATAATGCTGAAGGAGGAAAGGTCAGTAGTTTGAATCTAATCGCCTAACCCTTTTTGTTTTCTGGGAGATAATCCACTACCAGAGCTGTCTGTCAGCGACTTTCTCCAGTCTTCCCACTGGTCATGTCAAATTTTCATGTGAATGGGGGAGTCATGAGAGAGCTATTGGTCAGTGAATGTCAAGCTTTAGTTCTCAAAAATCTACATCTACTAAAGTAAATATTCTGATAAGTTCTGTTTTCAGCTTGCAGGTGACTGAATATTTTAGGGCATAGCCTATTTCTTAGAGGACAGTGTTAGTAGGCTCCTTCTGTACCTTTTCTTAAAGTAAAACACAAGTTTGTGGGAAGGGGAAGGGAGCCTGCTCTTCTGGAATGCTTTTAGTTAGATATACATATTAATGTTTAGTTTTTTATAAAAGACAGATTCTATTACAATCTAAAATCAAATTTTTATTATATATTGTTTTCATTTTTTTACACTAACCTCATCTGTTTTAAAAGTGTTGCAAGAAAAAGGGACCTGTAATACCTGCTAAAAATATGCATTAAATTTACACACATGTTATGGAGCAATGTATCTAACATACCTAGCAACTTTTGCCAATCACCCAAAAAAAATTGATATATCCACCCCTCACAAAACTATTAATATATCTTTATTGGGGAGCCTCTGGTAAGCTTTGTGAGCTTTAGTTCTTTAACATAGCTTGTTTCCTATAGCTTCAAGAATTTTTGACTTTGCAAATGAGATAAAAGCAAGAGTAGAAAACACCTCAGCTATATTTGACGTCCTATATAAAATACATGAAATGGATTTAAAATTCAGTCATAATACACATTTGCTATGTGGATCTAACCAAGTTAGCATGGCCAGTCATAGCATCAAGAGAACGTGAAGAAATAAAGTTATGAATTAGTGTCTACAGAAAAGAATGTGTGCATGTCGCTAATGCCTTCAGTCATTTTTAAATGGCTTGTGAAGCATCCACCGTAAATAATATTAGATTTGCTATACACGACGAGACAATTGAGCCATTGAATAGCTTCAAGCAATAGTGGGAAAATTCAGATGCGGGAATATTAGTGCACATCAATGAGTTGTTTACTGTAATTGCTCTCTCCCCAATTACCTAATTTAGATAGTGCTGTTTTTTAACATTTCAGGATTTTTTCCACCGGGATAATGTGGTAGGTTATTTCTTTTAGAAGGGATTTTCTAATTTCCTTAAAAAAATATGTCTATATACAATCATTCTCACTTTTTTCTCCTGAACCTTTGTACGTTTGGTTCAATTTAATGGATTTACTTCAATTGTTGTGACACATTGTTGTGAAGGGTGGCATGTTGTTTACGTGCCACCCTTCAGAAAGCTAGGCGATCCTGCTCTGTTGACCTACATCTTGATTAAAGTTACTATCCAGTTGACTCACATTTTCCTTCTCTAGCTCCTTTGATGTAACCATACAGTTAGTACTGGAATTAGTTGATCCAGTCAGAATAATTATATAGAGAACCACGGTTGCCAACTTGACTTTTTATTTTTTTTCTGGACAGCTCATCAAAAAAAAAACAGACACAGACAATAATTTTTATGAACACATTGGAAAACCATAATAAATCATTAAAGTTAAAAGTAATATATATGTGCACAGTCCTTATTTCTAAAAAGAAAACATTATCTGAATTCACTGTGAACTGTGTAATGATGACAATTACAGCTAAAATAATTTGTAGAAGTTTCCTCAGCCTCAAAAAAAAATTTTATGGACAGGGCAAAAAAGTGACCAATATTTACCCATCCAAGTGTAACCTAGAATTGTGCCTGCTACACCTACACATGTCTAAGTAAAATAAATCTGAGTGCTGTCTGTAATCCCAAAACACCTCAGAATGATGAATATGCCATATATAGCTGGCATATTCAGTACAGCTCCATAATTGTAGATTAAGGTAACTTGTATGCAGTCAATGCCTCTTTAAATTTTAGTTTATGAATACCCATTTTAACTGCCCAATATAGCACCATTACGATCATGATGCATGCTGCTGTTGCAAGTTAATTTCCGGTTGTGAACCTATGTGCAGCTACTTTGTCATATAGAATTTTAGGGTTATGTAGCTCATGTTAAGTTTTTGTTGAGGGGGGGCAGGTACGAATTAAAAAAAACATGAACCACGCCAAGCACTTCTAGTTGTTTTCAAATTAACACAGCAATCACTATGCTGGAAAGGTTTTGGGATGACAGACATTAATAACATCAAGCAAAACATTGAATATTTTATAGCCTGGTTTTAGGCTTTTGAAGGGTAGACCAAATTGGCTTATTAGCTGGATAAACAGTTTTACCTGGTCGTAGAAGTTGCACCAAGCAGATTGCTACCTTCCACATGACTGTCCTTACAGGCATAATGTTCCCCCACATTTTCCAGCATTAATGCTACATCAGGTATCCAAGGCAGCAGCAACAGCTGCAATATATTTGACATTATGGGCCAGATCTTGTACTTGCCGTTGTGACAGTCTGACGTACAACAGAAAACAGAGACGCTCCGACTGGACGGTCAAGTTCAGTTGTACCTAGACTGTATACTTTTCAGACAGATCCTCTGAGCCCAGATCCCATGGACCTCTAGGTCAGCAGACTGCACAAGTGAAAATAATTGTCCCATATTGTTATGGGCTTATTCTCATGTCCAGCCTCCAGTGTAAAGTAAGAGCAATGCAGTCATCTTCCCCAAAAATTAGATAATTTTTGGACTGTGTAAATGATTTAAGTAGCCTAAAAAATCTGAAACCACAGTGTATGGTTAAGTAGGCTGCTGGTTACAACCATCTCCCATTCATTTACACATAACTAGACAGGCTGAGGTCAATTGGATATTAATAAAACTGTGTTTTCATTACAGATTTTAAAAGTGGTTCAATACACTCATAGTAGACATCACAGCATAATAGATTTATTTTCTGAGGAATTAGAGGCTGTTTAGCAATGCAAATTATTCAAAAACAGCGAAAAAAAGCAGCGATGTTTACCTACCCAGACCTCCAAACAAATGCACTATCAGGATGCAGTGGCCCCATGTAGTTAAGATGGCGGCAACACAGGTGCAAAAATACCAATGAGATAACCTTAAGGCCTACCAGTCCATGGAGGGGGTGGTTGCTTCGTATATTAATGCACAATAGAGGCTTATATGGGGCGCAGTTTACATACAGGTGCTGCACAGCATCCAGGTTAACAACCTTTTATACCTGGAATACGAGAAGAGCCTTAACGTGGCTTCCAGGTACACATAAATTGGCCATTTTATGCGCTAAGACTTCTCAATTTTTCATATTTCTAAGGCAGTGATGCAATTCATTTTCCATATTTTGTGTCTGCAAGCTATAGCGCTACAGTGTGCTACCTTTTTCTCTTGAATGTGCATAAGTTGGTCACTCTAGGTTTAGCACCTGTTCACATTGGGTCTATTTTTGGATGTGCCGGTCAGTTTTTTGATATGTAAACAACCTATTAGTTCGATCAGGCGGGCTGCCCAGCGCTATCCAAAAGCATCCCATGTGATCAGACACCACAGTTTATAAGACCAAATGGGCCCAGCTGCACCCTGAAAAATAAAGTGCAGAAAAAAAATATTAAAACATGTGAGGTGTTAGTCAATATTTTGGCCAAGGTATGCAAGTTTGCAAGCCGCATCATTGGTATTTTTGCACCTGTGTTGCCATCTTAACTACATGGGTTCGCTGCATCCTGTGCATTTGTTTGGAGGCCTGGGCAGGTAAACATCACTGCCTTTTTTCTGCTGTTTTTGAATTTTTGGAGGATTTTTAAGTCCTCTTTTTGTGCTTTTGTTGTTTAATACGAGTTATTACAAATTTATTCAAGTTGAATCAAACTCTTGGGAAAAAGTTGTTGAAGACAGCAGACTTTAGTTTCAAACAACTTGTTCCTATCTATTTAGAAGAACTTGGGTATGTTCACATAACATCTTTCAGATGCAGGAGTACCGATTTGCCTCTAGAATATTATTTTTGAATTTCACATGTAAAATAATGGTGGCTTTCAAGCATAAGTCAACTAAAGAATGGTCAGGTCACTTCTTTTAGCTTCTTAATCTCATTCAAAGCCTGAAGCTCTTAAAATAATTTTTAAAAGGCAGTACATGTGCACAGCAAGTCATGTTGACAATCCTGTGCATATTTTTATTATACTCAATGCTCGTTGAGATCTTTTTTAAGTTGGTTCCAGGTGGAACACGCCTGAAAAGGATGTCGTGCTTACATAACCTTAGAGTAAAGATGAAAAGAATGACAGCATGATTAGGCAGCACAGGGTTTGTTTCAGTCTGTAGACACATAAGTCTGTTTAAGAGACATGAAATGATAGATGACATCGCTGATCTGCACTGCCCCATTGAATACCATTGGGCCGAATGCTGTCTGTTTTTGACACGGACAGCACTAAGATTGAACTAGCCCTAAATGTATTTCTCTGATTGGTCCAGGTGATGATCTTCAGGGACTATGGGCTGCATGACAGAAGACAGAGATGAGAAGATCGATTTCACTGTCCATCAGCCAGGTCAGTAGTCTCTGGTCACTGAACTGACGGGACACTCCCCAATCTCTTATTTTCCGGGATCCCTGCCGCAGCTTTTGATTAGCTGAGGTGGTGTGATATCATCTGTGCATCAAGCCGTGATGATGAAATTGTGCCATCCTGGCTAATCAAAAGTTGCACTATGGATCCCAGAAGGTAACACATCTGCGAGTTTTTCAAACAGCTGCCAGAGTCTACCAATGTAACCAATGTACCAGAGTCCCACAAAATGATCGTCCATCTGCGCCCAAATGTGATGTCATACTTGAACAATGAGAACACATAGGATAAATACCATTAAAAAAAATTAAAATGCCAGTTATCATTTTCTTTAGTTGCCATGCCTCCCCTCAAAAATGCAATAAAAAGTGATCAAAATATCATATTTAGCCAAAAATCATACTAATAAAAAGAACAGTTCTCCATGCAAAGCAAAGACTTTAGAACGCTCTATTAACAGAAAAATAAAAAGTAATGGATCTTAAAAAAAAAGTTGACACAAACCAAATAAAAAAAAAAACATTTATTTGCCACAATTAATTCCAAACTTAGTTATGCCAGTTTGGTATTGCCATAACTTTATTAACTTTAATTAATGCACCTAGGACAGAGTAATCCTATTGCTGCATATACATTAAATGGGAGTATACTCGGGACTACAGAACAGGAAAAGGACTTGGGTATTCTGGTTACAAGTAAGCCGAGCAGCAGTTCTCAATGTCAAGCAGCAGCTGCAAAAGCAAACAAGATCTTAGGGTGTATAAAAAGAGAGAGAAAATACAGCGATCCCAACGTATTGTTACCCCTCTATAAATCACTGGTGAGGTCACATCTAGAATATGGGATCCAGTTTTGAGCCTCACATTTAAAAAAGGATATTCAGAAATTAGAGTCAGTTCAAAGGCAACAACTAGATTATTACAAGGGATGGAAGGCCTCTCATATGATGAGAGGTTGAAGAAGTTGGGCTTGTTTATTTTACAAAAAAGACGTTTTAGAGGAGATCTCATTTGCATGATAAAAATATATGTGGTCAGGGCAAAGGACTGGTGCATGACTTTTTCCTTCCATGAACCATACTAAGAACCAGGGGTCACTCATTAAGGGTAAAAGAAGGGTGATTCCGGCAGCTAAATAGGAAAGGGTTCTTTACAGTTGGAGCAGTGAGACTGTGGAATGTAGTAGTAATGGCCGACACTATAACAGCTTTAAAAAAAAGGGCTGGACGATTTCCTCGATACACATAACATTGTGGGTTGTAGATAATTTAGTGAGAAAAAATATAATTGGTGGAGAAAGGTTGAACTTGATGGATCGAGGTCTTTTTTCAACCTATGTACCTGTATGTTTAAGACTCTTGTATTCCAATAATTTTATTTACTTGTTAAATTTTGTTTAAACAAAATCCTTAAAATGGCAGAAGTGCATTTTTTTACCATTTCACCAAACTTGGAATTTTTTCCTTTTTCAGTACTTTGTATGGTATAATGAATGGTATGCCTAGGGAAACGTAAAAAGTTATGGCTATTGGAAGAATAAACACCTGTCCAGTCTGATGGTACTAACAGACAATGTTTCCACAAGGCATATACAGTAATTGTGCTTCTTGTAGCAATAGAGAAACATGTATAGTGACAGACAGTGAGGCTTCAATGCAGAAAATGAGACTCGTATTAATAACACGATAATGGTATAATGTCCTCAAAGCGTTAACCGGTAAACGTTAGATAAATATCTACTTCTTTTATAATAAACTGTACATCAAGGGAATGAAGGAAAAGCTTCTTCCACCTCTGCCACCTGCTGGCAGAAGTGCTGAACTTCAACCTAGTAAATATTGTCATTGTGAATTCTGCTAGAAACTAATTGTTGGTAATACAATACATAAAAGTGAGTGAGTGTAACAATAGATGTGCACATGTTTATATAAATGCTGATGTTTTAACATACATATCAGTTATCCTACTATACTCTGTTTGCATTTCAACAGTATCTGAAGCGATTGACCTCTTTTTACCATCTTTACAGTAATTTAGCACAAGTATATTTTGAATTTCTGTTACTTGAAATATAAAAATTCCTAATGAAAATTGGAGGAAATTGTGTCTAAAAACTATAACAATGCAAATTGTGCTTTTTTATTGTAACATATTGGGAACAAACAATATTCTGAAAAAAAATAGATGACTAATAAGGAAATATAAAAGTATGACACAATATATTACTCTGAAGTGTACACAGACTTTTATAGTAGGCACTTTATCCAGTTATTCAAAATAGTTTCCAAATGTCATTCATCACTAGATCTCATGTATATACACTCAAGGAAACATTGCACACGGTCCTATTATTGTAGGAGCAAAGCTTCCAATGTCAACCAGTCAAAAGATTCCAAATGTAGGAAAAAGTAGAATGTAAGCAGCGCTCCAATGGAAATAAGTGAAAAAGGTTTTGTTCACCAAGATTATTATTATTATTATTATTTATATAGCACCATTGATTCCATGGTGCTGTACATGAGAACCATGCAATTTTGCTGCTCCTCATTTCAAGTTTATACAATGGGTGTAATAAGTATTGAGCATGTAACCAAATTTCTAAGTAAATATATTTCTAAAGGTAACAACAACCCATCAATCCTCACAGGCAAAGAAATCAAACCATAGATATCCATAAATTAAGTTATGTGTAATAATGAGAAATGTTCCAGTAAATGAGGAATATGGTGGTTCAGAGTCAGCGCCGCCCAAGGTTAAAAGATACTATCACACACGAAGGTGAAACATGACAATGATCATTGTGGTTTGGTCCTGATTTGGTCCTGTGGTTTAGAAACCTTGAAACGCGTTGACTATAAACCGCATTTCTGCTTAACCTTCGTGTGTAATTGTATCTTTGAATCTTGGGCAGTGTGGACTCTGATCCACCATATTCTTCATTCATTGCAACGTATCTTCTTTGTGGTCCTTTACATGCTTCTATAGCAGTTGTGACTGTCACAGCCCTATCAGGTGAGCATACCTATAATATTTTACATCATTTTCTTATCAGATAAGACTCTATTTGCGCTTTTTTGTCTATCCAGTTTTACCATTTGATTTAATAATGAGAAATCTCACAGGGAAAAAGTATTGAACACACCTACTGAAATGTAACCCCTTCACGACATATGACGCATTTATACGTTATTTTTCATGTCCTTAACTTGAGCCCACATCTTTCCCCACACATGACAGCTGATTTAATCAGCTGACATCTGCTTTTAGCAGTCATGGGTTGAGCTCTTATCCAGTAGAATCCCACTGTCAATCTCTGTCAGTGGAATTTAACACATCTTGGCCGGAATCGCGCCATTAATCTTGCCCATTGATGCCCCTTTCACGTGATTTGGGGGCGCTGATGGGTTGTCTTGACAGCTAGCAGTCTACAAAAGACCCCCGTAGCTGTCATTGCAATACTCCTGAGAACGCCGGCTCTCAGCTTTTTTTCAGTAGTGTAGTTTTGTTTGGTGAGCGTGCATACAGGCCATGGAAGTTGAGTGAATTACTTATTGTTTTCTTTGAAACAATTGTATCTGCTGATTTCAGGTCTTTCTCCACAGGTGGTGCTTGGCTCTTGCACAACTCTTCTGATAATTCTTTTCACTCCTCTGTCTGAAATTGTGTGAGGAGCACCTGGTTGTGGCTGGTTTATGATGAAATTATGTTTTTTTCACTTCCCGATTATGGGCCGAACAGTGCTCACTGGAGCCTTCAGCAGTTTAGAAATTCTTCTGAAATCGATGCCTTCAGTATGATTTGCAACAGTATGGTTGCATAGCTCTTGGATAATTCTTCATATAATTCTTTTCACTCCTCTGTCTGAAATCTTGCAGGAAGCACCTTGTTGTGGAGGGTTTATGGTGAAATCATGTTCTTTTCAGCTCCGGATTATGGCCCCAATAATGCTCACTGGAACCTTCAGTAGTTTAGAAATTCTTCTGTAACTGATAGCATCTGTATGTTTTGCAACAATAAGGTTGTAAAGGTCTTGAGACAACTCACTGATTTTACCCATCATGAAATGTTTCTTGTGTGACACCATGATAATGAAACATCTTTTCAGAGGCCATCAGTTGAACCAGCTATTACTTTTCACTAAGTGGTAGGTAATGCTTTCTAATTACTGATAGATTTCAATTGATATCATGACTTTCCATGGCTTTTTGCATCCTTTTTTCTTTATATGTTCAATACTTTTTCCCTGTGTCATTTCTCATTATTATACATAATTTAATTCATCTATGATTTTATTTCTTTGTCTGGGTGGATTGGATGGGTTGTTACTGACATTGCTTCCTATACATACGCTAGCTCACAATCTCTATTCTAGTTCATCCCACAGATGTTTGATCAGATATTAATGTCAAGGGTCTTTGTGGGCCAGTCATGGTCCTCCACAACAAAGTCAGCTACCAGTATCTTTGTGAACCTTTCTTTGTGCACTCTGCCACAGTAATGCTGGAGAAAAAAGGTCCTTCCCCACAAAGTTGGAAACATTCAATTGTCCAAAATGTCCTGGTATGTTAAAGAGGATTAAGATCTCTCTTCCCTAGAGCTATGAGGCCTAGACTGAGCCCTAAAAATCAAACTCATAACATTACCCCAACTCGTCCTCCCAACTTCATCAAATATTACAAATGGCACAATTCAATTGGGCAAGTAACATTTTTGTGGGATGATATAAAGCTTGCATGCAGATGTTTGGCCAGGGAAACCCAAGCTTTGAAGCTCCCAATGCGTATATTTTTCTGCTGTTGAAAATTTCAAAGAAGCTTTGGGACTCGACAGTAATTGAATCAGGAGAGTGTTGGTGACTTTCATTGACTTTCATGCGATTTTCACTTGAAAAATTGACATTTTTGATGACTGGAAAATAATATAATGTAAACATACCCTTATGTAGTTAAATTTGTATGCAGAGGGAGAGATAGGAGAGGTGCCAGCAGCAGTTCCAGCTTCAGTGTGATTAATCAGTGATATGGTGCAGTTGGCATTTGCAGTGGGCTTCATACAGTCTGATCAGAATGTTAAACTAAGAACCTCATGTTCAATTTTGTAAATTTCTGCCTAGCGGCATTACATGAATGTATGATTTTTGAATATGTGGTCTATGTCTTTCTGCTATAGTTCTGGCGTACGGGTATTGCTGTCCCTTCTTTCTATTGTTGTATTTGGGCCAGCACTCCTCCCATTTGACACAGCTATTTTTAAATTAGCAGGTGACTGCAAGAGGGATTCTGTTGTGAATGTTTTAGAAATGAATTCTGAGCAGAAGCTCCCTCTGGTGGTTACAAACAGTACTGAACCATTCAATGAGGATTGGCAATCAGGAATCACAGACTGGCTGGATATAAGGGAGGTTCCCTCCCATCATGGTTGCCGGTGATCAATTGTTCTTGTCTCAACGTTGTTTCCTGGTTCACTTGGAAGCTTGCTGAGTCTTGCCTCTTCTCCTGCTCTCAGATAAGATATTTTCTGTTTTTTGTTTTTGTGCTTGCCATTTGCATATTTCTCTGCATTTCTGTGAGGTTTGCCAGGTTCCCCTCCCCGGGGGGCTTGGGCTCCTCTCGGTTCCTCTGGAGCCACTATTGTTTGTTCATTTGCCTTTTCCAGTTTTTTCAGTGGCTGCTGCTTAGTTTTGTTACACCAGAGAACTAATTTGTGGTGGTTAGTCAGGGTACTGCAATCCAGTAGATTCCAACCTCTCTGGTGTATTGCCGTTTTTGCCTGCTCTCCTCAGCTACCAAAACATAACAGGATTCCACCTATTTTTGTTCTCAGCTCTCAATTTGAGAGCACTTGGAAGGTGAGATTTTTACATCCATTCACTTGGTGTTGGTGCTGTGTGGCAGCCAAGGTGGCTGTGGTTTTGTGGCTGTGGGTTGGTGAGACCTGGAGTCATGGGGACTCATACTCACAGCATGGGTGCTGCAAGGCAACAGGTTGCCCTATCCACTGGTGCACTGTCGTGTGATTTGTACACGGCACTGCACCTTTTAGGCTAGAAACCCACTAATAGGTTCACTATAACGTGATAGTGGGCTTCATATAGTCTGATCAGAATCTTAAACTAAAAACCTCATTTTCAGTTTTGTAAATTTTTGCCTAGCGGCATTAGATCAATGTATGATTTTAGGATCTGCAATCTATGTGTTTTTCTACAGTTATGGTATGTATTGTTTTAAACTCTAAGTTGTTATGGTCTGAGATCTAGGGAGACCTAAGAGTATGAAAAGAAAAAATGTGGGCTAAAAGCCCTAGCCAGCTTATCAACCACTCATGAAGCACGGAACTTCGTCCAGACCAGATGTTGCTTGACTGAACAAAAAAAAAACAGTTGTTCCAGCTTCTAAAATTTCCTTTATTTTCCAAAATTTAAAAAATCATGCTCAGTTGAATTCCTCATATGAGAGGTGGATATGATCACAGGCACCAGCCATACAGCTACGCGTTTTGATCCCCTATGGATCTTTGTCACTGAGCTGTGATAAAGATCCATAGGGGATTGAAACGCGTAGCTGTATGGCTGGTGCCTGTGAGCATATCCACCTCTCATATGAGGAATTCAACTGAGCATGATTTTTTAAATTTTGGAAAATAAAGGAAATTTTAGAAGCTGGAACAACTGTTTTTTTTTTTCTTCAGACCTAAGAGTATACTAAAGTACATTTGATAAATTCAACACAAATTGAATTTTGCCAGGCGAATTCAAGTGAATCTGCAGATTCTCTCATTTCTACTTTGTAGTTATGAAGGCAGTAGATCTCTTGGCTCTTCCCATAATTCCTATAGAGTTTGGCAGCAGTGTCACCTGGACTTCAGGTCAATACTAGCTCCTCTTTGCCACTTTCATGCCGGTGTTGAAGAATGGATATCTCAGGACGTAATAATCATTCAAGGCTCTAGCTGTAATGTTTATCATTTATCAAATAAATATTGAAAGTGGCTCTGATATTCTATTTGCATAGATATGAAGTACTGCTACAAGAGGCTATGGCGAAATTTAGCAGAGATCTCGGGCATAGTGTCATCAATCCGCTTTACTAACATTGTTTCTGTCATTTACACACATTAAAAAAAAATCAGAGGACACAAAATATCCATTCCTCAGTCTGACATTTAAAGGAAGAAAGTAGACAGATACGTTAGCGACTGTGGAGAAAAAAAAGTCAGTATGACGCCAATGTCTGTGAGATAAGATTAATGAGCTGCTAGAAACATGTAGTCATAGCACTCTATAATAAGAAATAACACCCAATGCAGAGACACATTAGTCACTTACTAGTAGGCATTACTGAAAAATTGTAATTCTGAAATTATAATGCAACCATCATTTGAGATAGATTGGTAGATAGATATCTGTGCACTCTGTGATATCTTGTGTATTTTATCATCAGGGACAACCCAGGTGGACAGGTTTCACCTGAGGTGCCAGACCAAGCATATTGCCCAGAGTCAGTGTCTGCAGCAGGATATTGTGCAATAGGGCTGTTTGCATTGACAGCATACAATGCTAATTCAGTGTGATTCTTTCATGAGTGCCACATTACTGTACGGAAGAAAGGCTTGGCAATCTACTTCCGTGTTATGCTAAGAAATCTTGATGAACAGTATAACCATTCGATATAGTGCTCGAAGACTAACCACTAGGTCAGAAGGCACTCAACAAACTACTAGAGAAGAGTCGATGGTCGACTTGAGTATGATCAATGCTCAGGATCAAAGCCACAAGGACATCTTGGTTCTGATATTGCTTGGTTAAAAGGGAAGATCAGAAGCTGCAAAGATATAAAAAAGTTCGAACTTGGAATGTATGAACAATGAACAAACTCATCAATGACAAAACCGAAATAGAAAAGAACTTAACTTACTCCCATTTAGCGAATTAAGATGGATTCAATCTGGATATTTCTAGTCAAATGAACAGTAGATCTACTATTCTGGCAATGATAAGCGAAGATTAAACGGTGTTGCTTTTATTTTTCAACCAAGGATTGCCTGCATTGTCCTGAAGTACAATGCAGTCAGTGATATAGTCTTCTAGATGCAACTGCAAGGAGCGTCTATCCATGTCACAGTTATACAAGTCTACTTACCAACAACAGATGCAGAGTCGGAGGATGTTAAACAATTCTACAATCAAGTTCAAGAACAAATCAACGAAATGCACAAATAAGACTTACTCCTTGTCATGGGAGACTCGAATGACAAAGTTGACCTTGGCAAAGGTGGTTCATATATAATTTTGATCTGGTGTTAATGTCTCAGTTCTCCCTTCTTTTCTTTTGGTCCTGCACCTCTCTTTTCCACAGATATGGCTTAAAAAACTAGACTTATGTATATGGAAGAGAAGGCAATATATTCCAGAGATGAAGTGCAAATAAAATATGAGCAAAAGTTGGCCACTTTTCATCTGGTGACAGGTCATCTTTAAATATCACAAAACTAACTAAAACTGATTACTATCACAAAACTAATGTTAAACTGATTAAAATAATGCCTGAGGGGAAGAAATCTATCTTTTGGTTCTTGTGTAGTCTGTGTTAGAAGTTTTCAGTTAATGAGATGCCCGTGCTCTGGGGCGGGGCTGTAGGCAGAGTCATATCTTCCTGCTCTAAGCCAGAGAAACAAAGGAAAAAACTATCCACTGGCCACCCCGAAGCACAAACATGTTCATCATTATACAGACAAAGAGAGAGACAGGCTGTTTGTGCTTCAGGGCGGCCTGTGGGCAGGTCTCTTCTTGGTGTCTCTGGCTTAAACCCCTGTCTCACATAGCGAGATCGCTAGCGAGATCGCTGCTGAGTCACAAGTTTTGTGATGCAACAGCGATCTCCCCAGCGATATCGCTGTGTGTGACACGCAGCGACGATCAACTCCCCTGCTGGATATCGCTGATCGTCGCTGAATGTCCTGGATATTTTTTGATCGTTGGTCTCCCGCTGGCCAGCACGCATCGCTGCGTGTGACAGGCAGGAGACCAGCGATCAGCGAGCTGGTAACCAAGGTAAACATCGGGTTTCTAGGCGCCCCACGGCACCTAGAAACCTGATGTGTACGTTAGATACCAGCGCGCTGGTGCAGGGAGCTGGTAACCAAGGTAAACAGCGGGTTTCTAAGCACTGGGAGGCGCTTAGAAACCCGCTGCTTACCTTGGTTACCAGCTCCCTGCACCAGCGCGCTGGTATCTAACGTACACTGCAGGTAACAAAGGACGTGCATCGCTTGTTACCCGCATAGTCGCTGTCCTGATCGCTGCTGAGATCTGCCTGTTTGGAAGCTCACCAGCGATCATGGAGCGACACACCAGCGATCCTGACAAGTTCATATCGTTGTCGGTATGGGTGGTGAGTCGCTATGTGTGACGGCGCCCTTAGATCAGGATGATAAGACCCAGCCTACAGACCAGCCCGGAGCACGAGTATATCATTAACTGAAAATTTCTAACACTGATTACACAAGAGCCACAAGACGGATTTCTTTGCCCTAGGTACAGGAAAGATGTATATCTTAGTACCGTGTTAGCCAGTAGATAGAAAAATATTTAGAATTGAGGGTCCTCAGTGGTTGATACCTTTTAATGGCTAACTGAAAAGATGGTAACAAATTGCAAGCTTTCGAGACTACTCAGGTTCCTTCATCAGGCAAAGACAAATACAAGATCAGATTTTGTATTACTCTTTGCCTGATGAAGAGACCTGAGTAGTCTCGAAAGCTTGCAATTTGTTACCATCTTTTCAGTTAGCCATTAAAAGGTATCAACCACTGAGGACTCTCAATTCTAAATATTTTGCCCTAGGTATGATTTTAATCAGTTTAACACTGCCAACCTGACAATGCCTGTAGTTTACTTAGAAAAATCCTGAAGACAGGTTCACTTCAAGTGAATAAAGGATTGTTTTTGCAGAAAATAGAACTTCAAAAATGTTTTGCTATGACTTTAAGTAAACTATGATTTTAAGGAGACATGTTTCCGTCCCTCCTGAGCATGGTCAAAACATCAGTTTTCTTAAAGTCACAGCAGAATATTTTTGAAGTTATGTTTTCTGCAATAAAATTTCCTGTATTCACTTAAAGAGTGCAGCATTTGAACTATTTTATTATTTTTTCTTTAGGCTGCTATAAGGAGACTAGAAAAATGCTTAAAAGGGTACGCACATGCTAGTGTATAAAACAAATTGGTCCCCTTCTCACTGAGAAAAGTGGTAAGATTTTTTTCTTCACTTGTCAACCATATGCAATCTGATTTTCACCCAGCAGCTATTAATCATTTACAGGACCATTTACAGTTTCCTATGCTACAGAATTGTAAAAATTGGTCCTTATGGCATCCGAATTTTTCTCACACCCCTCAGATTATGAAGTGAAATTGTATCATGCACTCGCAGCATACAGTTGAGAAAAAGTACTCAGGTCTGCACTGCCTCATTGAATAATATTAGTCTGAGTGCAGTCTGATTTTTTCTCACATTGCACTCATCCAATTTATATGCTGGTGTGAGCGAACCCTAAAAAATACAATTGCAGCATTTCTACACTAAAAAATCATGAAAATCTGCTTCATCAATAAGCTCCAAAAACACATAAAAGGGATAAAATGCATAAAAATGCTGCAAAAATACAATAGATTCCTATAGCATATTTCGGTGTAGACCCCTGCAGATGAAATGCAGCATTTTCACATGTAAGAACAAGACCGTAAAGTCCTCAGTTACAAAGTGCATGTCATTAGTAAAACTTCTAGGCACCTAGACAGTTAATGCAGCCACTATGTAAAGTATTCCTTAAAGCAGGCTAAGTTCTCATCTCACAGTATAAGGTTTACTGTGCATACCATGTAAGCCACACACCTTTCCAAAGTGCTTGTGATAGCATTCTAGAAGAGAAAAACAATCAATCAATGAACAACATGAAATATTCAGTCTACTTTGCTTTCCTGAAATTCTTGCTTTAATTGCTTTTTGGAAAATGTGAAAATGCAGTTTCTATGTCTAGAAACTAAAAAACTATAGTGATGGTTTTTACATAACCTATTATATCATAGACAATGCATAATGTCTAGTTAGTGATGGCTATATATAGGTTGCATAGAAATTTGACATCCAAGAAATCAATCAGACGAAGCAGATAAAAAAAATTGTATCTCCATCCAATAGGCTCCCAAAATTATGATTGCATCCCATTTTTGATAAAAAAAATAGTGACCTTTGGACTATATAACAACTATATAACAAATACATTTAAGGCAAGCACACTAAATGCCCTTAATAGTAGTGTATCAGTTCATACAAATTTGGCAAGGAAATTCAATTATTTTTGACGGTATTACATATGAATTGAATATTCATTATTCTGCTCTGATCTTTCAAGACCCAGAGCATAATACACATAGGGGTGTAAAAGCAAATAAATAAAATTAGTGCTCACTTGTCCCGCTTTCTGGTCATTCGCTTTGTCCAGCATCTTTTCTAAAGAATGTGATTGCCTCTTCTAGCATCTTTACTCTTCGCCAAGTCTTTTGGTGCCCAATAACCTTCAGGCATCTCAGTGGTCAATATGACATCACAACGGTGGAATAAGTCATGATGCCACCATGTGATTTGGGATTTCAAGTCCAGGTTGGAGCAGAGTGAAGATGACCAATTTGGCCATGACATACAGGAAGACAGAAGAGTCCAGATAAAAAAAGATCAAGCTGATGACCGAATGATGATTTGTGGCCAGGTAAGCGGCAAGGTGTTGATTTATTTAACTTCTTTCCTGGCCCTCTACAATTTAGCAAAACGTTCATTAGGCGGATAATGGAAAAGGACAAATAATACAGCAAGGAGATTGCAACAAAGCCTTAGACTGTGTTGATCACCAGAAACATTGGAATACCATGAAAGATATGGGTGTGCCGAACCATCTGATCAGTCTCATTAGGAAATTTTACATTGACTAAGAAGCAACAGTCTGAACGATACCCATCAACAAGGCATTGTTTAAAGTAAAGTTAGATGTCAGACGAGGCTGCATCCAGTCACCATTTCTCTTTAATTTATATGCAAAAGCTTTTTTCAGGAAGTCTGGACTTGCTGAAAAAGAAATCAAAATTTCTGGACGAATCATCAACAATATCAACAACCTTAATTATGCAGACGATACAACATTGATAGCAACAAGCATATTTGGAGTGTCCTTAAGGACTTGTTTCTGGTCTTCTATATAGGCATACGACCAGTTGGCCATTATATGTAGCATGTCATTGCTTCAGTGGATTTTGATTCCAAGCATAAATGAAATGAAGGACTTATTATGGAGTGGCAAGACGGAAAGCTAAAAAATGGGACTCCTAATCAATACAAAGAAGACAAAGATATTGACTACTACCAGGTATGACTCAAGACACATATGAGATGGATGACGACGAACTTGAAGTTGTAAAGGACTTCAACCTACTTGGATCGATGATCACTCAAGATGCAATGATGACACCTGAAGTCAATAGGAGAATAACTATGGACAAATCAACAATGAAGTTACTGGACAAAGTCTTCAGATCGAGGGATATTTCACGGGCGACCAAGACACATAGTAGATGCCTGCTTTGTTAACCCCTCTCTGCCATCTGACATACTATCCCGTCCATGAAACCCGTGACAATCTGACCATGGACGGGATAGTACGTCAAAGCGATCAGCTTGCGCTCCCGGGGGGAGCGCAGCTGATTGCAGCCGGGTGTCAGCTGTTTATCACAGCTGTCACCTTGCACTATATGCCAGGAGCAGTCACGGACCACTCCCGGCACATTAACCCCTGACACACCGTGATCAAACATGATCGCGGTGTACAGGGGGCACAGGGGAGCATCGCGCAGGGAGGGGGCTCCCTGCGTGCTCCGCTGAGGCCCTCAGAACAGCACGATGTGACCGCGCTGTTCTGAAGGCCTCTTCCATGCAGGACCCCGGATCCAAGATGGCCACCGGGTCTTGCAGGGAGGTGGCTTCCTCAGTGCCTGCTGAGAGCAGGCACTGAGGAAGCCTGCAGCACTGCCTGTGAGATCGCTGGTCTCACAGAGTGCTGTGCAGCGATCTGTCCCACCATGGGACAAAGTAAAAATGTTAAAAAAAATAAAAATAACAAGTGTAAAAAAAAATTCCAAAATAAAGGAAAAAAAAATATTCCCAATAAATTCATTTCCTCCTGTAAATAAAAAAACAAACCAATAAAAGTACACATATTTGATATCCGTAACCACCCGCCCTATAAGAACTGTCCCACTAGTTAACCCCTTTAGTGAACCCCTTAAAAAAAAAGCAAAGCAAAAAATCAATGCTTTATCATCATACCACCATACAAAAAGTGGAATAATACGCGATCAAAAAGACAGATATAAATAAACATGGTATCACTGAAAACGTCATCTTGTCCCGCAAAAAACAAGCTGCCATATAGCATAATCAGTGAAAAAATAAAAAAGTTATAGCTCGCAGAATAAAGCGATGCAAAAATAATTATTTTTTATATAAAATTGTTTTTATTGTATAAAAGCGCCAAAACATAAAAAAATGATATAAATGAGGTATCGCTGTAATCGTACTAACCCGAAGAATAAAACTGCTTTATCAATTTTACCACACGCGGAACGGTATAAATGCCCCCCCAAAAGAAATTCATGAATTGCTGATTTTTGTTCATTCTAACCTCCCAAAAATCAAAATAAAAAGTGATCAAAAAGTCACATGCTTAAAAATGGTACCAATAAAAACGTCAACTCGTGCCGCAAAAAATAAGACCTCACATGACTCTGTGGGCCAAAATATACAAAAATTATAGCTCTCAAAATGTGGTGATGCAAAAATTATTTTTTGCAATAAAAAGCGTCTTTTAGCGTGACAGCTGCCAAACATAAAAACCCGCTGTAAATAGTAAATCAAACCCCCTGTATCATCCCCTTAGTTAGGGAAAAATAATAAAATTAAAAAAATGTATTTATTTCCATTTTCCCATTAGGGTTAGGGTTGCGCCTAAAGTTAGGATTCGGGTTAGGGTTGGAATTAGGGTTAGGGGTGTGTTAGGGTTAGGTTTGTGGTTAGGGTTATGGTTAGGGTTGGGACTAGGGTTAGGAGTGTGTTGGGGTTAGGTTTGGAGTTAGAATTGGGGGGTTTCCACTGTTTAGGCACATCAGGGGCTCTCCAAATGTGACATGGCGTCTGATCTCAATTCCAGCCAATTCTGCGTTAAAAAAGTCAAACGGTGGTCCTTCACTTCTGAGCTCTGCCATGTGCCCAAACAGTGGTTTACCCCCACATATGGGGTATCAGCGTACTCAGGACAAATTGCACAATAACTCTTGGGGTCAAATTTCTTCTGTTACCCTTGGGAAAATAAAATATTGGGGGCGAAAATATAATTTTTGTAAAAAAAAAAATGTTTTTTTTTGTTTTTACGGCTGTACGTTATAAACATCTTTGAAGAACTTGGGGCTTCATAGCGCTCACCACACATATAGATAAGTTCCTTGTGGGGTCTATTTTCCAAAATGGGGGGGTTTCCACTGTTTAGGCACATCAGGGGCTCTCCAAATGCGACATGACGCCCGCAGACCATTCCATCAAAGTCTGCAATCCAAAACGTCACTACTTCCCTTCCGAGCCCTGACGTGTGCCCATACAGTAGTTTTCTCCCACATATGGGGTATCAGCATACTCAGGACAAATTGGACAACAACTTTTGGGGTCCAATTTCTCCTGTTACCCTTCTGAAAATAAAATATTGGGGGCGAAAAAATCATTTTTAGAAAAAAAAAGATTTTTTATTTTTACGGCTGTACGTTTTAAACTTCTGTGAAGCACTTCGGGGTTCAAAGTGCTCACCACTCATCTAGATAAGTTCCTTGGGGGGGTCTATTTTCCAAAATGGGGTCACTTGTGGGGGGGTTTCCACTGTTTAGGCACATCAGGGGCTCTCCAAAGGCGACATGACGCCCGCAGATCATCAAAGTCTGAAATCCAAAACGTCATTACTTCCCTTCCGAGCCCCGACGTGTGCCCATACAGTAGTTTTTTTTCCCAAATATTGGGTATCAGCGTACTCAGGACAAATTGGACAACAACTTTTGGGGTCCAATTTCTCCTGTTACCCTTGTGAAAATAAAATATTGAGGGCTAAAAAAATCATTTTTGTAAAAAAAAAAGATTTTTTATTTTTATGGCTGTACGTTATAAACTACTGTGAAGCACTTCGAGGCTCAAAGTGCTCACCACACATCTAGATAAGTTCCTTGGGGGTCTATTTTCCAAAATTGGGTCACTTGTGGGGTGTTTCCACTGTTTAGGCACATCAGTGGCTCTCTAAACGCGACATGACACCCGCAGACCATTCCATCAAAGTCTGCAATCAAAAACGTCACTACTTCCCTTCTGAGCCCTGACGTGTGCCCATACAGTAGTTTTCTCCCACATTTGGGGTATCAGCATACTCAGGACAAATTGGACAACAACTTTTGGGGTCCAATTTCTCCTGTTACCCTTGGGAAAATAAAAAGTTGGAGACTAAAAGATCATGTTTGTTGAAAAAATATGATTTTTTATTTTCATGCTCGGGCGTTATAAACTTTAGTGAAACACCTGGGGGTTCAAATTTCTCACCACACATCTAGATAAGTTCCTTGAGGGGTCTAGTTTCCAAAATGGTGTTATTTGTGGGGGGTTTCCACTGTTTAGGCACATCAGGAGCTCTCCAAACACGACATGGCGTCCAGCCAATTCTGCGTTTAAAAAGTCAAACGTCACTCCTTCCCTTCCGAGCTCTGCCATGCACCCAAACAGTGGTTTACCCCCACATATGGGGTATCTGCGTACTCAGGACAAATTGCACAATAACTTTTGGGGTCTTGTTACCCTTGGGAAAATAAAAATTGGGGTGAAAACATCATTTTTGTGGAAAATATATGATTTTTTAGTTTTACAGCTCTACGTTATAAATTTGTGTGAAGCACTTGGGGTTCAAATTGCTCACCACAGATCTAGATAAGTTCCTTAGGGGGTCTAGTTTCCAAAATGGGGTCACTTGTGGGGGTTTCCACTGTTTAGGCACATCAGGGGCTATCCAAATGCAACATGGCATCCAATCTCAATTCCAGCCAATTTTGGTTGGAAAAAGTCAAATGGTGCTCCTTCCATTCCGAGCTCTGCCCTGCGCCCAAACAGTGGTTCCCCTCCACATATGGGGTATCAGTGTACTCAGGACAAATTGGACAACAACATTTGTGGTTGAATTTCTCCTGTTACCCTTGGGAAAATAAAAAATTGGTGACTAAACAAAAATTTTTGTGGGAAAAAAATAGGATTTTTATTTTCATGCTCGGGCATTATAAACTTGTGTGAAGCACTTGGGGGTTCAAAGTGCACACCACAGATCTAGATAAGTTCCTTAGGGGTCTAGTTTCCAAAATGGGGTCACTTGTGGGGGGTTTCCACTGTTTAGGCACATCTGGGGCACTTCAAACGGAACATGACCCCCATCAATGTCTGCATTCCAAAACGTTATTACTTCCCTTCCAAGCCCTGCCGTGCGCCCAAACAGTTTCCCCCCCCCACATATGGGGTATCAGCGTACTCAGGACAAATTGGACAACAACTTTTGGGGTCCAATTTCCTTGGGAAAAATCAAAAATTTGGGACTAAAAAAATCATTTTTGTGGAAAATTGTTTTTTTTTCTCACCCAGGCATTATAAACTTTTGTGAAACACTTGGGGTTCAAAGTGCTCACAACAGATCTAAATAAGTTCCATAGGGGGTCTAGTTTCCAAAATGGTGTCACTTGTGGGTGTTTCCTCTGTTTAGGCACATCAGGTGCTCTCCAAACGCGACATGGCGTCCAATCTCAATTCCAGCCAGTTTGAAAAAGTCAAACGGTGCTCCTTCCTTTACGAGCTCTGCCGTGTGCCCAAACAGTGGTTTTCCCCCACATATGGGGGTATTGGCGTACTCAGGAGAAATTGCACAACAATTTTATCTGTCGATTTTCTCCTTTTACCATTGTGAAAATGAAAAAAGTTTGTAAAAGATAATTTTTGTGACTAAAAAGTTAAATATAAATTTTTTCCTTCCACGTTGCTTCAGATTCTGTGAAGCACCTGAAGGATTAATAAACTTCTTGATTGTGGTTTTGAGTACCTTGAGGGTGCAGTTTTTAGAATGGTGTTACTTTTGGGTATTTTCTGCCATATAGACCCCTCAAAGTGACTTCAAATGTGAGGTGGTCCCTAAAAAAAATGGCTATGTAAATTTTGTTGTAAAAATGAGAAATCGCTGGTCAACTTTTAACCCTTATAATTTCCTAACAAAAAAAAAATTTCATTCCAAAATTGTGCTGATGTGAAGTAGACATATGGCAAATGTTATTTATTAACTATTTTGTGTGACATATCTCTCTGTTATAAAGGAATAAAAATTAAAAGTTTGAAAATTGCAAAATTTTTAAAATTTTCGCCATATTTGTGTTTTTTTCAAAAATACACGCAAGTTATATCGAAGAAATTTTACCACTAACGTGAAGTACAATATGTCTCGAGAAAACAATTTCAGAATCGCGAAGATCCGTTGAAGCGTTCCAGAGTTATAACCTCATAAATAGACAGTGGACAGAATTTTAAAAATTGGCCCAGTCATTAACGTGCAAACCACCCTTGGGGGTGAAGGGGTTAAACAGCTGGCATCTGCCTCTAATAACAGGGGTTGGAGCTAAGCTTGGAACGCTGCTGTAAACCATTTAGATGCCACTGTCATTTTCTGTTAATACTTGGCATTGCCATTAAATGTATCAGTCAATGATGAAAATACGTACTAGCACCCATTGGCCCTCAGTGAAGTTTGCAATTGCTTTTATTCACTACAGATTTATATCGCACTGTCGGGCTGGGTGCCATTTCAATTTTCACCTCAGGCGACAGCAAAGAAAGAAATCAGCCCACACCAAAAACACCTGCTGATCTCTATATACACCTGCTACAGCAGCAATACTTCTCAGAGGAATGAACTGCAGAGCCTCTGCTAGAAATTTGTTTATCGGCAGAGCAGAAAGGGCAGACACTGCACTGTAGACTGTAAAGCACAACCAGGGCATGGTGCTGTTTGCAGTGCTGTGTGTGTGGTCCTCCTCCTCCCTATGAAGACTGCAATTTGTTCCCTTGTTCCTAGTCACTCCACAGCTTTCCTGGGATCCTGGGATGTGGACAGTGAAGAGGAATCTGCAGAGGCAAATTACAGATTCATCATATAGTAGGTCAGATAATTTGTGTTTGTATCAGAGTTTTTGTTAGTGTTTCTATATCAGATTGTGTATACATGAAAAAAAGAAAAGTACTTGAAATTCACACTGTTCAAAAATGCTGAAAAATATGTGTATGAAAGAGACCTAAGGGTATGTTTATGCATGACAGATTATTAAGACTATGTTATTTTTTTTTTTTTAAATAGAAGGTAATTAGCTTACCCAGAATAAGGAAGTTCCACTTTGCATGTAGAATCTTGTAGCATGGTAAGAATCCAAGTGAAAAAATGTGAATTCAGAGAAAAAGATCCTTAAAAAATTTGTAGTTTATTGAAGATCCATTAAAATACAATCCAACCGGGAGCATGCCCAGGATGCTGAGCTGAAACAACGTGGGTGACTGAAGCTCCACCCAGACCCTGCTAAATACCGGCTTTCTAAGCAACGCACAAAACGATTATATACCTGCATTAGGGCCCCTGAGAGTGAAGTCTTCTGCAGCCACAGGCTCCTCCACAGTTTTTACTGTCACAGCTAGGGTTGAGCATTCCGATACTGCAAATATCGGGTATCGGCCGATATTGGTTGTATCGGAATTCCGATTCCGAGTTCCGATATTTTCGTCATATCGGATACCGGAATCGGGATTGTCACTGTCACTGTCAGTGTCCGTCGGTCGGGTCTGTCAGGAGTCAGCGGCACTTACCTGGCAGAAAATCTCCGGCGGTCACGTCCTGGACTGCTTGATGGCCGCAATCTTCTTTCCCCGGCGGTCACATGCAGTTTCTCGCGATAACTGCAGTGACTGCTGGGTAATCCCGGCCGTAAAGCAGTCAGTCCGATGACGTCACCGCCGGGGAAGCAGGTAATCAGCTGTGCTGCGTTGCAATGACAGGCTCTGCCAGTCATTGCGATGTAGCAGAGTTGGATCGTCGTGGGACTGTCGTTATGGACTGCGTCGGACAGGTGGTATACTGTTGGTTTGTTTTTTCCTTTTTTTACAGGAGATCGATGGCGTCGCAGGAATGAGAGAGTAATAAAATTAATGAAAACTGTGTTGTCTCTTTTATTTCATTAAAATACTTTTTTCTTGCTGTGTTTTTTTTTTTACACATTTAATAACTTTGGGATTAATAATGGATCGGTGTCTTATTGACACCTCTCCATTATTAACCGGGCTTATTGTCACCGTGCAATCAACGGTGACATTAACCCCTTATTACCCCGCTTGCCACCGCTACAGGGCAAGTGGGAAGAGCCGGGTAAAGTGCCACAATTGGCACATCTTTTGATGCGCCAAATGTGGGGCTGCTGTAGCCTGGTATTATCAGGCTGTTGAGGGCCAAAATCCATGGGCCTTGACAGTCTTTTAATACCAGGCCGCAGCAGTCTGCATTTTACTTGGCTGGTTAACAAAAATAGGGGGACCCCTACGCCGTTTTTTTTTCGAGGGGATCCCCTATTTTTGTTAACCAGCCAAGCTAAGCAGACTGCTGTGGCCTGGTATTATCAGGCTGGCAAGGTCCATGGATATTGGATCCTTACCAGCCTGAAAAACCAGGCCTCAGCGGTCTGCTTCATCTGGCTGGTTAACAAAAATAGGGGGGACCCCCACGCCAATTTTTTTCGAGGGGATCCCCTATTTTTGTTAATCAGCCAAGATATGCAGACTGCTGTGGCCTGGTATTATCAGGCTGGCAAGGTCCATGGATCTTGGCTCCTTAACAGCCTGAAAATTCAGGCCTCAGCGGTCTGCTTCATCTGGCTGGTTAACAAAAATAGGGGGGACCCCACGCCAATTTTTTTCGAGGGGATCCCCTATTTTTGTTAATCAGCCAAGATATGCAGACTGCTGTGGCCTAGTATTATCAGGCTGGCAAGGTCCATGGATCTTGGCTCTTTAACAGCCTGAAAATCCAGGCCTCAGCGGTCTGCTTCATCTGGCTGGTTAACAAAATAGGGGGGACCCCACGCCATTTTTTTTCGAAGGGAACCCCTATTTTTGTTAATCAGTTCCCTCTGACGTCACTGATTGTGTCCCTGGCTGACCTGAAGTGAAAGTGGAAAGCAATCAATTAAGCTTTCCACTTAAGGGCCCGTCTCACATAGCGATATCGCTACCGAGATCGCTGCTGAGTCACTAGTTTTGTGACGCAGCAGCGAGCTCACCAGCGATATCGCTGTGTGTGACATTCAGCGACGATCAGCCCCCCTGCCGGGTATCGCTGATTGTCGCTGAAATGTCAGGACCTTTTTTTGATCGCTGGTTTCCCGCTGACAGGCACACATCGCTGCGTGTGACAGGCGGGAGACCAGTGATCCGCTGGTAACCAAGGTACACAGCGGGTTTCCAGGCGCGGGGCTGTGCATAGAAACCCGCTGTGTACCTTGGATACCAGCGCCCTGATGCAGGGAGCTGGTATACAAGGTACACAGCAGGTTTCCAAGCGCTGCACGGTGCCTGGAAACCCGCTGTGTACCTTGGTTACCAGCGGATCCCTGGTCTCCCGCCTGTCACACGCAGCGATGCGTGCCTGTCAGCGGGAGACCAGCGATCAAAAAAAGGTCCTGACATTTCTGCGACGATCAGCGATACCCGGCAGGGGGGCTGATCGTCGCTGAATGTCACACACAGCGATATCGCTGGTGAGCTCGCTGCTGCGTCACAAAACTAGTGACTCAGCAGCGATCTCGGTAGCGATATCGCTATGTGAGACGGGCCCTTAAGCGATGTTACCCGCAGTGTCGCTGTCCCAGATCGCTGCCTGAGCTGCCTGTTTGGCAGCTCAGCAGCGATCATGTAGCGATACACCAGCGATCCTGACAAGTGCATATCGTTGTCGGGATCGCTGGTGTATCGTTATGTGACACCCAGCCTTTACTCTCCTGTCAGGCAGGAGAGGAACTCATTCATTTGGGGTTTACTGTGAGGCTGCAGCATTAGCTGCGGTCCCTGCAGTAAACATTAACCCTTTCTGAAGGATTACACCGTGGGACCTGACTGTGCATGGGATAGGTAAGAATAATTTTGCTTTTTTATTTTATTTTTATTACAGGAAATGGTTTTTGCAGTAAAATAAAAGATGGTCAAAAACATGTGTCTTTATTTCATTAAAATGATTTTTAATTAAAGTGTGTGTGTTTTATTTTTATTTCATGCAATAGGATTAATAATTGATAGTTGTCTAATTGACAGCTCTCAATTATTAACCTGGCTTAAGGTCACCTTTCAATAGCAAGGTGGCTTTAACCCCATATTAACCCATTCGCCACCGCTACAGGGCAATGGGAATAGACGGGCAAAGTGCCAGAAAGGGCGAATCTAATTATAGATTTGTCTTTCCTGGGGTGTCTGGGGGCAGATGTTAGTAGCCGGGGGGGGCAAAAATAATGGTCCCTCTCTGGGCTATTATTATCTGCCCCCACTCACTGGCTTTGTCTGTCTGGTTGCGAAAATAGGGCGGGAGCCCACGCATTTTTTTTCAGCAATTTTACACCTCATATATATATATACATGTCATTGAATTTGTGACACATATATATATATATATTTATATTTGTAGTTCATACACTTCTACATAGTATAATAGCCGCTAATTCAATTGCCGGCTTTTGTGAAAATGCAGAACCCGACATGAAATGACACTTGGTGTACATAGGGTTAACCATGTCTTTTCATGTCCTTTGCTATCTAATTTGCACAAACAATTAAATCAGTCTATGTGTGCAAAATTTCACACCTGTAGGGGTTAATTAAAGGTGTAAATTCGTAGCAAAAAAGTCAGTTTTTTTTACAACGAATTTATACCTTTAATTAACCCCTACAGGTGTGAAATTTTGCACACATAGACTGATTTAATTGTTTGTGCAAATTAGATAGCAAAGGACATGAAAAGACATGGTTAACCCTATGTACACCAAGTGTCATTTCATGTTGGGTGACCCGACATGAAATGACACTTGGTGTACATAGGGTTAACCATGTCTTTTCATGTCCTTTGCTATCTAATTTGCACAAACAATTAAATCAGACTATGTGTGCAAAATTTCACACCTGTAGGGGTTAATTAAAGGTGTAAATTCGTAGCAAAAAAGTCCGTTTTTTTTACAACGAATTTACACCTTTAATTAACCCCTACAGGTGTGAAATTTTGCACACATAGACTGATTTAATTGTTTGTGCAAATCAGATAGCAAACAACATGAAAAGACATGGTTAACCCTATGTACACCAAGTGTCATTTCATGTCGGGTGCTTCTGTCTTTTCACTGAAGCCGGCTTTACCCGGCAATTGAATCAGAGGATATTTTACTATGTAGAAGTGTATAAACTATACATATATGTATATATATATATGTCACAATGACATGTATATATATATATATGTATTCTATGTGTGTATATTTAGTGTTTACAAGGAAAGAATGGGGTTTTTTTAGTTGCGATATTTTGTTCCCATAGACTTACATGGGACTTCCGGTATCGGTATCGGGTATCGCCGATATTTTAGTGATATCGGCGATACCATTCCGATTCCGATACTTTAGGATATCGGAAAGTATCGCTCAACTCTAGTCACAGCATTGGATGCCATTTTCTTCAAAGAGCCGGAGGGCTCAGAAGACACAGTGCCATCTTGCCTCGGGTCAGCGTTCCCATCTGTGAAGGATGCTAAGAGCACCTTTGAAGGTAGTAGAGGTCCTGACTAGAGATGGGTGAACTTGAACAGTAAAGTTATTGGCCGAGTACGGCACCCCAAACATCAGGTGTTTCCCACACTGTCATTTGCATGACAGTTTGGGGATCACATATTTGAAAAAAGGCGTGAGCACAAACTGCAGATGGTGCCAAGGTATTGTAGGTTCCCACACCTTGTGATATATATGACAGAACCTGGCACTCAACTTAATGCTGTGAAAAGTAAATTTTATTTATAGTACTATCAAACGTTTCGGTCGCCTGGACTTTCATCAGTTACTACAAAAGTGAAAATAACATAAGATGAGGAATTTATACTAAATAAATATACAAAAAAAAATAAAATGCAAAAAGGAAAATAAATATATACAAAAATACAAAGAAACAAAATATATACAAAGTCATAGGATAATTAGAGATACCATATCCAGAATACACCACAAAATGGTAAAGAGCGCACAGAGGGAAAGGTAATTTAAGAATGATGAAGAGTAATAAATGGTGAATGTGTCATACCGTACTAGCAGATAAACGGCGTTTGCACAAGGAGAATTTTAGATAATTGGTCTATTTGTTGGCATCTATAATTAAAAAGTTTTGGTTAGGTGGATAACGAAAGAGGTGTATTATAGTATTAGGATGGTATCTACGTACCTAGAATCAGCATATGCCCCAAATAGCTAAAGTTGAGCTGAAACAACGTGGGTGACTGAAGCTCCAGCCAGACCATGCTAAATACCAGCTTTCTAAGCAATGCACAAACCGATTACATACCTACATTAGGGCCCCGGAGAGTGAAGTCTTCTGCAGCCACAGGCTACTCCACAGTTGTCACTGTTACAGTATTGGATGCCATTTTCTTCAAAGAGCCGAGGGCTCAGAAGACACATTGCCATCTTGCCTTGGGTCAGCGTTCCCACCTGTGAAGGATACTGAAAGCACCTTTGAAGGTAGTAGAGGTCCTGACTAGAGATGGGTGAACTTGAACAGTAAAGTTACCGGTCGAGTATGGCACTCCAAGCATCAGGTGTTTCCCACACTGTCATTTGCATGACAGTGTGGGAAACACAAACACCGGTGGCTCTGATTGGCGGTTAAATTATTACCGCCGGTCAGAGAGATGCAGTTTCCACGCTGTCAGATGACAGCGTGAGCCAGCAGCTGTGACCGGCGGTAAAAAGGTTAATGCCTGTCACACGTGTCAGATTCTGAGAGATTATGACTCTCATCATCCTATGCTTGCTGTCACTGATAACAGGGAGAGCAGGCACCACTTACGGGAGTATTCATCAGCCAGTGCCTGTACTATAAATAAATAAATAAATAAAATGACTTGAGGTCTATTCTATTTTTGATAACCAGCACAGGCAAAACTGACAGCTACCGGCTGCAACCCTCAGCTGTCAGGTTTATCATAGCTGATTATCAAAAATAGAGGGGTCTCATGTAATTTTTTAAAATTATTTATATTATTATTTAAATAATTTAAAAAATCAGCGTGCGGTCCCCCCCATTTTTGACAACCAGCCAAGCTAAAGCAAACAGCTGGGCTCTGGTATTCTCAGACTGGTAAGGGGCCATGGATATTGGCCCCCCAGCCTAAAAATAGCAGCCCACAGCCGCCCCAGTAAAGGCACATCTATTAGATATGCCAATTCTGGTACTTTGCCTGATGAGGTGGCAAAAAGGGTAATGGATGTGGCGTTAATGTCAGCTGTTTTATGGCCGCTGACATGATTTTACTGCAGATCAAAGCCTGTGTTTGCCGCGCTGTCATGCAGATAACAACGTGGCAAACAGATGTTCAGGCCCCCCATTTATCTGAATGGGATCCAGCTTTGGGTACTGTTTTGGTACCCAAATCAAATTTTTAAATTTTTTAGATGTTCGTCCGAACACAATCTTGCCACCCGCTAAATCAGATCTCCGGTGTGAACAAGTGGCTAACCCGCAGCCACTCAAATAGCATGGGCAGAGCAATGGAACAAATAAACAGTGGCTACTAAAAAACAGAGAGTAGAACAGGCCCCTGGAGGGGATCCCAGCTAACCTCCCACAAAAGTGCAGACAAAAAATGGAAATAGCAAACACGATAGAAACAAGCAGAAAATATCTTATCTGAAAGTAGCAGACGAAGGCAAAACACCAGCTGACTTCCAAATGAACCAGGAAACAACAATTGATCACCGGCGAGGATCATGGGAAGGCAGCTCACTCATATCAGCCCAGTCCGTCTCTCCTGATTGCCAGTCATCGCTCGCAGGTGATGGACTTCAACTATTCAACACTGGTTCAATATCCTCAGCAACCACCAAAGGGAGCCCCAACTCAGAAGTCATTTCCAACATGCTCACAACAGCTCACTTAGAGGGGAGTTTGCTGGCCTCTTATCACAGACCTCTTTATCTGTGACACCATTACCTTCCAGAACAGATAGACTGTGCATTAATAAGAAAAAAAAACATACTGAAGTAGTTAACAGAGAGTACTCAGATCTGGGAAGTTGTAATGTGATCCCAAGCTTTAGCAGGGATGCAGAGACCGTTAACACATTCCCTGCTGCACAGGATGATGATGTGTTTGCTCATGGCCCCCCCTTAACGCCTTCTGAATGGAAAAAGTACCGGAATTGTCTCATCTAAAGAGGGTTTTAGATCTTTTATTGCTGAGTTCAAGTAGGCGTACAGGTACAAAATTGCAATCGTGAGACAGGACATGCAACATATCGCAAGCCAACTGGATCCTCTGGAAAAGGAGCATGATGCCACTAGATCACAAGTGACAGACCTCTAACAGTTAATAAATTCTCAAAAAAGCAGTGAACGAGTTGCAAACCCACATTGAGGATCTTGACAACAGGGGCAGAAGATGTAACATAAAAGTATCAGGTGTCCCTGAACAGGCGGGGCAGGAGGGCGTGAAATAAATGCTTCAATCAATTTTTAATTTTATTCTGGGAGATCCTCTTTCGTCCTCTATTAAGTTTGCCTGAGCTCGTAGGGCCCTGAAACCTAAGGGCTCTTCACCTCATCCTTGGGATATAATCTGTTATTTACATGACTATGAAATTAAATAAAAATGATGAAGGCTAGATCTCAGAGGTTTATCACTTACACAATGTGATACAGATATTTCCAGACCTCTGTCACATAACTGTTTAGAAGAGAAGACACCTCAGGGCTTTATTGAAAACCTTGAAGGATCAGCATATCTTCTATAGGTGGGGCTTTCCATTTTGCATTAACTGCCCGCAAAGATGGGATATCAGCAATCAGATCTTTTTAGGACTTACCCTCATTCTGAGACAAGTTGACCTTGAATATGTCAAAGATTTCAAATTGGGACTTGTTGTTGCCCCCGGATCCACCTCCCCCAGTGGGGCGTCAAAAGTGTAAAAAGAGGAAGGAAACTGTTGGGCTGGGCTAACCTGGCTTCGAGTGGGAGGGGCAGACTTAACTCTTTACTGTCAAAATATTTTTTCTGAATGTTTCTCTTACTGAATTCTTTCTTTTTAGGGACGGTTTGAAAAATTAGGCCCAGTGCTATTGCAGCTTAGCAAAACTAGGACTATGCATTTTCTTTTCTAGTGAGAATTATTGGGTTTTCCGTAACCCAATTATATTTTTTGTCTGGTTGGATGCTATCAAGAAGTATTTAATAATGTTATCGCTAGGGTAACAATTGTTGTAGAGAAATCATATGGAAACCCTAATTTAAAAAGATACAATATTTATTTATTTAATTATCTAAAACCCATCAAAAGGTGGTTAATGCACACTACAAAGTAAAACACACTGTGAAAAAAACAAAAACAAAAACCTTGGAAATATTTACTGCAAATCCCTGGTGTTTTTGCCTATGCATTTTCCTGCCTATTAGCAAAGGTTGGCACCCTAAGGGGAGTAGCTTTGTGGCACGCCCGCTCAGTGATGACAGCCCCTATTCTTCCCTAGATGCACCCTGTAACTGATATTGCCCCCAGACCCTCAGTAGGGAACCACTATTCCTAGACATAGGTCACACCTGCAGATAAAGGGACCCTGTAACCCAAGGTAAAGATTAAAAACATTCAAGTACACATGGCCTGGTGGCTTTTCAAAGTACAGATATATGATATGAGATATGTGATAGTTCTTATACATTAATCCGTAAATCGTTTTTTATCCAAGATGATGTGTTTTATTAATCAAGTCACATAATTCAATGTCCTGTCCACAGTATATATATATATATATATATATATATATATATATATATATATATGTCAGAGAAATACAATATTTACCACATATATACTGTATATAGTACTGGACAAGTGAATGCGGATCAATTGAGGCTATTTCCCTCACTCATCATGGTATAAGGGACTATCATTGGATTTTACTAAATACCAGAGTACTCATCCTGAGATACTGTATATACAACACTGGTCAAATGAAAGCGGATCAATTGAGACTACCATCCTCACTCAGAGTATAAGGAACTGTTATTAGATATTATAAAATGTCAGAGTACTCATTCTGAGTTACATGCCACCCGCCTTCCATTGCCTCAACGCTTTTTGCCCTCGCGGCTCATCAGGAGGCCCGATGCCAAATGGTGTGTCTTGATAGATGATTTCATGCTGTCTACATAGTATTATTGCTTTAACTTATATGAAACTGTCATGTACCTTGTATTGATTCCGGGTGCTTTTCTTGTGTCTTGCTGCCTGGTCTAATTGCGGCCATGTGTGCTACTTGTAGCCCTCACCTTTTATCCCTTATTCATTGTCCTGTTGTTATCATTAAATAAATTGCTATTTTGAATTAGTTCTTTGGACATTTGCACTGATTTTTTGTTGTTGTAATTCTATATGAGTTTCAGTGTGTTCCTACACAATCCAATACATGGACTAGAGGTACAATAATATTTATATCTTCTTACATAATGTGCCAATATGATCTGTTGCACTAGTCCTATCTGTTTTTCTACTTTGTGTTCTTCGTTTTTGTAGCAAGGATTGTCTATCCTCCTCCACCTTCTAGCCTGGTCCAAAACATGACCTGGTTAACCCTTTTCCTTGAATCTCCTATACATGTCCCCTGCCTGATTTTGGAACGTTCTAATGTTAGAATAGTTCTTCCTTATTCTAAAAAATTGGCCCTTAGGGATGCCTTTCCTTAGAGGGGCTGGATGATGACTACTCCAGTGCATGAAACTGTTGTTTAAGTACCACTGGGTTCTTTCTTAATTATGATATCAAGGAATGGTAATTTATTATTATGAATTTCTGATGTAAAACCAAGGCCAATGTTATTAATATTTAGTTTCATGATAAACTTATTGAACTGATCAACTGTTCCTGTCCAGACGACAAATATGTCTTCTCTATATCTATAACAAATTGCCACATACTGGTGCCACCATCTTGTGCCCTCCCCAAAAACTAATGTTTCCTCCCACCAGCCCAGGAACAGATTTGCATACAATGGGGCACATGGACTCCCCATCACAGTGCCCCTGAGCTGGTGGAAGTACTTCCCGTTGAAGGTGAAGGCATTGTGGGAGAGAGTGAACTTGAGAAGGGTCATGACAAACTCACTGTGTCTAGCACAGTCGATGGCCCTCTGTTTAAGAAAGTGGTGGACTCCTTGGATGTCAAATTCATGTAAGATGTTGCTGTAAAGTGCTTCCACATCAATTGATGCAAGCAAAGTATCTTTACCACATAGAGTCCCTCCAGTTTCTGTAATAAGTCATAGGTATCCCTGATGTATGAGGGAAGAGATAAAACAAAGGGGTGACGAATCGTATCTATATAGATACCACAATTTTGGGTCAGTGAATCGACCCCCGGCACAATCGGTCGACCTTTTAATGGACTTAGGCCCTTATGAATTTTGGGCAGTGTATAAAATGTCGCCATCAACAGGTGTGTCGGTAACAAAAAACCATACTCATTCTTTGAGAACAATTCGCTCTCAAGTGCCCTATCCAGAATTTCTGTTAATATTCCCTTATAGGTGGTAATGGGATCTGATTTTAAGACTCCATTATGTATTTCTGTCCTGAAGAATGACATTACACATCTCACAGTATTCAGGAAGATTCATAACTACCAGATTACCCCCTTTATCTGACGATTTTATTACTATTTGTTCATTTTTCCTCATACCTCCCAGCGCCAGTGTTTCATTCTTTGTGAGATTCTGTGGTCCATTTCTATCAATTGCTGGTATTTTCCGTAGATCCTTCTCAACTAGCTGTAGAAAAATGTCTATACTTGTAGTCAAGAGTCTCAGTGGGCCCCTTTAACACAGACCACGATTCATGATGCACAGATACTGCAGAGAAATATGGTATAGTACAATGCCAAACACTTCTCTTCTTCCATTACATGAGTGATATCTATTGTAAATTGTACAATAGCTCAATAACCGCCAAATCTTCACAGCGCACAGTACAGACTGGACAGTACAGTCCTCCATACAATATTATGGGCACCACATAGTCCTCCATACAGTATTATGGGCCAAATATAATGCTCCATAAAGAATATTGGACCCCAAATAATGCTCGATACAGGATACTGGTCCCCATATAATGCTCCATACAAAATATTGAGCTCTCCTTTGCACTGTGCTGCGTTCTGCGCTGTTACGGCTCAGGAAAGGGCGCTGTGGAAAGACTCCCCATTATCATCATCATTGCTTCCCCATTATCATCGCCTCCCCATCATCATCATTGCCTCCCCATCATTATCATCATTGCCTCCCCATCATCATCGCTTCCCCATCATCATCGCTTCCCCATCATCATTATCATTGCCTCCCCATCATCATTGTCTCCCCATCATCAGCATCATCGCCTCCCCAACATCATCACCTCCCCATCATCATCGCCTCCCCATCATTATCATCATTGCCTCCGGGCCCCAGCTCCTCACCACCATCACTGCCTCCCCGCACCACCATCACACATACAGCACCACACACAGACAGCACGGCAGCACTCTCTCACATACACACACACTGATACACACACACACCTCACATCTCACCTGTCCGGCGTCTGCGCTCTCTCTGCCACACAGCCGGCCGCTGAATGATGACGTCATTCAGCGGCGCTGCTGTGACTGGAGCCCGGAGCTGCGGCAGCAGAGGCACGGGGAGAGGTAAGTATTGGCGCTTGCCGGGGCCCTGAGCAAGTGGGGGGCCCAGTAGCGGCGCTGGTACCGCTCTCATCCGCTAACGGGTGCCGGGTATGCCGGGTGCAGACGCCGGCCCTGCTTGTAGTGGCAGCATCTTGACTCTTTTGTTTTTAACATAATACCAAATCTACAGTGGAAGGTGCCACCCATAGATAGGAAGTGCAGAGAAGATTGTTAATAAAAATTAGATTTTTATTGAGATTCAACTTCTTAAAAACATACATAAATGAAACATATTCAACAGAGATGAAGGGAGATTCCAAAAGTAAAAGAAAGGGGGAAAGGGTGGGATATGCCAGCGTGATTCACACCAATATATGCACAGATCACAAGTAACCATGAAACACATATATAACAATATATTAACAAGGCACTAAACATCTCAGAAATAGGAGCATTGAAGCCTCTATCATTGTCATTAGAATGCCCTTAATATAGTAAATGCAGTGAGAAAAAAGGGTATCATAGAACTTGTGAACCTTCCCCATATAAGCCAGCCAAAGGAATGATAGCAATGTTAAGGTGCTGAGTAGCATACATCCAAACATGGACTTTCATAAGGCAATCAACCTAAAATAAATCGTGGGTATTCATCCCATCTACATACCTAAGCGCTGCAAGGCAATAACGCTGACAATGGGGTAGTGCAGGAGTGGAAATCCAGTGGCATTGATTCCCCGCGCCCGACGGGCACCGTTTCGTGTAGTCACTTCTTCCGGGGCTTTTGTTTTTAAGCTCCATAAAGGGGCCTTTACCCCTATCATGATCATGGCTGTTTTCCTTTAGAAGGCCCAGCAGGGCTTGATACCCCTCCATATCATCCTGCAGACCCTGTCGATAGCATTCCTCATGATCATTGTGGATAGAAAACTTACTCTATTTTAATTTCCTACAGAATATATTTGAGATCTTTAATCCATTCCAAACAGTTAAAATGACTCGTGGGCACAAAATTTAGACACCTTATTAAAACATCGTATTCCTCCCTAGACATAGAATGTGAGGACAGATTAATGATTTGTCCTTTATTTAATTAAATTTTGTTCTCAGGAAATTTATTAGGCCCCTTGTAGGTTACTAAAGATATTTGGCGCTCTTGTGCAAAATATTTTTGTTGAGAACTTCAAATTCACAAATGACGTCATTCATCTATCTACCCATGATTCCGAATAGTTTACAATACTATTACAACACATCTGTGGATTTCAGCAGGGTTGTTTATATAAGCAGATATAGTTGATGGAGACTCACTGGTAATCCACACCTTAGAGTATATTAAATCTAAGTTTTTCATTACTAAGAATGAATTTGCTTAATATATTCAAATTGAACATTTGGTGTCTTCTCTGTTTGGCTTAGCCCACTGTTTCCGGATGTCTGTTGGTGCTGTAGGACCTCTATGCTAACTCACATCTTCTGGTCATGTCCTGGGACTATAGAGTTCTTGCTCTTAAATCCCTGATCCACAAGGTACTGTACTCTGAGGTATTTCTGCATCCTTTAATCTATATTCTCAGTATTCATCCCAGGGAAATGGGTAAAAACTCCTCTAAACTGCTCCTTCATATGTTAACAGAGGCTAGATGCCAAATAGCTCTCCATTGCAAGAATCTTTATTAATAATAATCTTTATTTTTATATAGGGCTAACATATTCCGCAGTGCTTTACAGTTTTGCACACATTATGGTCGCTGTCCCCGATGGGGCTCACAATCTAGATTCCCTATCAGTATGTCATGTCAGAATGTGGGAGGAAACCGGAGTACCAGGAGGAAACCCACGCAAACACGGGGAGAACATACAAACTCCTTGCAGATGTTGTCCTTGGTGGGATTCAAACCCAGGACTCCAGCGCTGCAAGGTTGCAGTGCTATCCACTGAGCCACCATGCTGCCCACGCAAGAAGAACACCCACTCTTTACAGGACTTGCTCTACAGAATTTCTGATATTAGGAGAATGGAATATATGACTGCTGTCCTGAATGCAGGGATTGAATTATTTAAGTCAATTTGGGCACCCTGGGATTATTTTTGGGCTTAACATAATGGATAATTATTTTTCTCCTCCCCTATTTCCTCATTCTCCTGTGTGTTTATGTCTTTTGTCCATTCTCAGTCCTTGGTTATGTTATAGATTGAACATGGCTTGATAATAGAATCTAGTATTAAGTTGATTGCTTATGCTGTGCGTTTGCTGAGATTTTGCAGGTAGTTGTCTGCTGGATCTCTGTGTTTTATTGTGTTTTTTTTAATCCCTGGATAAAAGTTTCATTGTGTTTTACTTTGCCTGATAAAAAATCATGGGAATATTATATATCTAATATATAAAGCTGAATGTATGTATGTGTGTATGTATTTGGGTATGTTTGTCCGGGATTGGAATCCGCACCGTCGCACTTATGGGCATGAAATTTTGCACGCCCGCACGTCTCGACCCCGAAAGAGTCCTAGGCTATGTTTTGAATCGAAATTTTAACCCCGCGCGTTCCAAATCGCCAAACAATTTTGGCCCTATCTACATAATGGGGAGAAAGCTGAATGCTTGTGTGTATGTCCGGCATAGGAATCTGCATTTACGGGCATGAAATTTTGCACACCCGCACGTCTCGACCCCGGGAGCGTCATAGGCTAGGTTTTGAGTCAAAATTTTAACCTCGCGCATTCCAAATCTGCAAATAATTTTGGCCCGGGATAGGAATCTGCACCGTTGTACTTACGGGCATTAAATTTTGCATGCCTGCACATCTCAACCCCAGGAGCATCATAGGCTATGTGTTGAATGGAAATTTTAACCCCCGCACGTTCCAAATCGCCAAACTATTTTGGCCCTATCTACATAATGGGGAGAAAGCTGAATACTTGTATATAGATATAATCATTACAATTTGTTATAACTAACCGTAGTTAGGTACTATGCCCGGGCAGCGCCGGGCTCTTCAGCTAGTATATATATATTATAATTTTTCAAAAATCTCAATAAAAATTACAGTTTAAAAAAAATAATTAAATCCAACACGTCAGAACAGCAGACGCATTTCAGACAATATATTTACTCATTACTTGAATGATTGGATTTTGATGAATCTTCATTCAATAAACTACAATTTTTTTAAGGAACTCTTTTTGCTGGATTCACATTTTTTATCTTATCTTTTTCATATGCTGGCAAAAATCCATGTACATGACCTACGAAAAAAACTATAAATGGAAGTAAATTTTATTTGCACAAATTAATGCAACAAATTTGCCATACACAAATACACAGATCTGCTTGTTCTGGAAATATACCCTTTTGCTTATGTGATCACTTTAGGATTGCACTGAACTTATACCATCGGTCCTTAGAGTATATTGCATTAAGACGTTAGTGCTTACTGCATGATTAGCCCAGTCCCAGCAGTGCATCTCACATTACTTTCACATTGACACATTTATTGGGGCTTTTCTCATTAACATCTTAAAGGTAATTGATACTTTCCAGTATTTTTTAACCAATGACAGAAACAGATTCAAGTAGGTAAGGTAGAAAACGTTATCATATGGAAAGCTTTTAGTGTTACAATATAGAAATTAGATTGAATGTGATCTTAGGCATAAATGGAATTTACAATTATGTTCTACAGTCATGGCCAAAAGTTTTGAGAATGACACAAATATTAATTTTTACAAAGTCTACTGCTTCACTTTTTCTAATGGCAATTTGCATATACTCCAGAATGTTATAAAGAGTGATCAGCTTAACAGCAATTACTTGCAAAGTCAATATTTGGCTAGAAAATGAACTTTATCCCCCAAAACACATTTCAACATCATTGCAGCCCTGCCTTAAAAGGACCAGCTAACCTCTTTTCAGTGATTGCTCCATTAACACAGGTGTGGGTGTTGATGAGGACATGGCTGGAGATCAATCTGTCATGATTAAGTAAGAATGAGACCACTGGACACTTTAAAAGGAGGCTGGTGCTTGACATCATTGTTTCTCTTCTGTTAACCATGGTTATCTCTAAAGAAACACATGCAGTCATCATTGCAATGCACAAAAATGGCCTAACAGGGAAGAGTATCGCAGCTAGAAAGATTGCACCTCAGTCAACAATCTATCGCATCATCAAGAACTTCAAGGAGAGAGGTTCCATTGTTGCCAAAAAGGCTTCAGGGCGCCCAAGAAAGACCAGCAAGCGCCAGGACCGTCTCTTAAAAGTGTTTCAGCTGCGAGATCAGGCTACCAGCAGTGCAGAGCTTGCTCAGTAATGGCAGCAGGCAGGTGTGAGTGTATCTGCATGCACTGTGAGGCGGAGACTCTTGGAGCAAGGCCTGGTCTCAAGGAGAGCAGCAAAGAAGCCACTTCTCTCCAGAAAAAACATCATGGACAGACTGATATTCTGCAAAAGGTACAGGCAGTGGACTGCTGAGGACTGGGGTAAAGTTATTTTCTCTGATGAATCCCCTTTTCAATTGTTTGGGACATCAGGAAAATGCCTCATTCGGAGAAGACAAGGTGAGCGCTACCACCAGTCTTGTCTCATGCCAACTGTTAAGCATCCTGAAACCATTCATGTGTGGGGTTGCTTCTCAGCCAAGGGAATCGGCTCTCTCACAGTCTTGCCTAAAAACACAGCCATGAATAAAGAATGGTACCAGAATGTCCTCCAAGAGCAACTTCTCCCAACCCTCCAAGAGCAGTTTGGCGATCAACAATGCCTTTTCCAGCATGATGGAGCACCTTGCCATAAAGCAAAGGTGATAACTAAATGGCTGAGGGAACAAAACATAGAGATTTTGGGTCCATGGTCTGGAAACTCCCCAGATCTTAATCCCATTGAGAACTTGTGGTCAATCATCAAGAGACAGGTGGACAAACAAAAACCTAAAAATTCTGACAAAATGAAAGCATTGATTGTGCAAGAATGGACTGCTATCAGTCAGGATTTGGTCCAGAAGTTGATTGAGAGCATGCCAGGGAGAGGTGCAGAAGTCCTGAAGAAGAAGGGTCAACACTGCAAATATTGACTTGCTGCATTAGCTCATTCTAACTGTCAATATAAGCTTTTGTTACTCATATGTTTGCAATTATTATATTTCTGTCTGTGATAAAAACATCTGTCAAACACACATAAAAACCAGAGGGCAGCAGATCATGTGAAAATATAATATTTGTGTCATTCTCAAAACTTTTGGCCAAGACTGTACTTATTCTGGAACAGTTTTTTTTTTACTTCTCTACCCCTCTATTCCAAAGTTTAGCCCCCTGATAATAATGGTGTTACTTTCCCCTTTAACCAACTGGATGTATACCATGGAGCTTCTCAGTGGGTGTGACCATGTTTTGATTAGCTAGCATCAGAGGAGAAAAGGTAAAATTGGTCCATTATTACCAGGGGTCATAACTTTGGAGCACAGGGGCACAAAAGAAAAAAATAAACTGGAGGTGTAGCGCCAATTAAATTAAATGAAAAAAATACAGTAAAAGATCCTCTTTAACTAATACATTTTAAATCCAATTACTTAAAAACTTTAAATGCAAATTGCCTCTTCAGAAAAAAAGAGGACTTGAACTCTATAGCACCACCTGTGGGAAGTAGCGATCCTACAATCGGCATGGAAAGTCTATAAGTCCCTGAGAAAAGTCAGACTGCACTCAGATGACATCCAAGCACGGTCTGATTTTCACAGGCTGACCGAATGGTGAAGGTGCAGATTCCGAGAAAAAAATACTGCTGTGTGAATGTGGCCTTAACTAGAAACATTTTTCCATATTCTCTGATTCTAGCACTTGATTACGGCCATTCCTTACAGACCATGCTTTTCGTATTAGATGTGTGTGATTGCAAAAAGAAAAAAAAGAGTAGAAGAAAAAATAAACACTGTATGGCCAAGGGATGACTGACAGTTTAACTGCCTTGCAATGATAAGATATTCAATGTGTTCTCGGGTTAGCCATGAATTAAAACAAACAGCCTAATTGCACATTTGATTGATACTGGAGTAAATAAAAAAGTGCCATTTGTTTAGTATAATTTAATTATGTTCTTGTTGGTCTTGAATTAGTTCAAGCTTATTGAAATAGATTATATGTAGCTACTGTACTATTATACTGTACATCTTCTCATTATAATAGATGGGGCAGTGTGGGGTTACAGCAATATGCTATTTAACTAAGGAGAGAACAACGACACAAAAATGAATTCTTACGACATAACACCAGTGATGGATTTTAATATCCATTACACTGATATACATTTTAGGACTAGGAAGGTGTATGTAATAGTCCAAATTATAGATGAGTGGATCAGACAAAATTAAAATTTGCATGTCTGAGTGAATTTTATTAGTAAATTCTATTTGCAGAGAAGTTATTCTCTGCAAATTTAATGTCAGCTATTATGCTTTGTCTATTCAGAACCCAGATCATAATAAAATATGTAAAAAAAAGAATTCTGCTCACTCTCTGCTTATCTGTCTAGCAACTCCCACTGCTCCATGCCTGCTGTCCGGTCTTTCGGGTCTTTGTCATGTCCAATCTCCAGCCCGATGGTGACTTCAGGCTGAATCGTCCAGGCAGGAACAGGCCATACTGTTCGCTGCACATGCTCTGGGGCCTACCTGCAGCCATAAGACCCAGCTTAGAGTGAAAAACAGGCTGGAAATGTGATACCACAGAGGACTGGACAGAAGGAAGAGAGCAGTGGGGGGCTTCCTAGAAGGTAGCATCCAACAAAAGATTTAAAAAAAAAATATATATATACTCACCTCAACACTCATTTTTCCAGAAATCCCCATTACTCCCTGTGTGTTATGTGGTTTACCATTAAGTCACATCTATAGCTCCGAGTTCACTCTAAACTGGGGCTTCCAACTGTGATTAGACCATGGAGCATGCACTGTGAACTCTGGAGCCTGGGCATGGCTGTAAGCCCCCCTGCTTAGAATGAACATTGGGCTAGATATGTGAAGTGAAGGAGGCGTGGATGACTGGACACTAGGCAGAGAGTTGAGGGAACAGCAAGAAAGATAAATTGTGATGTAACTTTTTCTTCTCTATTTTAACCTTTTCAGCTGGCAAACATTTTGCTGAATTTGAGTGGGGCAAAGAAAACCATATTCTCGAGAATACAGATTTTTGTAAAATTTAAGTAGAATTCAATTTCACTTGAGTAAATTTTCCCATCGCTAGTCTAAATTTATAAAATTTAAGTGACTGTGTCATGCTTCTGGAGTCAAACTCTTGTTTCTGTGTTCTGTGGTAGGCATCTCTTCCCTCTGAGCAACAAAAGATACACCTTTTTTGAGTGTTTTCCTTCTGTAACCTTTGTTTCTGTTTTTTTTGGGTAACACTTACTGTGTTTGTCTGTCCTAACACCTGTCGGGTGCAGCTTTAAACACCTTCCCGTACTGGTGCTTCCTGCTGGTGATAGACTTTGTCGGATTCATTCACTGTGCTGTAGTGTGTGTTGGTTGCCGCTGTTTTGTGTCTGATTCCTTTACTCCTTAGGTAACTGCATCACTAGAAATCAAAGGAGCTGCTAAGATTAGGGTCTCAATCTCTGTGGTTAAGCAAAGACAGACCAGGGTCAGAGAAGGGCGTTTCATTGTCTGAATAGGGACCTCTCAGATACAGGTGTTTGTCTCCCTGTTTTGTACGTTACTCGTGTGAATGTGCTTTGGCAGTCATAACAGGCTGTTTAATATAGACTATTGCCTTTTATTTAAAATTGTCCTCCTTTCTGCAAGTTTGCTCCAGGTTAATGTGGAAACTTGGCATCCGCCTTTGACATTATCACCCAAGGCCAATGAGGTCAGTGTCATCTCTACAAGACAAAATTTATGGGCTTATATTAGCTTCTACGGCTATGAAATACTCTCCATATACCATTTTTAATCCATCTTGGCTTGGATTCTAATCATTTTTCACCTTATATTTTCCACACACTATGCTATATTAATACTTGTGGGGTCAACTTTTTGCATTCAATATCTTATCCACATTATTTACATTCAGACACTCATATATTATCTATTGCATATATTTTTAATGTTTACTTCTCATTGATATACTGTATTATACTGGTCTCCTTGTTGCTTACATTCCAATTATTCATTGTATGCATTCTGTATGGATGTTCTAAAGTCCAAGAAGAATGGGAGATTTTTCTTAATGAAATTCTTACTGCATAATCAGTAACAATCCCCAAAAGAAGGAAGAATTAGAAGCATTTAAAGATACCAGGATTGATGGGATGAACACTGAACTAAAACATTTGTTAAATAGGAAAAAAATGTATATTAAATGGAAATAGGGGGGCATATCTAAAGAAGAATATAATGCAGTTTGCAGGGCAAGAGTTAGAAGAGCTAAAGCCAGTAATGAAGTGAGGCTTGCAATAGCAATAAAAAATGATTTGGGGGTATGCCAAAAGCAAAAGAAAAGTCAAAGATGCTACAGGATTTTTACAGTGTGAAAAGGGTGAAGTGGTCAAAAATGATGTTGAGAAGGCCGAACGTTTAAATTCCTATTTTGCATCTGTATTCTCTAAGAAAGCAATTTTAACATCAATTGATCTTCAAAGTGCTATTGAAGGAATAAAAGAATCCACATTATCTATAAATGGAGAGATGGTGAGGGAACACTTAGCTAATTTAAATTGATATAAATGTCCTGGTCCAGATGAATTACATCCTAGGGTACTGAAAGGGTTAGCGGAGGAAATTGCAGAACTACTAGCCAGAATCTTTGAATCCTGGAGAACAGAAGTCACAGAAGATTAGAGAAGAGCAAAATGTTGTCTCTATCTTCAAAAAGGAAAAAAGATGGAGCCAGGAAATTACAGGCCAGTGAGCCTTACTTTTATATCAGGAAAGATGTTGGAACAAATTATTAAACAGTATGTATGTAAGAATTTGGAAAAGAATACAATAATTAACCAAGTGCCAGCATGGAATTGTAGCAAACAAGTCATGCCAGACTAATCTAATTTTCTTCTATGGAGGAATCACTGACTGGGTAAATCAAGGAAAAGTGGCAGATATAGTATATCTCAACTTCAGCAAAGCATTGATAAAGTATTTCATACTATCCTCACTGAAAAAATGACCAAGTATGGGATTGACAAAACTACGGTTAGGTGGATTCATAACTAGCTCAGTGATCTTAAGGGTATGCCACACTAAACAACATCGCTAACGGGATCGCTAAAAAACGTCACTATTTAGCGATCCCGTTAGCGATGTTGTAGTGTGCGGCATCTACCAGCGACGAGCTCCCTGCTGAGATCCTGCTGTGATCTCGCTCGTCGCTGGAATCGTTCCGGACCCTATTTTATCGCCGGCGCTCCCGCTGGGTAAGTATAATCGCTAAGTGTAGCACCTTTTCTTAGCGATTTAGCGGTACTTTTGTACCGCTAAAGTCGTTAAGGAGATCGCTAACCGCTATAGCGTCCTTAACGACATCGCTAAGTTAGGTAGCTACTAGCGATATAGAAACAATCCCGCTAGCGATCTCATTAGTATGCGACGCTAACGAGATCGCTAGCGGGATTGTGTAGTGTGGCAGTACCTTTACTCAAAGAGTCGTGATAGGATAGTTAACACTAGAGAAAAACAAAGAAAGGATTCAGAAAGATCCACCGTGCTGCCCACGCAAGAAGAACACCCACTCTTTACAGAACTTGCTCTACAGAATTTCTGATATTAGGAGAATGGAATATATGACTGCTGTCCTGAATGCAGGGATTGAATTATTTAAGTCAATTTGGGCACCCTGGGATTATTTTTGGGCTTCACATAATGGATAATTATTTTTCTCCTCCCCTATTTCCTCATTCTCCCTGTGTGTTTATGTCTTTTGTCCATTCTCAGTCCTTGGTTATGTTATAGATTGAACATGGCTTGATAATAGAATCTAGTATTAAGTTGATTGCTTATGCTGTGCGTTTGCTGAGATTTTGCAGGTAGTTGTCTGCTGGATCTCTGTGTTTTATTGTGTTTTTTTTAATCCCTGGATAAAAGTTTCATTGTGTTTTACTTTGCCTGATAAAAAATCATGGGAATATTATATATATATATATATTATAATTTTTCAAAAATCTCAATAAAAATTACAGTTTAAAAAAAATAATTAAATCCAACACGTCAGAACAGCAGACGCATTTCAGACAATATATTTACTCATTACTTGAATGATTGGATTTTGATGAATCTTCATTCAATAAACTACAATTTTTTTAAGGAACTCTTTTTGCTGGATTCACATTTTTTATCTTATCTTTTTCATATGCTGGCAAAAATCCATGTACATGACCTACGAAAAAAACTATAAATGGAAGTAAATTTTATTTGCACAAATTAATGCAACAAATTTGCCATACACAAATACACAGATCTGCTTGTTCTGGAAATATACCCTTTTGCTTATGTGATCACTTTAGGATTGCACTGAACTTATACCATCGGTCCTTAGAGTATATTGCATTAAGACGTTAGTGCTTACTGCATGATTAGCCCAGTCCCAGCAGTGCATCTCACATTACTTTCACATTGACACATTTATTGGGGCTTTTCTCATTAACATCTTGGTAATTGATACTTTCCAGTATTTTTTAACCAATGACAGAAACAGATTCAAGTAGGTAAGGTAGAAAACGTTATCATATGGAAAGCTTTTAGTGTTACAATATAGAAATTAGATTGAATGTGATCTTAGGCATAAATGGAATTTACAATTATGTTCTACTTATTCTGGAACAGTTTTTTTTTTTTACTTCTGTGCCCCTCCATTCCAAAGTTTAGCCCCTGATAATAATGGTGTTACTTTCCCCTTTAACCAACTGGATGTATACCATGGAGCTTCTCAGTGGGTGTGACCATGTTTTGATTAGCTAGCATCAGAGGAGAAAAGGTAAAATTGGTCCATTATTACCAGGGGTCATAACTTTGGAGCACAGGGGCACAAAAGAAAAAAATAAACTGGAGGTGTAGCGCCAATTAAATTAAATGAAAAAATACAGTAAAAGATCCTCTTTAACTAATACATTTTAAATCCAAATACCTAAAAACTTTATATGCAAATTGCCTCTTCAGAAAAAAAGAGGACTTGAACTCTATAGCGCCACCTGTGGGAAGTAGCGATCCTACAATCAGCATGGAAAGTCTAAAAGTCAGACTGCACTCAGATGACATCCAAGCACGGTCTGATTTTCACAGGCTGACAGAATGGTGAAGGTGCAGATTCCGAGAAAAAAATACTGCTGTGTGAATGTGGCCTTAACTAGAAACATTTTTCCATATTCTCTGTTTGCATGATTCTAGCACTTGATGACGGCCATTCCTTACAGACCATGCTTTTCTTATTAGATGTGTTTGATTGCAAAAAGAAAAGAAAGAGTAGAAGAGAAAATAAACACTGTATGGCCAAGGGATGACTGACAGTTTAACTGCCTTGCAATGATAAGATATTCAATGTGTTCTCGGGTTAGCCATGAATTAAAACAAACAGCCTAATTGCACATTTGATTGATACTGGAGTAAATAAAAAAGTGCCATTTGTTTAGTATAATTTAATTATGTTCTTGTTGGTCTTGAATTAGTTCAAGCTTATTGAAATAGATTATATGTAGCTACTGTACTATTATACTGTACATCTTCTCATTATAATAGATGGGGCAGTGTGGGGTTACAGCAATATGCTATTTAACTAAGGAGAGAACAACGACACAAAAATGAATTCTTACGACATAACACCAGTGATGGATTTTAATATCCATTACACTGATATACATTTTAGGACTAGGAAGGTGTATGTAATAGTCCAAATTATAGATGAGTGGATCAGACAAAATTAAAATTCGCATGTCTGAGTGAATTTTATTAGTAAATTCTATTTGCAGAGAAGTTATTCTCTGCAAATTTAATGTCAGCTATTATGCTTTGTCTATTCAGAACCCAGATCATAATAAAATATGTAAAAAAAAGAATTCTGCTCACTCTCTGCTTATCTGTCTAGCAACTCCCACTGCTCCCTGCCTGCTGTCCGGTCTTTCGGGTCTTTGTCATGTCCGATCTCCAGCCCGATGGTGACTTCAGGCTGAATCGTCCAGGCAGGAACAGGCCATACTGTTCGCTGCACATGCTCTGGGGCCTACCTGCAGCCATAAGACCCAGCTTAGAGTGAAAAACAGGCTGGAAATGTGATACCACAGAGGACTGGACAGAAGGAAGAGAGCAGTGGGGGGCTTCCTAGAAGGTAGCATCCAACAAAAGATTTAAAAAAATATATATATATACTCACCTCAACACTCATTTTTCCAGAAATCCCCATTACTCCCTGTGTGTTATGTGGTTTACCATTAAGTCACATCTATAGCTCTGAGTTCACTCTAAACTGGGGCTTCCAACTGTGATTAGACCATGGAGCATGCACTGTGAACTCTGGAGCCTGGGCATGGCTGTAAGCCCCCTGCTTAGAATGAACATTGGGCTAGACATGTGAAGTGAAGGAGGCGTGGATGACTGGACACTAGGCAGAGAGTTGAGGGAACAGCAAGAAAGATAAATTGTGATGTAACTTTTTCTTCTCTATTTTAACCTTTCAGCTGGCAAACATTTTGCTGAATTTGAGTGGGGCAAAGAAAACCATATTCTCGAGAATACAGATTTTTGTAAAATTTAAGTAGAATTCAATTTCACTTGAGTAAATTTTCCCATCGCTAGTCTAAATTTATAAAATTTAAGTGACTGTGTCATGCTTCTGGAGTCAAACTCTTGTTTCTGTGTTCTGTGGTAGGCATCTCTTCCCTCTGGGCAACAACAGATACACCTTTTTTGAGTGTTTTCCTTCTGTAACCTTTGTTTCTGTTTTTTTTGGGTAACACTTACTGTGTTTGTCTGTCCTAACACCTGTCGGGTGCAGCTTTAAACACCTTCCCGTACTGGTGCTTCCTGCTGGTGATAGACTTTGTCGGATTCATTCACTGTGCTGTAGTGTGTGTTGGTTGCCGCTGTTTTGTGTCTGATTCCTTTATTCCTTAGGTAACTGCATCACTAGAAATCAAAGGAGCTGCTAAGATTAGGGTCTCAATCTCTGTGGTTAAGCAAAGACAGACCAGGGTCAAAGAAGGGCGTTTCATTGTCTGAATAGGGACCTCTCAGATACAGGTGTTTGTCTCCCTGTTTTGTACGTTACTCGTGTGAATGTGCTTTGGCAGTCATAACAGGCTGTTTAATATAGACTATTGCCTTTTATTTAAAATTGTCCTCCTTTCTGCAAGTTTGCTCCAGGTTAATGTGGAAACTTGGCATCCGCCTTTGACATTATCACCCAAGGCCAATGAGGTCAGTGTCATCTCTACAATAGAGTTGAGCGATACTTTCCGATATCCTAAAGTATCGGAATCGGAATGGTATCGCCGATATCACTAAAAAATCGGCGATACCCGATACCGATACCGGAAGTCCATGTAAGTCTATGGGAACAAAATATCGCAACTAAAAAAACCCCATTCTTTCCTTGTAAACACTAAATATACACACATAGAATACATATATATATATATATACATGTCATTGTGACATATATATATACATATATGTATAGTTTATACACTTCTACATAGTAAAATATCCTTTGATTCAATTGCCGGGTAAAGCCGGCTTCAGTGAAAAGACAGAAGCACCCGACATGAAATGACACTTGGTGTACATAGGGTTAACCATGTCTTTTCATGTCGTTTGCTATCTGATTTGCACAAACAATTAAGTCAGACTATGTGTGCAAAATTTCACACCTGTAGGGGTTAATTAAAGGTGTAAATTCGTTGTAAAAAAAACGGACTTTTTTGCTACGAATTTACACCTTTAATTAACGCCTACAGGTGTGAAATTTTGCACACATAGTCTGATTTAATTGTTTGTGCAAATTAGATAGCAAAGGACATGAAAAGACATGGTTAACCCTATGTACACCAAGTGTCATTTCATGTCGGGTCACCCGACATGAAATGACACTTGGTGTACATAGGGTTAACCATGTCTTTTCATGTCGTTTGCTATCTAATTTGCACAAACAATTAAATCAGACTATGTGTGCAAAATTTCACACCTGTAGGGGTTAATTAAAGGTGTAAATTCGTTGTAAAAAAAACGGACTTTTTTGCTACGAATTTACACCTTTAATTAACCCCTACAGGTGTGAAATTTTGCACACATAGTCTGATTTAATTGTTTGTGCAAATTAGATAGCAAAGGACATGAAAAGACATGGTTAACCCTATGTACACCAAGTGTCATTTCATGTCGGGTTCTGCATTTTCACAAAAGCCGGCAATTGAATTAGCGGCTATTATACTATGTAGAAGTGTATGAACTACAAATATAAATATATATATATATGTGTCACAAATTCAATGACATGTATATATATATATATATGAGGTGTAAAATTGCTGAAAAAAAATGCGTGGGCTCCCGCCCTATTTTCGCAACCAGACAGACAAAGCCAGTGAGTGGGGGCAGATAATAATAGCCCAGAGAGGGACCATTATTTTTGGCCCCCCCCGGCTACTTAACATCTGATCCCAGACACCCCAGAAAGGGCAAATCTCTAATTAGATTTGCCCTTTCTGGCACTTTGCCCGTCTATTCCCATTGCCCTGTAGCGGTGGCGAATGGGTTAATAAGGGGTTAAAATGACCTTGCAATTGAAAGGTCACTTTAAGCCAGGTTAATAATTGAGAGCTGTCAATTAGACAACTATCAATTATTAATCCTATTGTATGAAAGAAAAATCAAACACACACACTTTAATAAAAAAGAAGTTTAATGAAATAATCACACAGTTTTTGACCATATTTTATTTACCTGCTAAAACCATTTCCTGTAATAAAAATAAAATAAAAAAGCAAAATTATTCTTACCTATCCCATGCACAGTCAGGTCCCACGGTGAAATCCTTCAGAAAGGGTTAATGTTTACTGCAGGGACCGCAGCTAATGCTGCAGCCTCACAGTAAACCCCAAATGAATGAGTTCCTCTCCTGCCTGACAGGAGAGTAAAGGCTGGGTGTCACATAACGATACACCAGCGATCCCGACAACGATATGCACTTGTCAGGATCGCTGGTGTATCGCTACATGATCGCTGCTGAGCTGCCAAACAGGCAGCTCAGGCAGCGATCTGGGACAGCGACACTGCGGGTAACATCGCTTAAGGGCCCGTATCACATAGCGATATCGCTACCGAGATCGCTGCTGAGTCACTAGTTTTGTGACGCAGCAGCGAGCTCACCAGCGATATCGCTGTGTGTGACATTCAGCGACGATCAGCCCCCCTGCCGGGTATCGCTGATCGTCGCAGAAATGTCAGGACCTTTTTTTGATCGCTGGTTTCCCTCTGACAGGCACGCATCGCTGCGTGTGACAGGCGGGAGACCAGCGATCCGCTGGTAACCAAGGTACACAGCGGGTTTCCAGGCACCGCGCAGCGCTTGGAAACCTGCTGTGTACCTTGGATACCAGCTCCCTGCATCAGGGCGCTGGTATCCAAGGTACACAGCGGGTTTCTAGGCACAGCCCCGCGCCTGGAAACCCGCTGTGTACCTTGGTTACCAGCGGATCGCTGGTCTCCCGCCTGTCACACGCAGCGATGTGTGCCTGTCAGCGGGAAACCAGCGATCAAAAAAAGGTCCTGACTAGAGTTGAGCGATACTTTCCGATATCCTAAAGTATCGGAATCGGAATGGTATCGCCGATATCACTAAAATATCGGCGATACCCGATATCGATACCGGAAGTCCCATGTAAGTCTATGGGAACAAAATATCGAAATTAAAAAAAACCCATTGTTGCCTTGTTGGTTAATTGTACATGAAGGAAAACAAGAAAGAGTAATGTAGAATGTATTGGGGAAGGTTGAGGAGACATTAAAGGCATAGATGTTTAACCCAATCAAATGGAATAGCATAAATATTTTTTTTTTTAAAGATGTTCGGATTGACGAAGAAATTGACAATGTTAACGTTTTTTATATTTTGGCAAATATGTATATTACACAACTTCCATGCTCTTCATCTTCACCTTTTTAACTTTTCACACACTTTCTCCTTCATAATCTTCTGCAGCATCATCTTTTTCATCAAATTATTCTTCATCTTCACCTTCTTTATCTTCTTCTTAAACTTCTTGCTATTCATCTTTGTTAACATTACTCATATTCTTCTTATTAAACTATTATTCTTATTCATATTCTGCTTCATCTTCTTCATCATATTCTTATTTGTGACAGAGAATCCTGTACTTGTAATCTGTCAAAGTATGAATTTTTCATCCTTCCGTTCTTGCTGTCACAAAAGATTTAAATTACAACAGTATTTGTCCGTGTTCAGTTTAGCCTGCAGCAGCAGGCATTTTCCAGGGGCACCACGAGGAGGAACGGACTCACCCCCATACACTGCTTAGTCTTCTTCTGCTTAGAATTTAGAGCATATATTTTGCTCTTCATTTTGGTCTTATACTTCATGTTCTTCTGCTTTTAGATCTTCTGCTTATTGTTCTTGTGTCTCTTGTTCCGTATCTTGTATTTGTAGCACAATCTTGTACCAGCTGATGTTACTGGGACACGGTTACTAAGCAGGAGGTACCTGTGCTCCAAAGCACTACCAAGGACCAGCAGACGTTGCTGGAACTCGGATACCGAGATGGAGGCACCTAGACCAAAGGCACTGCGGAGAACCAGTTGACGGTACTGGAACCCGGAGGGGCAGCAGAAGGAAAAGAGCCAATGGCACAACCGAGGACCAGCTGACGTTACTGGGACACGGTTACTAAGCAGGAGGTACCTGTGCTCCAAAGCACTACCAAGGACCAGCAGACGTTGCTGGAACTCGGATACCGAGATGGAGGCACCTAGGCCAAAGGCACTGCGGAGAACCAGTTGACGGTACTGGAACCCGGACGGGTAGCAGAAGGTACAAGAGCCAATGCAAGTAACGAGGACCAGCTGACTGTGCTGGAACCCGGAGGGGCAGCAGAAGGAAAAGAGCCAATGGCACAACCGAGGACCAGCTGACGTTACTGAACCCCAGTAACACAGGAGCAAGTGTTGACTGTGCTAACAGCACTTCCGAGCAACAACTGGCGGTGTTGGAGCCCAGGGTCAAGGAGGATGTTTAAATACTAGATCAAGTAATTTCCTTGTTACCTGTCAATTTTAAATGTCTATACTTCAAACAAGAGAAAGATAACCTTTACTACCATAAGATGATGATTTCATTTAAACTAATATCTAGATAAATAAAGAATTGACAAACATAAACACATACATTAACATGTTGAACAGCAATGCAAACCACAAAATAAATTAGTTAAGGAATCTGCTATACGGTTGTACATAAAAGCATACAAGTACATATCTGAATCCATTAATGATGGATAAGTAACAGTATGTACACCATTTTTATTGTATAGACAATGAATGTCTGACTTCAAAACATCATCAGCATTACAAGTTATCTGTGACATTACTAAAATGTTACATTTGCTGAATAATGTCACTAAACAGTTTATACAAAATTATACAATTTCCATCATGTAATACTCATAATATGTGGCAATAATCATGTTTATTAACAAACATAACCTTTAAAAAGTGCATAGTGCATAGCGAAAATTGCTATTTATGCCTGACTGTCGACTTGCAAGCATGACAACGGATAGATAAGGTATATATAGATGAGACTGCATAGCCACAGATGGTGAATGGCGATGTAATACTGTACCTCAATAAAGTGTGCGTCACTACTACATAATTTTTTTTATATAGCTTTATAAACAGGGTACGTGGATGTATGCTTGCGCCTTTGTTTTGACGCACAGACTGCCTTCCTGCTGAGACGCGTTGGGTAGTGAACAGTTGTGTGCAGTGTTCACTGTAGTCTGAGGTTTTCCTTTTTGGAGTGCAGATCACGCTCCAGTTAGTTCTTCAACCACTGCTGGTTGTAGTCTGCTGAGCGTGTGTCACTGGCACATCCTTGAAATTTTTCTCTAATTGTTGCTGCTCCATTCTATTACAAATAAATAAAATCTATTAGTGTGACGCGCTTCCATCCGTATACAATACATTGGTTGCAAACACTATAGAAGTACACAAAGGGGCCTTTCACACCTACTGAACAGTTGTGTGCAGTGTTCACTGCAGTCTCTGCGGAATAACCACACTTAGGCCTTATAACTTTTCAGACTTTCTTTATCAATCTACCAAGATGAAGAAGGCAGGGAGTAAGGCACGTGGTCGTGGAGTTTCTTCAGGGAGAGGACGTGGGGATTCTGTGGCTGCTGCGGCCCCCAGTGACACAGCATCCACCAGTTTTCCCCGGGCCGTGAGCGTTCCTTTATGCGCACTTTTGTAGGAGCTCGGAGTACCCCCCTGCTGCGGGAAGAACAAATTGAAGCCGTTGTTGTTTGGATCTCAGCCAATGCATCGACTTCAATTGCTTCCACCTCCTCTCAGGACCACAGCACTGTTGGGCAACCATCTGTCTCTTCACCGCCTGGCAAATTGCCCAGGCAGTCAGAGAGTTCTGTACAGGAGCCAGCTGAGTGTCTGCTTCTGTTCTCAGAATCTATTGGCTTGCAAACAGGGGCCCAGCCAAGCAGCATTCTGTAATGTGAAGAAGAGGGAGTATGCAGTGATGCGCAACAGCTGTGTCTCTCTGAATCTGAAGAGGCGGGTGAGACAGTGCCGATGGTCAGCACACCGCAGAACGCATCTGATGATGATGATGAGACCCAGGTGCCAGTTTCTGTTGAGCATGGTGCTGGCCAGACCACCCAACAGCAGGTGTTGGAAGAGGGTAGTGGAGATGATGAGGTCCAATACCCAACATGGCATGAAGAACAGGAAGGTGGTGGGAGCAGCTCAGAGGAATAATAATAATATTTATTTATATAGCGCCATCATATTCCGCAGCGCTTTACAGTTTAGCAGTTTCAGAACACAAGTCATAAGTAACAACGTTAACAATACAATAATTTAAGCTAAATAAGTCGCCCCTGCTCGTGACAGCTTACAATGTACAATGAGATGGGGGAGATACAAAGTATAGGTGTTTATATACAATGGTGCATTTACAATGATGTTCCAGCCATCTTAAGGGACTGAGGGATGGAGATAGTGAATGGGCTAGAGACACACACACACTTACACAGAATACATAGAATGACTTTGATTAGTGAATGTGATAGGCCGCTCTGAACAAATGTGTTTTGAGGGAGCGCCTGAAACCATGCAAATTGTGGATAGTCCTAATTTCTTGGGGTACAGCATTCCAGAGGATTGGCGTAGAGCAGGAGAAGTCTTGGAGTCGGGAGTGGGAGGTACGTATTAGTGCAGAGGTTAGTCGAAAGTCGTTTGCAGAGCGCAGCAGTCGGTTAGGCCGATAGATAGAAATGAGGGAGGAGATGTAGGAGGGGTGCTGCACTGTGGAGAGCTTTGTGGGTGAGAACCAGTACTTTGGTTGAAAGCTGGGAGAGGCCTAGAGAAATGGTTAGTGATAGAAGGAAGATAGAGGAAGACATTGCCCCAACGGTACAAACAGGAGGGAGAGTTAGGCTGCAGACTCGGTTGCCTGTAGCCTCCAGTTTGGCACCTGTTCGGAGCAGTTGTCTTCCAAAAGTCAAAACGTGCGCTCCCAGGACTTGCACTGCGTGGTCCTTTTTTCACACACTTGCACATGATATTTGCTATGTGAAATGCAAGCTGTGTAATCAAAAATTAAAAATAGCTAAAAGTGTCAGTCACCTCAATACCACAAATATGTGGAAACATGTGCGGACAAAGCACGTAGTTGAGTTACAAAGACACACTGGAGATGTAGGCCAACCTACAGCAGCACCTACATCTTCAGGTTGTGTTGAAGCCTCTTCATCGAGCTCACACACAGCTGGTTATGCTTCCTCACAGGATCGCCATGGAAGAACCTCGGCCACTGTTGTCCAGAGACAAACTGTTATTCCACACACAGCAGCAAGTTCCCTGTCATCCTCACACTCCCAGGCCACAAAACAGCCAGCGGTAGCACAGGCATGGGATAAAAGACGGCCATACTCCGCAAACCATGCACGAGCACAGGCTCTGAATGCTGGCATTGCAAAACTCCTGTCCCTTGAAATGCTGTGATTCAGGCTGGTGGAGACAGACAGTTTCCGTAACTGAATATCATTGTCAATCCACAATACAATGTGCCAAGCCGATTTCATTTCAGCAGGCAAGCCGTCCCTGGTCTGCAAAAGCATGTTGAGGGAAAAATTAAACATGCGCTACTAAAAGCCCTCAGTAGCAAGGTCCACCTGACCACCGATGCGTGGACCAGTACCCATTGTTATGATCTGCTACAACCAGTAAGGAAAGAAGGGAATTCTGTCCCTACAATACAACTAAGCTGAATCCCTACGATGTAACGGGGAACCTGATCCTGCGACCAGACCCGCTAAAGTCCTCATCTAGTGTGAACGAAGACCTATAGTTGCGAGGGAGTAATCCCTACAAGATCTAGGGACTGGGAGAAAAGGTGGACACCTCCTAGTCCTAACATAAATTGTAGCATGGATAATTAAACAGAAAAATAAATACTTTGTGATCCTAACATCAAGCAAAACTCACAGATTAAGGCACCTAAGCACCCGGCTAGCTTAACAGTAGATAATACAATGAAGTCAAGCAAAGCCAGAAGGGCGGAGCCAGACTAAATAGGGAAAAAAGGTCATGTGACCAGCAAACTGAAACAAAACCTAACAAGAGGGTTCTAACACCCATGGCCAGGGACAATACCTTTCCCTCACTGCCCATTGGGTCAATGTTGTGCAGCCGGGTACTGATCTTGCGAGTGGCGCTGTACGTGTTCTGCCAACTCCAAGGATTGCAGGAATCAAGTCTGTACACATTGATTCCTCCTCCTATTCCAGTTCCTCAGAATCATCGCTGCAGGAGCCGTCACGGTCTACCTCCACATGGACCCGTGAACGTTTACCTGTTGCGACCGATATGAGCACAGCCGTGTCCAAATGTCAACAGGCCATCCTGAAATTAATTTCCATGGGGAATCTTAGCCACACAGCGCAGGAGCTCTGTAATGCCATAAAGCAGGAGAGCGACGTGTGGTTTTTGGAAGAGAATCTACAGGCAGGCTTGGTAGTGTGTGACAATGGCCGAAATCTGGTGTCAGCTCTGGGCCTTGGCAACCTCACTCACATACCATGTCTGTCATATGTGCTCAACTTGGTCGTGCAGAGTTTTTTGAGTGACTATCCGGATCTTGATGCACTGCTGCACAAGGTCCGCCTAGAGTGCGCTCACTTGCGACGTTCCAGCATGGCCAGATCGCTGATTGCAGCTCTGCAACGCAGATTTCACCTTCATGAACATCGCATTATATGTGACGTACCCACCAGGTGGAATTCCTCGTTACATATGTTGGAGCGGTTGTGTGAGCAGCAGCCAACAGTAATGGAGTATCAGCTGCATCAGGCGCAGTCAACTCGCAATTTGCGGCGTTCACACTTCACCACTACTGAGTGGGCCTCTATAATAAGAATAATAATATTATTTATTTATATAGCGCCATAATATTCCGCAGTGCTTTACAGTTTAACAGTTTCAAAACACGAGTCATAAGTAACAACGTTAACAATACAATAATTAAAGCAAAATCAGCCGCCCCTGCTGGTGAAAGCTTACAATCTACAATGAGGTGTGGGAGATACAAAGTACAGGTGTTTATATACAATGGTGTTTTTACAATGATGGTCCAGCCATTTTAAGGAAGTGAGGGATGCATGGAGATAGTGAATGGGCTACACACACAGAATTACACATAGAATGACTTTGATTAGTGAATGTGATAGGCCACTGTGAACAAATGTGTTTTGAGGGAGCGCCTGAAACCATCCAAATTGCGGATAGTCCTAATTTCTTGGGGTAGAGCATTCCAGAGGATTGGCGCAGCGCGGGTGAAGTCTTGGAGTTGGGAGTGGGAGGTACGGATTAGTGCAGAGGTTAGTCGAAGGTCGTTTGCAGAGTGCAGCAGTCGGTTAGGCCGATAAATATAAATAAGGGAGGAGATGTAGGGGGGTGCTGCGCTGTGGAGAGCTATGTTGGTGAGAACCAGTAATTAGAATTGGATCCTATAATGAATGGGCAGCCACTGCCAGTGTAATGAGTGGCGAATAACTCTATGAAGGATATCTGCCACGTTTTGCGTGCGTTTGATGAGTCAACGCGGATGGCGAGTGCAGATGATGCACTAGTCAGCCTGACTGTCCCCCTTATCTGCCTGCTTCGAAAAACACTGCAAGCACTAAGGCATGAGGTTTTGGAAGAGGTGGAGGATGAGGAGTCACAAATTCCATCACCTTCTGGACAGTCAGCGCAACGTGGTTCCTCACAAAGGGCTGGAGGACTTTCAAAGTACCATGCTGTATCAACAATTGAACCTCCAGAGTCGCTGTCTATATTTTCATAACCATTACAAACTTTTAATGTATTTACAAAGCACATAATGTACATTTTTTGTCTATCCTTTTGTAATGCTATTGTGTTTCCATAAACTGATGTTACAGAATTATGATACAAAGTTTTTAAATTTTGAGTTTTAAATTTTGTAAATTTATATGTATTTGAAGGACTTTGTGAGGAGGATGAGGAGGAGTCAATGGAGGAGGAAGACATCGCTCCAGAGGGAGGTAGACAATGCTCTAGTCAGTATGTAGACCAAGGGTGGGTGATGCACAGCAGGCGAGATGACG
>JARQOD010000008.1:76223862-76308063 GCA_033576555.1 Oophaga sylvatica
TAAACCAAGTAGCGTTTTTCACCCTGGAAAACAGGTCAGAAATCAAGGGTAACGGGTATTGATATTTCACAGTAATATTGTTCAAGAGACGATAATCAATACACGGCCTTAATGAACCATCTTTTTTGGCCACAAAGAAAAAACCGGCACCTAAGGGTGAAGAGGATGGTCTGATATGACCCTTCTCCAATGATTCCTTGATATAAGACCGCATAGCGTCATGTTCAGATACAGACAAGTTAAATAGGCGACCTTTAGGGAATTTACTACCCGGCACTAATTCAATAGCGCAGTCATAGCTCCTATGGGGAGGCAAGGATGCAGATTTACTTTCGCTAAACACATCAGAAAAATCAAACAAAAAGTCAGGAACATCCTGAGCCTGGGGGAGGCAGAAAAAACAGGAGTGTTGGTATTAACACATTGGCAGCCCCAACTGGTTACAGACACAGATTTCCAATCCAAAACAGGATTATGAGACTGTAACCAAGGGAAACCCAGCACGATAATGTCATGCAGATTATATAGAACCAAAAATTTGCAGCACTCCTGGTGATCAGGTTCAACCCTCATTATCACCTGAGTAGAAAACTGGGGTTTATTCTCAGCCAAAGGGGTAGAATCGATCCCCAGTAGGGGAATAGACTTCTGTAGGGGTATCAAGGGAAACCCACAACGTTTAGCAAAATCATAATCCATCAGGTTAATAGCTGCTCCAGAATCAACGAAAGCCTGAGCAGAAAATGAGGACAGAGAGCATATCAGAGTGACAGTTAATAAAAACTTAGTCTGAACACTACCCAAGACAACTGAGCGTGCAAAACGTCTTCCCCGCTTAGGGCAGACTGAAATAGCATGAGAGGCATCACCACAGTAGAAACATAACCCATTGCGCATTCGAAACTCATGACGCTGTGCCCCAGACACCACTCTATCACACTGCATGGGTTCAGAAGCTGGTTCACAAGGCAACACCATTCCACGCATACTTCTCCGCCCACGCAAACGTCTGTCAATTTGAATCGCTAATGACATAGAATCATTGAGACCAGAGGGACAGGGAATCCCACCATAACATCCTTTACATTATCTGACAGACCCTTCCGGAAAAGGGCCGCCAAAGCGTCGTCATTCCATTTGGTCAGGACTGCCCACCTACGGAATCTCTGACAGTATAACTCAGCGTCATCAAGCCCCTGATTTAATGCCAACAAGGTTTTTTCAGCTTGATCAGTGACATTAGGCTCATCGTACAATATCCCCAAAGCCTGAAAAAACGCATCAACATCACTCAAAACAGGATCCCCAGGTATCAGGGAAAAAGCCCAATCCTGAGGATCGCCGCGCATGAGAGAGATGATAATTTGAACCTGCTGCGCTGCGTTTCCTGAGGACTTAGATTTTAAGGCAAAAAACAATTTACAATTATTTTTGAAATTCTGAAACTTAGCTCGATCCCCTAAAAACAAATCTGGCATGGGGATCCTAGGTTCCACAACAGGCAACCTAGCAAGATATGCAGCAATACTCTGAACCTCAGTGGCAAGCTGATCCACACGGCCAGACAACTGTGCAAAACTCCATTGGGAGAAAAGATCCTCCCCAGCACCCAGAGATACAGAGGAAAAAAAAAAAAATGCAACAAACAGAAAAATATCTCTGACAACTCTGACAACTTTTTTTCTTTCACAATATTTTTTTTTTCCTTCTGTGAGTACCATACAATTTCAATTTTAGGCCGGTGATACTGTTATGTTTCGGTAGCTGAGGAGTGCAGGTAAAAAAGGCAATACACCAGAGCAGTTGGAATCTATGAGATTGCAGTACCCTGACTAACCACCACAACTAGAGGCAGCCGTGGAGCGTTCCTACGTTGGTCCTAGACGCCTCGTCACAGCCTGAGAAACTAACTACACCTAAAGATAGAAATAGGAAAGCTATCTGCCCCGGAGCAGAACCCCAAAGATAACAGAAAGCCCCCAAACATGTAATGGCGGTTAGACAAGAGGAAATACTGACACAGAAAGAAAATAGTATGAGCAAACGCTGGGGCCCAAACTATCTAAATAGAAAAGGATAGGAAGGGTACTTACTGCAATCCCAGAAAACCCTGAAAAGCACCAACTCTACTAATTTCAAAATCACCTGAGATCACACGACCTCTACCACCTAAATTAGTTCTCTGGTGTAACAAAATAAAAACAGCAGCCACTGAAAAAACTGAAAAAAAGCAAAAGAACAAAACTCAGTGGCTGAACTAAACTGAGAGGGCAGAAGCCCCCGGAGGGGACCCTGAAGGCCCCCAAAGAAGTGCAGGACAAAATGCAAAAATATAGCACAAACACAAAAGAAGCAAAAGTCTTATCTGTAAGCAGGAGATGCAGACACGACACAGCAGGCTACAAGGGAAACTGGAATGAAGGATTCAGACCAGAACAATTGATCACCGGCAACCCTGATGGGAAAATGACTCCCTTATATAAGATCAGTCAGTAACACCTGATTCCCAGTCCTCACAATCTTCACTAGCACCGCTTGTAACCACCAGAGGGAGCCTCTGCTCAGAACTCATCTCAAACCCATTCACAACACAGACCCTTCCGAAAAAGGGCTGCCAATGCATCATCATTCCAATTGGTCAGGACTGCCCATTTTCGAAATTTCTGACAGTACAGCTCAGCGTCTTCACGACCCTGATTTAATGCCAACAAGGTCTTTTCAGCTTAATCAGTGACATTAGGTTCATCGTACAATAACCCCAGAGCCTGAAAAAATACATCAACATCATTCAAAACAGGATCCCCAGGTGTCAGGGAAAAAGCCCAATCCTGAGGGTCGCCGTGCAGCAGAGAGATGACAATTTGAACCTGCTGTGCTGCGTTCCCTGAGGACTTAGGTTTTAAGGCAAAAAACAACTTACAGTTAGTTTTGAAATTCAGAAATTTAGACCGATCCCCCAAAAATAAATCTGGTATGGGGATCCTAGGTTCCACAACCGGCAACCTAGCAAGACAGGTAGCAATACTCCGAACCTCAGAGGCAAGCTGCTCCACATGGCCAGACAACTGTGCAAACTCCATTGAGAAAAAAAAATTCCTCCTCAGCACCCAGAGAAAAAGAGGGAAAAAATGCAACAAACAGGAGAAAAAAAAATTTCTGACAACTCCTTTTTTTTTTTTATTCCTTTTTACTATTTTTCCCTTCTGTGAGTACCATATAATTTTCAGTTTGGCCGGTAATACTGTTATGTTTCGGAAGCTGAGGAGAAATTGCAAAAAATAGCCAAAGTAGTAATACACCAGAGAGGCTGGAAACTATTGGATTGCAGTACACTAAACTAACCGCCACACTAGAAGTAGCCGTGGAGAGTACCTACGGTGATCCTAGACGCCTCGTCACAGTCTGAGAGATAACTATCTGCCCCGGAGCAGAATCCCCGAAGAAATAGGAAGCCCCCAAACATGTAATGGCGGTTAGACCAGAAGAAAACACAGACACAGACAGAAAATAGAATGAGCAAACGCTGGTGCCCAATCTGTCTAGATAGAAAAGTATAGGAAAGAATTCTGACTGCAACCCAAAAAAACCCTGACAAAAATACCAACACTTCTGATTAACAAAAAACCTGAGATCACACGATCTCTACCACCTAAATCAGATCTCTGGTGTAACTCACAACAACTCAGCAAATAAAAAATGACAAAGGAACAAAGCAAAAGTGCAAACACATAATGAGCACAATTGCTGCGCCAAACCCCAAAAGGGGACCAGGCTGTAGTCCACTGCAAGCAGCAAACTAGCAGTGAAAATCCAACAGAGGAAAAAAAAACAACAAAACACTTATCTGAATGAAAGCAGGAAAGCAAGCTGTGCTCCAAGCAAAACCAGTAGGAACAATTGATTACCGGCAAGGCTGATGGTAACTCAGGTCACTTATATCATACCATTCAGAGCCAGCTGAAGGCTATTCAGTAATTAGTTCATTACCCTCAGCAACCACCGGAGGGAGCCCCAGCTCAGAAGACGCCTCCAAAGTATTCACAACAGGATAGGTCATAAATGTCTGATCGGTGAGGGTGTGACACCCAGCACCCTCGCCGATCAGCTGTTCTAGGAGTTGGCGTCGGCTGGAACTGCTCAGTTGCTGAGTTGTACAGCTCTGTTAATGGAATAGCAGACATGGCCATGTACTGCACATTCACCCCGTATTGATTTGAACAGAGGGCGGATGTTCAGTACCCAGTGATGGCCACTATACAGTTGAAGAAGCTGTGCTGTGCAGCTCTGTAACTGAGCAGTATCGTCCGCTGACACTGAGAACAGCTGATTGGCGAGGGTGCAGTGTTTCACACACCCATGTTCAGACATTGATGACCTATCCGAACGATAGCCCAACTGTTAGGGTCTGCGTAACGCACCAAATATAAGATGTAGAGAGTTGCGTTCGCAGCCCGGGGTCCACCATGCAGGCGGAGCTTGCTGCTAGTAAGATGGCGCAAGAAGCAAACTCTGTTATCCCGCAGAGTCGCCAAAATAAACGTCGTAACTCGCTGTGGCGATATGTGCAAACTCTGTTATTCCACAGAGCCGCTAGAAGGAGCGCTATATGGCGATGTGTTCAAACTCAGTTAACACCACTGAGTTGCAAAGTAAACACGCTAGGGCGCTGTCTAGCATTGAAAGCGAACCGTGTTGCGTCACAGAGCCGCTGAGACAAACTTCTTTGTCCTGTTAGGCACCCAGGTACACAGTTGACTGCTAAGCGAACATAGAAAGTGATCATGCGCTAATGTCCTCGAGGGAGTCACCCGCAATCTATGGCATCTGAACGCCAGGCCCTGAATACGGCAATCAAACTCCTCACCGGTTATGCCGGTAATCTAAGGCATCTAAGACACCGACCCTGACCAGCTAGCATACCAAGCTCCTCACCGATTAGGTCGTTATTGTAATGGCATATTTCAGCCACCCTAGCCACACACATGCATAACCATACTGGCACAAAGCATATAACGGTTGATACTAGTGCACGGCCGTGCAGTAAGGACAGCCTTTTATAGCAGCCACGAGAAAAAAAACCTTCCAGGAAGGACCAATGGGAAGCTGCTTCAGAAGATCAACAGCCACAGGACCTTCCCGAAGGACCAATAGGAGTGGCAGCTGTATCTGAGCATGTGACCCCTGATCTCCAATGGGAGATCTTGCCCTGGGCATGCTCAGATGAAGCAACAAAGGACTTAGTCCCAAATCCGCCTCGTCACCACCAGAGCTGCCGCACCCCCGACCTTCTGTTTCTTCCCCATTATCCCATAGAATGTAAGTCCGCAAGGACAGGGTCCTCTCCCCTCTGTACCAGTCTGTCATTGTAAATTTGTTTACTGTAAACGATATCTATAACTTTGTATGTAACCCCTTCTCATGTACAGCACCATGGAATTAATGGCGCTATATAAATAAATAATAATAATAATAAATATATGGCGATGTGTGCGAACTCAGTTAACACCACTGAGTAGCAAAGTAAACACGCTAGGGCGCTGTCTAGCATTGAAAGCGAACCCAGTTGATTGCTAAGCGAACATAGAAAGAGATCATGCGCTAATGTCCTCGAGGGAGTCACCCGCAATCTATGGCATCTGAACGCCAGGCCCTGAATACGGCAATCAAACTCCTCACCGGTTATGCCGGTAATCTAAGGCATCTAAGACACCAATCCTGACCAGCTAGCATACCAAGCTCCTCACCGATTAGGTCGGTATTGTAATGGCGTATTTCAGCCGCCCTAGCCACACACACACGCATGACCATACTGGCGCAAAGCATATAACGGTTGATACTAGTGCACGGCCGTGCAGTAAGGACAGCCTTTTATAGCAGCCACGAGAAAAAGACCTTCCAGGAAGGATCAATGGGAAGCTGCTTCAGAAGATCAACAGCCACAGGACATTCCTGAAGGACCAATAGGAGTGGCAGCTGTATCTGAGCAAGTGACCCCTGATCTCCAATGGGAGATCTTGCCCTGGGCATGCTCAGATGAAGCAACAAAGGACTTAGTCCCAAATCTGCCTGCTCCAACACTGGTTGCAGCAGCACGTCTCTGCACAGTGCTGGGCCGGGCAAGACCCTGGGACCGACATCTCTGCTGAGCAGGAATCACTGCGGCCGGAGACCGATGGGGGACCGCAGCGGGAACAGCTTGAGATTCCTGCTGTGCAGGAGTGGGAACTCGAACCCTAACACCAACAAAGTTAAAGTCCTAGAAACCTCTTTAACCTAATTGTGTGCAAAGCAAATAATTTGCAAAATCAACAAATAATTTACAAGCTCTGAGTTAAAATAAGAAGTGAATCGTGCAGATAACAAGGTTTCCATTTAGTGTTTTATAATTCATGCACCATGGAAAATATCAGCTAAAAAGTCTACATTCCCAATCTCAAAAGTACCAATGCAAATGAGAAGGACCAATTGCATTTTGAAACACATTTTTGCAACCCCCTGCAAGGCTCCTTGCTACTAGAATGACATGCCAAATACATTTTAACACAAAGTTGAACATACTGTATAACTGTTCACTTTGGAAGAAGACAAAAAGTAAGAACAAGAGTATCACCAGAAAACCATCTTAAAAGATTCCTGGTGGGATTTATTAATAATTTGATGGCACCTTCTTTGCCTAAGGCTGAACTCCTTCTAGAGTAACCACTAGAGAAAGCCTGGGAACACTTGGTTTTCATACGTTCCCACTCAATAATGAATACACTTGTGACTTGTGTTACATTAGATAAGATACTGACATTTATGGCAGAAGTAGCATATATCTTCATTAGAAATACATTCTATTTGTGTTTCATTATTTACAGGTGCTTCTCACAAAATTAGAATATCATCAAAAAGTTAATTTATTTCAACTCTGCACAATGATGAAATGATCTTGTTTACAATTTAGAAAGCTATCCATCATTTGTCTTTGAAAAACACAGTCATGCAGCTATCCAGTGATGTGAAATAAGATGGACATCAGGTGTTCATTTTCTAAAAATGTCATTTGAAGGTTGCAGATACTTTATCATACTTATAGTCAATTTGATATGGTTCAGTGATTTCTTTCACAGTACGGTACTGTATTCCCCACCAATTGCATGACAAGTCAACTCTGCAGATTCCAGTCAGAGGTACACAGCAAAAAAACTAGAATTTTCTTAATTTCCTTAGACATTAGGTTGTTAATGAACAAATATATATATATATAATTTGGGGAAGCAGTTGAAAAAAAGCAACTATGAGTTATAAAACTGAAATTTTACCCACTGCAATGTAGTTTTTTGTATGTCCTACAATGTAATCGCTTGCAAAGTAACACGTTCCAATACATTATCAATATAATACTTGATATATAAAATGCTGAAAAGGACCAATATTTATCAAAATATAAAATCATATTGTATTCCAAAGCAAATTAAACCACCAGATAAATCCATGAGTAGATAAGACGCAAAAGATAATAATCAATAATAGCAAAATACAGAAAATAAACTTACTACCTCTAGTTGTAGATCAGGATGCTGAAGCTTGCGTAATGACATATAGCATTATTGAACAAGTCAAGTAGGGGAGGCGTGGTATGTGATGTCCAGTCATGTGACCAAGTGTCACATGATAGACCCATATTAAAGCTCAGATTAATAAATGAAGTGACATTAATGGAAAGGGGGTATACTTAACGGAGGAGGTTCTAACACTTGTCACCCAATAGCACACAAACTAATGGGCATTTATATAATGAACAGAAGAAAGTGCATGTGCAAACAGCGACTAAAGAGAATATGCAAAAGTGAAAAGCACAAAAGGAAATAAACAAGAAAACACTGTTCTTAACTAGAGATGGGCGGACACCTGAATATTCGTGTCCAGGGGGTTCGGCCAACCAGTTACAAAAAGTTTGGTAACTATTCAGCCGAACCCACCACTAGAATGGAGGGCCCGAACATTGAGTGTTTGTCAAGCTGTCATGTGCATGACAACTCGGCACACACAGCTTCTGATCGGGGGTGAAATCATCATGCCGGTTAGAGAGCCCTCGTTCCCACGCTGTCAAAAACCAGCATGAGCGATCAGCTGTGATCGGAGGTCTAAAATTCACCTCCGGTCACTGGTGTCAGCTGATGGGACTACCGCTCCCATCAGCTGACACCTGCTGCCGCTAATTACAGTCACATCTGGGGCTGCAATCTTCAGTTGTCAGCTACAGCAAGGCTGGTTATCAAGAATAGTGGGGTCCTCACGCCATATTTTTTAATTGTTTAAATACATAATTTAAAAAATGGTTTGGGGTCCCTTCCATTTTTGACAACCAGCCTTGCTAAAGCAGACAGCTGAGGACTGGTATTCTCAGGCTAGTAAGGAGCCATGGATATTGGACCCCCAGCCTAAAAATGGCAGCCAGGGCCGGCGTCAGCACCTGGCGTACCCGGGCAAGTGCCAGGGCCCTGAGCAGGCGGGGGGGCCCACTCGCCATCGGGCACCCCGGCGCCCGTTAGCGGATGAGAGCGGTACCAGCGCTGCCACTGGGCCCCCCCCCGCTTGCTCAGGGCCCCGGCAGCAGCCGGCACAATACTTACCTCTCCCCGTGCCTCTGCAGCTCCAGGCTCAAGAGGGCGCCTGCAGGGTGCCCATGCTTCCTCTCACAGCAGCGCCGCTGGATGATGTAATCATTCAGCGGCCGGCTGTGGCAGAGAGTAAGCGCGGGCGCTGGACAGGTGAGATGTGAGGTGTGTGTGTCTGTGTGTATCAGTGTGTGTGTCTGTGTCTGCCTGCGTGTGTGTATGTAGTGCAGACGGTGCTTTGTGTGTGTGTATGTGAGAGAGTGCTGTGGTGCTGTCTGTGTGTGGTGCTGTATGTGTGATGGTGGTGGGGGAGGCAGTGATGGTGGTGAGGAGGAAATGATGATGATGGGGAGACGATGATGATGGGGAGACAATGATGATAATGATGGGGAGGCAATGATGATGATGATGGGGAGGCAATGATGATGATGGGGAGGCAATGATGATGACAATGGGGAGGCAATGATGATGATAATGGGGAGGCAATGATGATGATGGGGAGGAAATGATGATAATGGGGAGGCAATGATGATGATAATGGGGAGGCAATGATGATGATAATGGGGAGTCTTTCCACAGAGCCCTTTCCTGAGCCGTAACAGTGCAGAACGCAGCACAGTGCAGAGGAGAGCTCCATATTTTTTATGAAGCATTATATGGGGACCAGTGTCCTGTATGGAGCATTATTTGGGGTCCAATATTCTTTATGGAGCATATTTGGCCCATAATACTGTATGGAGGACTATGTGGTGCCCATAATATTGCATGGAGGACTGTACTGTCCAGTCTGTACTGTGCGCTGTGAGAATTTGGCGGTTTCTGAGCTATTGTAGAATTTACAATAGATATCACTCATGTAATGGAAGAAGAGAAGTGTTTGGCATTGTTCTATACCCATATTTCTCTGCAGTATCTGTGCATCATGAATCGTGGTCTGAGACTCTTTCGCCCGGGCCCATAAAAACCTGGAGCCGGCCCTGATGGCAGCCCACAGCTGCCCAGAAAAGGCACATCTATTAGATGTGTGAATTTTGGCACTTTGCCCGGCTCTTCCCACTTGCCCTGTAGCGGTGGCAAGTGGGGTTCATATTTGTGGGGTTGATGTCACCTTTGTATTGTCCGGTAACATCAAGTCCACGGATTACAAATGGAATGGTGTCTATAAGGCACTTAGCCATTACTAATCCTATAGTTGTATGGTAAATAGACAGTCAGCCAGATTAAAGTCCTTTATTAGAAATAAAATAAGACACACTTTTACTTTTTTATTTAAAAATAACAAACACAGTTGTACTCACTTAATGCATAATTCCACTGAATCCCTCGTCTTCTGTAATAAAACATAATTAAAAAACAATATCCCTCACCTGTCGATCGTTCTGTCCCACGCTGTAATCCATGTCTTGGGGATGAACAGTTTTCAACTGTGAGTACAGCCTCACTGACTGGCTGGTTGTCAAAAATACATGTTTAAATAATTAAAAAATGCATTGCGGGGAACCCTCTAATCTTGTTTACCAGCCTTGCTGACAGCTGAGGGTTGTAGCCTGCAGCTGTGAGTTTTGCCTGGCTGGTTATCAAAAATACAGGGAAACCCACAACGTTTTTTTAAATTATTTACAGTGCAGGAGTTGGCTGATGAATATTCCCATCAGCCGCTTCTGCTTTCACTGTTATTAGCAGCAGCAGGTGTTGGCTGATGGGAGCGGTGATCTCTTCAGCTGACACCAGTGACCAGAAGTGAACTTTATACCTCCGATCACAGCTGCATGCTCATGCTGTCTTTTGACAGTGTGGGAACGGCGGCTCTCTGACCAGCGGGGATGATTTCATTGCCGATCAGAAGTGGTGTTTGCTGCGCTGGCATATACATGACAGCACAACAAACACCCAGTGTTCGGGTAGCCAAACCCGAACAGTAACTTCCTGGTGAAGTCTGTGCCCGAACAGTAGGTGATCGGTACGGACGTCAAACTTTACTGTTCGGGTTCGCCCATCTCTAATCTTAACATTATCAAGTTTATCTAGGAAATAAATGAAGAGACAGAAGAATTTGCACAAGCCTATATCCACAGAAGATCTGTGGCTAGTTCTCCAAGATGTTTGGAACAATATTCCTGCTGAGTTCCTTCAAAACCTGTGTGCAAGAGAACCTGGAAGAATTGATGTTGTTTAAAGGCAAAGTTCATTCAATTTGCATTTTGCTAATTTTAAAAATAAACTATTAACACTTCTAGTTTTTAAACCATTCTTACGGTGCAGCCTTTTTTTCCACACCTATAAACTTTTGCTCAGTGCTGTGTATAATTAAAGTACCAGAAAATAAAAATACCAAAAACGGGAGACTTATATTACGACTTTTTTCCTTTTTTTTAAATTACTGTTTCTGCTGCAGCAAAATATTCACAGGCTCATGCTAGGACACAGCACAAGCATATCCTGAGGCATCACATGGGCAGTTTTTTGTCTAGGTTTTTAACCCAGTTTTAATACAAACATGGGAAGAGATATAAGGGAAGGGAACATTTGGATATGTTTATAAAAACTTTGCAATACTTAGTACAAACTTAGACATAAAAAATAAAAAGCAGCATCCAGTCCAGGTGAAAAAAGTAACAAAAGATTCTTCATTCCGCCATCAAATACAACGTTTCGGCCATTATATGGCCTTTTTCAAGTACCTCCGGGTAGGAGGTTGGCGCTTGCGCAGTGGCTGCAACTTGGACCCAGCAGTTGTTGAGATCCCGGGAGCGGTCCTGCGCGTGTGCCTTACGTGGATGGTAGGCGGCAGCTAATACGAGAGATATCTTCCTGAGAGACGTGACATGATAGGTCACCTGGGTTGGCACCACGGCACACGATAGTTTGGATTGGTGTGTGAGAGTGTGGTTCGATATGTTTTATGTTATCATCTGTGATTGGCACATTAACACTAAGGTTACCACAATGCTAAACATGGATTGGTGGATACTTGTGAGGATTATTGTTTATGTGCCGGTTTTGTAGTATTATTATAATGTGATACACTGTTTTTGTTACATGTATGTCTTATATTGTCTCTGTTGTATCTGATTAATGTTATGTTATATTATGAGTATGTCTTAGTTATGGGCGTTACCTGAGTGGTGATTGGCTCCACCACACCATATAATCTTGCCATTTATGTCAGAATGTATACTTGAAAAAGGCTATATCATGGCCGAAACGTTTTTGATGGCGGAATAAGGAATCTTTTGTTACTTTTTTCACCTGGACTGGATGCTGCTTTTTATTTTTTATGGATTTCTTGTTCAATTGGGTCCTTGAACTTTAAGCGTGCATCCCCAACATTCCTGTAGTGTTGGCTGTCTTCTATAGTACAAGCTTAGACAGTCTTAAAATGCACTAAATTTATCAAAGTGGTTTATGCTGTTTGAAAAATCTGACGAATTTTAAGAATGACTACTTTAAGGTCTGATTCTTGAAGTAGTTTTTGACAGAATTCTGCCTTTAACTGCTTGTAATGTTGAGATTATTTTGTGTAACTTGAAGCTTCACAAAAATCTAGCAACTTTAACATTTTTATGCCAGGTCCAGTCATATCTGCCCACCTTTTGAAAAGTGACCAACAAATTTATCATAATTTAAGCCACAAAAATTGAGTAAATTAAGACAGAAATGCATGAAAGCCTCGGTGCAAACAGTTGACAAAAGGAACCAAATTCATGGCTGTAAATAAATGTGGTGAATTATACTTCAGTGGACCCTTCATTAAGACCAGCATAAAATACCTCAGTCTTAATTAATCTGGATCTAAGTTTACTCCACTTATTAGTTGGCTAACTCTGTGCTTGAAATGTGCTCTACAATTTTGGTACAATTTTTGGGGTATTGTCCCATATGGTAAGCCATGTTATTTTTCAGTTAAAACACATCCTTATCAGGAATACTACACCCCCTTAAAGGAAAAAATGTATAAAGCACATCATAAATATGTTAAAAGTCAAGAAAGACAGTTTAGTTGTGAAAATTACACCAGAATTCTGACATACTTATCTTGGTGAATATACCCCAATATGTCTGTTTATAATCTATAATTATTGTTGTTCTTGGAGCACTCAAAGCTTTGATTTAAAACACTCCCAAAAGTTGCCTATTTGATTTTAGCCCTACAGGCAATAGCCTTGAGAACTTTTGGTCTGTCCCAACCGTCTTTATTGAGATGCCATCCCTGGTGATAACAAAAGGTTAATTTCCGGGATCTGGATCTTCTTACCCTCTTACTTACTCTTAGCATAGAAGCTACAGGTATAAGGGTAGAATTGCATTTTCTTAATGACAAGTTGCCCACTAATATATTCACTGCAAAAACATGAAAAACAAATTAATTTATAACCACAATAGTTGTTTTTCAATTATCACAATTATTATTATGAATTGAACTAGGATGAGGTAAATGACTTTATTTAGGGTGAGGTGAAAATACCTCAAGACTGACTTTTCCATTGCATGAGTCAAAACAACTGAAGTGCATTGTGGTTCTAAAAATTCTTTACTCCTGCATTTTTATTCTTCCTTTTTTCATTCACTCTTTGATTTTTTTATTCATGCATTTCAAAGTGTCCATCACCTGGATTAATAATTTCTAATCTTTCTCTGTCGGAATCTATCCTGGAAGATTTCTTGCAGCACACTGGGGCGGCTGCATCCTGCTCTTGTCTCCAGCACACATATTTGGAATTTTGTCCTACCTGCATAACTTCACCAGGTGAGAAATTTAAATCGCTATTATCATTTTGATTTCCTGCTTCAGAAAGTGCTACTTTTTCTCTCTTTTTGGTTGGGACCATCCATAAATTGAATATTGAATGAGTAAAAGTTGGCAGTTTATACCTGTACATTTCCAGGAAAATTTTAGCAAATTTACTTGTTTGGTGTTCCTTGCAAACTGCAGTAAACTTTGAAGGAAAAAAAAATAAAAAAATAAAAGCAGGGACTATTGAAGCAGGCTACTCGTTCACACATTTCTTGTTGCTGGGGTAACCACTTTCCTTGTCTAAATGTGTTAATATGATACATCTCATTTGGAGTCTGACTTTCCATCATCAGAACTGTCCCTTCCCAACTGCATTGTGCAAATAAAGCTAGATAGAAAATACAAAATTTGTAAATTTCGGTGACAACAAAACTTCTTTACCTAAAGAAAATCCTGATTATATACATGTTTCTACATCTGTATTCCCTCAGGCGATCTGCTAGAATACAAATGTTACATTTTCATTTTTACTAAGAGGAGCACATACAATCTCCTCTAACATCTTGGAAATAACCACAGGCTAGCCCTGTACCCAAATCTAACCTTCAGTATACTGTATTCCTCTAACTTCTGGAAGCAGCTATGTGTATCGCATACGGAATGTGTCCTCAACAAAGAGTTCCAGAAGACCGCAACGTCTGTCAAATGAAATCCTGCACTGATTAGAACTGCTTCCCCATCCTATTAAACAGTGCAGGTTTTCCTTGCAAATGTAGTGGCAAGGGTTAATTAGTTCAGTTGAACTTCTGGAGCTTTCAGCTGTTCTGTGTTGGCCACTCTCCTCTGGTATATATGTGTAACAAGAGGGCACGGGATGGTAGTCATGACCGAGTCCATTAAAAGCAACAATCCATAAGCACCCCGGCCCCTTGCACATAAAACAGACCAGACCTATAGCACAGTCAGTTACCTTCTTTTCTCGCTTCACTGCCGTCACTGATGATGAACATCCAGGAAAACACACAGGCACGGTTCTAAGCCAACAGGGAAAACATTTTAATGAAGAGGTAAAGAAGGTAGCAATTCCTGAGCTGTCCCTATTCAAGAATGCTGCTCCATCGGCAGCAGCAGCAGAAGCATCAGCTCCCAATTGGCTCCTGGGAGCTAACAGTCGCTTGGAGGACATCTCCTCAGTCCTAGTGCCCGTTCCTACTGGACGGCAGTCCTGGCAGCCTGTAGACCCCAGCCGGGGATTCTTTCCGTCCCAGACAGGAAGTCACGTATATCACCAAATTTTGCAATTTTAGAACTTTTATTTTTTATGCCCTTAACCCCTCTCTGCCATCGGATGTACTATCCCATCCATAAAACCCGTGCCAATCTGCCCATGGACGGGATAGTACGTCCAAGGCGATCAGCTGCGCTCCCCCCTGATTGCCACCGGGTGTCAGCTGATTATCACAGCTGACACCCGGCACTATGTGCCAGGAGAGGTCACGGACCGCTCCTGGCACATTAACCCCTGGCACACCACGATCAAACATGATCGCGGTGTACCAGGAGCACAGGAGAGCATCGCGCAGGGAGGGGGCTCCCTGCGTGCTCCCCTAAGGCCCTAAGAACAGCGCAATGTGACCGCGCTGTTCTGAAGGCCTGTTCCCTGCAGGACCCGGTTTCAAGATGGCTGCCGGGTCCTGCAGGGAGGCAGCTTCTTCAGTGCCTGCTGAAAGCAGGCACTGAGAAGCCTGCAGCAGTGCCAGAGCAATCGCTGGTGTGACAGAGTGCTGTGCACACTGTCACACCAGCGATCTGATAAAATACAGCGATCTGATAAAATACAGTGATGTCCCACCCACCCACAAAAGTAAAAAAAATCAAAATCACAAGTGTAAAAAAAAATTTCAAAATAAAGGAAAAACAAAATATTCCCCAATAAATTCATTTCTTCCTGTAAATAAAAAAAACCAAAACAATAAAAGTACACATATTTGGTATCGCCGCGTCCGTAACAACCCCCCCTATAAAACTGTCCCTCTAGTTAACCCCTTTAGTGAACCCCTTAAAATAAAAAGCAAAAAATCAATGCTTTATTATCATACCGCCGAACAAAAAGTGGAATAACACGCGATCAAAAAGACTGATATAAATAAACATGGTACCGCTGAAAACATCATCTTGTCCCGCAAAAAACGAGCCACCATACAGCATCATCAGCAAAAAATAAAAAAGTTAAAGCTCGCAGAATAAAGCGATGCAAAAATAATTATTTTTTATATAAAATTGTTTTTATTGCATAAAAGCGCCAAAACCTAAAAAAGATTATATAAATGAGGTATCGTCGTAATCCTACTGACCCGAGGAATAAAACTGCTTTATCAATTTTACCACATGCGGGACGATATAAACACCCCCAAAATAAATTCATGAATTGCTGATTTTTGTTCATTCTAACCTCCCAAAAATCGAAATAAAAAGCGATCAAAACATGTCACGTGCTCAAAAATGGTACCAATAAAAACGTCAACTCGTACCGCAAAAGATAAGACCTCACATGATTCTGTGGGCCAAAACATGCAAAAATTATAGCTCTTAAAATGTGGTGCTGCAAAAACTAATTTTTTGCAATAAAAAGTGTCTTTTAGCGTGACAGCTGCCAATCATAAAAACCCACTATAAATAGTAAATCATACCCCCTTTATCACCCCTTTAGTTAGTGAAAAATAATAAAATTAAAAAAATGTATTTATTTCCATTTTCCCATTAGGGTTAGGGTTGCGCCTAAAGTTAGGGTTAGGGTTGGGATTAGGGTTAGGGGTGTGTTATGGTTAGGTTTGTGGTTAGGGTTATGGTTAGGGTTGGGACTAGAGTTAGGGGTGTGTTGGGGTTAGGGTTGGAGCTAGAATTGGGGGGTTTCCGCTGTTTAGGCACATCAGGGGCTCTCCAAATGTGACATGGCGTCTGATCTCAATTCCAACCAATTCTGCGTTGAAAAAGTCAAACGATGCTCCTTCACTTCTGAGCTCTGCCATGCGCCCAAACAGTAGTTTATCCCAACATATGGGGTATCAGCGTACTCAGGATAAATTGGACAACAACTTTTGGGGTCCAATTTCTCCTGTTACCCTTGTGAAAATAAAATATTGGGGGCGAAAAAATCATTTTTGTAAAAAAAAAAAAACGATTTTTTTTATTTTTACAGCTGTACGTCATAAACTTCTGTGAAGCACTTCGGGGTTCAAAGTGCTCACCACACATTTAGATAAGTTCCTTGTGGGGTCTATTTTCCAAAACGGGGTCACTTGTGGGGGGTTTCCACTGTTTAAGCACATCTGGGGCTCTGCAAATGCGACATGACACCCGCAGACCATTCCATCAAAGTCTGCAATCCAAAACATCACTACTTCCTTCCGAGCCCCGACGTGTGCCCATACAGTAGTTTTCTCCCACATATTGGGTATCAGCGTACTCAGGACAAATTGGACAACAACTTTTGGGGTCCAGTTTCTCCTGTTACCCTTGGGAAAATAAAAAGTTGAGGACTAAAAGATCATATTTGTGGAAAAATATGATTTTTTTATTTTCATGCTCGGGCGTTATAAACTTTAGTGAAACACTTGGGGGTTCAAAGTTCACACACACATCTTGATAAGTTTCCTGAGGGGTCTAGTTTCCAAAATGGTGTCATTTGTCAGGGGTTTCCACTGTTTAGGCAGATCAGGAGCTCTCCAAACATGACATGGCGTCCAGCCAATTCTGCGTTGAAAAAGTCAAACGGCGCTCCTTTCCTTCCAAGCTCTGCCATGCACCCAAACAGTGATTTACCCCCACATATGGGGTATAAGTGTACTCAGGACAAATTGCACAATAACTTTTGGAGTCTTGTTACCCTTGGGAAAATAAAAATTGGGGTGAAAAGATCATTTTTTTTGGAAAAAAATATGATTTTTTAATTTTACGGCTCTACGTTATAAACTTTTGTGAAGCACTTTGGGGTTCAAATTGCTCACCACAGATCTAGATAAGTTCCTTAGGGGGTCTAGTTTCCAAAATGCGGTCACTTGTGGGGGGTTTTCACTGTTTAGGCACATCAGGGGCTCTCCAAATGCAACATGGCGTCCAATTCCAGCCAAGTTTGGTTGGAAAAAGTCAAATGGTGTTCCTTCCATTCAGAGCTCTGCCGTGCGCCCAAACAGTAGTTCCCCCCATATATGGGGTATCAGCGTACTCAGGACAAATTGGACAACAACTTTTGTAGTCCAATTTCTCCTATTACTCTTGGGAAAATAAAAAATTGGTGACTAATAGATATTTTTTGTGGGGAAAAAAATAGGATTTTTATTTTCATGCCCAGGCATTATAAACTTGTGTGAAGCACTTGGGGGTTCAAAGTGCTCACCACAGATCTAGATAAGTTCCTTAGGGGTCTAGTTTCCAAAATGGGGTCACTTGTGGGGGGTTTCCATGTTTAAGCTCATCTGGGGCACTGCAAACGGAACATGACCCCCATCAATGTCTGCATTCCAAAACGTTATTACTTCCTTTCCAAGAATTGCCGTGCGCCCAAACAGTTTCCCCCCCCACATATGGGGTATCAGAGTACTCATGACAAATTGGACAACAACTCTTAGGGTCCAATTTCCTTGGGAAAAATCAAAAATTTGGGACAAAAAATCATTTTTGTGGAAAATTGTTTTTTTTATTTTTCATACCCAGGCATTATAAACTTTTGTGAAACACTTGGGGGTTCAAAGTGCTCACAACAGATCTAGCTAAATTCCATAGGGGGTCTAGTTTCCAAAATGGTGTCACTTGTGGGGGGTTTCCACTGTTTAGGTGCATCAGAGGCTCTCCAAACGCGACATGGCGTCCAATCTCAATTCCCGCCAATTTTGGTTTGAAAAAGTCAAACGACGCTCCTTCCCTTACAAGCTCTGCCGTGTGCCCAAAAAGTGGTTTTCCCCAACATATGGGGTATTGGCGTACTCAGGAGAAATTGCACAACAACTTTTTCTTTCCATTTTCTCCTTTTTCCCTTGTGAAAATAAAAAAAGTTTGTAAAAGATAATTTTTGTGACTAAAAAGTTAAATATTAATTTTTTTCCTTTCACGTTGCTTCAGCTCCTGTGAAGCTCCTGAAGGATTAGTAAACTTCTTGAATGTGGTTTTGAGTACCTTGAGGGGTGCAGTTTTTAGAATGGTGTCATTATTGGGTATTTTCTGCCATATAGATCCCTGAAAGTGACTTCAAATGTGAGGTGGTCCCTAAAAAAATGGTTTGTATATTTTGTTTTGCTGGTCAATTTTAACCCTTATAATTTCCTAAGAAAAAAAAAAATTTTGGTTCCAAAATTGTTCTGATGTAAAGTAGACATGTGGGAAATGTTATTTCTTAACTATTTTGTGTGACATATTTCTCTGTTTTAAGGGAATAAAAATTCAAAGTATGAAAATTGCAAAATTTTCAAAATTTTTGCCATATTTGCATTTGTTTGAAAAATAAACGCAAGTTATATTGAAGAAATTTTACCACTAATGTGAAGTACAATATGTCACGAGAAAACAATCTCAGAATCGCCAAGATCCGATGAAGCTTTCCAGAGTTATAACCTCATAAAGAGACAGTGGTCAGAATTGTAAAAATTGGCCCGGTCATTAACGTGCAAACCAACCTTGGGGGTGAAGGAGATAAACCAGAGAAACCACAAAATAGTTAATAAATAACATGTTACACATGTCTACTTTACATAAGCACATTTTTTAAAATATATTTTTGTTAGTAAGTTAGAAGGGTTAAAAGTTGACCAGTGGTTTCTAATTTTTCCAACAAAATTTCCAAAATAATTTTTTTAGGGACAATATCACATTTGAAGTGACTTTGAGGGATCTATGTGATAGAAAATACAAAAAATTTACACCATTCGAAAAACTCCACCCTTCAAGATGTTCAAAATCAAATTCAAGAAGTTTATTAACCCTTCTTGTGCTTCACAGGAATTTTTGCAATGTGGAAGGAAAAATTGAACATTTAACTTTTTTTTTCAAAAAATTAAATTTTTACCCAAATTTCTTTATTTTTACAAGGATAACAGGAAAAGTGGACCCCAAAATTTATTTTGTAATTTCTTCTGAGCATGCCAATACCCAATATGTGGGAGATAAATATTGTTCTAGCGCACAGCTGGGCTCAGAAGGGAATGAGCACCATTTTATATTTTAAACCAAAATTAGCTGGAATCGAGAACTGGACGTCATGTCGCGTTTGGAGAACCCCTGATGTTCCTAAACAGTGGAAACCCTCCACAAGGGACACCATTTTAGAAACTAGACTACTCAAAAAATGTATCTAGATGTGTGTTGAGCACCTTGAACCCCCAGGTGCCATACAGAATTTTACAACATTGATCTGTGAAAATGAAAAATATATATTTTTTCCCAAAAAATGTTGTTTTAGCACCACATTTTGTCATTTTCACAAGGATAGCAGGATAAAATGGACCCCAAAATTTGTTGTGCCATTTCCCTTGAATACAACAATACCCCATATATGGTCAAAAACTACTTGTGAGTCACAGCGCAAAGCTCAGAAGGAAAGAAATGCCATATTGGAGTTCAGATTCTGCAGGAATAGTTTTAGGGTGCCTTGTCACATTGGCAGAGCCCCTGGGTTGTCAGAACAGAAGAAACCTCACATATGTGACCTCCTTTTACTACTAAGGGCATGCTTCCACAGTCAGTAAACGCTGCAGGTTTGACACTTCATACATCCTCAGCGCCAAACCCGCAGCGGTCACATGTTACAGCATAGTGGATGGGATTTCATGAAATCCCATCTCCACTATGCGTGCACAGACACCTCCGGCAGACCTGGGCGCGTCTTTCCAGACCGCAGCATGTCTATTTATCTTGCGGAGACGCTTTATCTCCGCAAGATAAATGTCCCGTACAATGCATAGGATGCGGTGATTCGCATGGTTCAATGAACACATGCGGGATCACCTGTGTTCAAAAGCCGGCAGCGCTTTGGATGGAGCGGATATTTGCTGCGTCAAAAACGCTGTCGGTTTCTGCACGTGGAAACATACCCAAAAATGTTGTTTTAGCCCCAGGTTTTTATTTTTATAATGGCTAATAGGAAAAAAGGGACCTCTCAGTTTGTTGAAAACATTTTCCTAAGTTTGCTGATATCCTACATGTAATCAGGAAATACTTTTCAGGCACAGTGTGAAGCTTAAAAAGGAAAGCACGCCATATTATAGTGCAGGTTTTAATGTTACAGTTTGCTGGTGCCATGACTCACTGAGTGACCCCCTGAGGTTCCAGAACAGCAGAAGCCCTCAAGTGACAGCATTTTACAAACTACTCTTCTCAATTATTTAATTTATCGGTGCAATCATCATATTGACACCACAGGCATGTTACAGAATTTCATACCATTGGGCAGTGAAAAATAATTACATTTTTACCACCAAAATTCTGTTTTAGATCCAGATTTTACATTTTTACATGGATAAGTGGATAAAAGTGGCACCAAAATTTGTCCCGCAATTTTTTCTGAATGTGAAAATGCTCCATATGTGACTGTACAGTACTGCTTAGCCATACGGTGACACTCGGGGGAGACGGATCTCTATTTTCCTCCTGGAGAGCAGATTTTCCAAGAATAGTTTGCGGACTCTATTTAAAGAGCACTGAAGTGCTAGAAGAGCAGAATCCAACCTCAAGTGACCCCATTTTGGAAATTATACCCCTTTGGGGATCTGTACTAACAATTTTGACTCCATGGGTGTTTCCCAGAAAGAAGCAGCAGTGGATGTTGCTGAGTGAAAATTGCAAACTTCCATTGTAGTCCCCAGTATGTTGTAGTGACCAGCACGTTGTAGTGCACAGCTCATGCTTCTGGAGACATGCACCCAAAAATTAGGCCTGCTGTCATAGCTGCAGAAATGGACTCTAAAGAATGTGGTTTATGCAAATTGTCGCTTCAAAGAAGAAGAGGACTAGGACTCTCATGCCACCTATAGGAAGTTGCAATCTTTAAAGTCAATATCGACTCTAACAAATAAAAGTCTAAACCAAACTCTCAATTTTCAGACACTGTGTTTCAGAGTACTGCCCTAGTCACTATAAAATGTGAGATCTGGTTTGGCTGGGTGAAAGGCGTCTGACTGGGATCGAAGGGGTAACTTTTCTCCTTGTGGAGAGTAATATGTCAAGCCTAACATGCCAATGTGGGAAAACGTTTAAGCAGAAATGTTCCTCTGGGACATATGCAAATTGTCACTTCAGAGAGAAAGAGAATTAGAACTCTAGTGTCACCTATAGGAAGTAGCAATCCTAAAAGTCAATGTCGACTCTCGAACAAGCCTTGTCAAATGACTTAGGATAAAAGCCAAAACCAAAATCTCCTCACCTTGGCATGTCAGGCTTGACATGTCACTCTCCGCATTTGGTTACCATAGCAGTTAACAAGCCGCCCAGATGATGTCACGGTGCACTGATAGGAGGGCAGAGGGGGCCCCATCCCTGTTTCTGACTTCTAAATGCTACTATTGATATCGATCACAGCATTTTAGGTTTTAATCTGCTGGGAACGGTGCAGTCACTGCTCCTGGCGGTGAGTGTCGCGTGTCAGCTGTGATATCAGCGGATCACCCAGCAGCGATCGAGCGTGCACAGCTCCTGTGCTCGTAAAATTGCCTGGACGTATCCAAACGTCCAAGGTCGGTAAGTACTTACTGACCTGAACACATGGATGCGTCCAAGGTCATGAAGGGGTTAAACGCTTTAATAAAAAAGATAGAGTCAGGGTCTCACCACTGCAGGCAATGTACCTATGTGGTTTTCTGAAGCAAGAAAAAGTGCGTTTAAAAAAGCCTCAGTGGCCAGGAGGAAAATTGCAAGATGTTTTTTTTTATATTTTTATTACAGATTGTTATATGGAAAAAAAATGTTTAATCAAAATCTTATAACACACACATCCAATTTAAACATTAGGTTATTTTCTGATAATAACTTTCTTTTAAAGGGAATTTGTCAGCAGATTTTTGCTACACAATCTTAGAGCAACATGATATAATAGCAAAAACTCTGATTCCAGCTATGCATGACTTATCGGGCTGCTTGATGCACTGCTATGAATGCTGATCTGTGTATAACCCGCCCACACCTCTGATTGGCAGTTAATGTGCACTGTACATTGTCAGCAAGCTGCAAATCACTGGTGAAAAGTATTTAGACTTGAGAGTCCTCAGTGGTTGATACCTTTTAATGGCTAACTGAAAAGATGGTAACAAATTGCAAGCTTTCGAGACTGCTCAGGTCTCTTCATCAGGCTAGGACTAATACAAAATCTGAAGAATCACATATTTATACACAACAGGACACAGGAATAATGCAATAGGTGAGACAAGTGACGTGAAGCAGAACTGTCATTATGGCAGAGGGATGAACATAAATATTGGAACAGTTCATAGATAAGGAGTGAAAGTTTTATTGCCCTCTGATTGGAGTCTGCTATTGTGTTTTGATGCCCCTAGAAGGTCAGAGAAGCAGATTCCTTAATTGATGTAGAAAGACATGAATCCGTGTGATATATTCATTCCAGCACTAAGAGTGTCAAAGGTCATCATAAGTTTATATTCCCAAACCTTTCTATCTTTCTCAGATTTGAAGTTAGATTTTAATACAAGTAATTCCATATCAATCATGCTATGACCGGGCATACAAAAGTGTTTTGCCACAGGTAAATCCATTCTTTTTTCTCTTATTGTGTGGCAATGAGAATTCATCCTTGTTCTAAGTTTTTGCCCGGTCTCCCCCACATACAGACCCCCAAAAAGATGCCCGATTACAATCCATATTTCCAGACCCCCCACTACTATGTTTTAGGCAGCCCCCAAATCTAAGAAGCATCATTGTCAGAAGCTCCCTGTCCTCCCCAACAGCTGCAGGAACCTTTCCTTGCAACAAGAAGAAATTCAAAACCTGTTCATCTATAATGACCAAGGACAAGATAAAGATCCCCAACTCCCATCAGGACTACAAGATCCCAGGTACTTTCAGCTGCATCACATCTAATGTGGTGTACCTAATTATTTGTACGAAATGTCCAACTGGGGGTCTGTATGTGGGGGAGACCGGGCAAAAACTGAGAACAAAGATGAATTCTCATCGCCACACAATAAGAGAAAAAAGAATGGATTTACCTGTGGCAAAACACTTTTGTATGCCCGATCATAGCATGATGGATATGGAATTACTTGTATTAAAATCTAACTTCAAATCTGAGAAAGATAGAAAGGTTTGGGAATATAAACTTATGATGACCTTGGACACTCTTAGTGCTGGAATGAATATATCACACGGATTCATGTCTTTCTACATCAATTAAGGAATCTGCTTCTCTGACCTTCTAGGGGCATCAAAACACAATAGCAGACTCCAATCAGAGGGCAATAAAACTTTCTCTCCTTATCTATGAACTGTTCCAATATTTATGTTCATCCCTCTGCCATAATGACAGTTCTGCTTCACGTCACTTGTCTTATCTATTGCATTATTCCTGTGTCCTGTTGTGTATAAATATGTGATTCTTCAGATTTTGTATTAGTCCTAGCCTGATGAAGAGACCTGAGCAGTCTCGAAAGCTTGCAATTTGTTACCATCTTTTCAGTTAGCCATTGAAAGGTATCAACCACTGAGGACTCTCAAGTCTAAATATTTTTCTTTCCACTGGCTAACACGGTACGAAGATACACATCTTTCCTAAATCACTGGTGAGGCACGGTTACACAGATTAGCTGGACAGCTTGGCTCATGACACATAAGGGTATGCCACACTAAGCGAGATCGCAAACGAGATCGCAAACGAGATCGCAATTGCGTCACCAATTTATGACGCAGTAGCGATCTCGTTGGCGACTTAGCTGTGTGTGACATGTAGCAGCGATGTGGCCCCTGCTGAGATGTCGCTGATCGTTTGTAAACGTTCTGAGCCGTTTCAGCAGCAGATGGAAGGAAGGGAGACACAGTCATTACTAGTGGGTAGGCGGAGCCCACACAGGATAGAACACCTCAGATTAAAAAGAGTGTTGACCGGCCCCTCCAGCTTGGGCTCCTCCTACTCCAGCCCTCCAGTCTAAAATTTGAGGTCACAGAGGATAGTCGCTGCAGGAGCAGCTCCTCAGAAAATTTTGTTATTTTTTCGGACAGAGACTTGGACCCCCGTGGTCTAGAGGTCTCAGGGGTCTCAGCGCTGCTGGACCCCCACCCCTCCCTTGGCAGATCTGTATTACCCTTTAAGGAGGTCCCTGCAGAACCCTGCCGGCCCCGGGGGATGAGGGTTGCTTCCCTGGCGGGGACGCAAACCGCGCTTCTGGGGTCACTGCGTTCTCCACCCTGGGGAGAAGCTACGGGCACAGCGCCACAAATCCCTGGGGGTCCCTGTGGCGCTCAGCTGGGTGAGTACTCAACATTTTAATATGTGTTTTGAGTGCTCCAGCGACTGCTGCGGCAGCCGCTGCTACATTTTTCATGTTGGTGATGTGTGTTTTTTGTCCGCAGGTGGATGCCTGCAGGACATGGGACGGGGGAGAGCGGAGGAGTCGCGCGCGCTTTTTTTGAAGCCGGCGGGGGGCGTGGCTTCGCACCTTCCCGGTCCTTCGTGGGCAGGAAGCGCTCAGAGCGCGCGATTTCTCCCTGCCTCTCTTCTTCCGGCGTTCTCTCTCCAGCGCAGCGGCCATTACTGAAGGCTGCCTCGGGCTCCTCACTCTCCTCCTGACAACCGAAGGAACACTGCACCGCGGCCAGCTGGGTGAGTCGCTTCTGTCTGTCAGGGCAGAAGCTTAACCCCCTCACCCTCACAGCGCAGGGCACCTTTCTGAGGCACAATTTGGTGGCAGACTGCGCTGTCCTGCAGCTGTTAACTCATATAGAGGTCCTTTTTCAGTCTGGGGCTCGCACACCCTGTTCATTTAACAGAGGTTGTGGGGAGTCTGCGACATTAACCCCTTGATAGGAGGTTAACCTTTAATTGGGGGACAGCTGGGGCAGCTCTCTCCTTAAGAGCTTTAACCCTTCAGCGTTCGTTTTCCTTTCCCTTAAGAAGCCACACTGTTCCAGTTACTGACAGGTTTAACCTGCCATATACTGTGTGAGGGCATGTCAGATCAGGGTCCAGGAGGTGCGGACCGTCTCCCAGGTCCGCTACAGGATCAGTCTCGCGTATCTGACACGCAGGAGTCCTCGACGGCGTCAAGCGCAGCGGTCGGAGGTCTCAGTGATGTCAAAATGGAGGCCCTCACTCGTTCTACTGATGGCCTGTCTGACCTTCTAGGTTATTGGGTGTCAGCTAGATCCTCTCATGGCAGGAAGTGCCACAGGCCGGTACTATTCTTCCCGCGTAGCGACTCGGAGATCTAAGGTATGGAAGGGAGGCGTTACAGTTCCCCTTCAAGCTCGGATGGGGAGATGTCCGATTCGGATAAGGAGGATCAGCAGGGACACTCTGCCTCTCTTTTGGTTCGTACAGAGGCTTTTATTGGAGCCATGAGAGAGGCGTTGCAGTTACCGGAGGAGGTAACTAGACGTCCTGGTAAGTCGGCCCGGATGTTTCAGGAGTCGCATAGGTCGCGATCGGCATTGCCATCTCTGGATGAGCTTAATGGGGCAGTGGAGAAGGAACGCCTGTGTCCAGATAAGCGTTTTCAGGGGACACGGTTTTTTGAGACTCTGTATCCGTGTTCGACGGAGTTGATTGATAATTGGATTCCTTCTCCTGAAGTGGATGTCCCTTTATCCCAGCTTAGCAAATCCTCTTTACTTCCTGTTAAAGGGAAGGCGAGTCTGCAGGATCCGCTGGACAGAAAAATGGAGATGGCGGCGAAATCCATCTACGAGGCCGCGGGTCATGGATTCAGAGCGTTGCTAGGATCCATGTGTGCTTGTAAGGCTTCCCTGAGCTTGTTGGACCGTCTACGGACGGCGTGGCAAGATGGATCCCCGCTATCCGAGGTAGATGAACTTTTCAAGTTGTTGGAGGATGCAGCCCGATATGGCAGTGATGCAGGTTTGGATACTGCCTCACTGCTGTCCAGGGCGCAATCCTTGGTGGTCACAGTCAGAAGAGCACTGTGGCTTAGACAGTGGACCGGGGACGCGGTTTCCAAGCAAGGTTTGCTATCTTTAGCTTACAAGGGTGGTCAGCTATTTGGATCTGACCTCACGGAGCTGATTGCCAAGGCAAAGGCAAAAGAAACGGCGTTACCACAGCGAAGAGCTGTGACTTCTGCATCTGGCAGGCCTAGTGCCGGTAGTAGTCGACGGTCCTTTCGGTCCAGGGGACGGTTCGGTCAGCCCTCTTGGGGATCGGGTCATCCCTCTTTTTCAGGAAAAAAGAACTCTCAGAAATCCCGCACTCCCTGGAAACAGAGCTTCCGTCAAGACAAGCGGGAAGCTGACAAAAAGCCCACTAAGGCGGACTGACGCCAGGGTCTCACTCGAGGGCTCTCGAGTGGGGGGTCGTTTACTCCAATTCGAACCGACTTGGGCTTCCCGTGTGTCGGACGCCTGGGTGACGCGGGTTGTATCGGCAGGCTACTTCATAGAGTTTCTTTCTCGAACCCCAGACAGTTTTTGTCAATCTCGCATTCCGTCAGAGCCCGAACTATTTGCCGCTCTGCTGCGGGAGGTAGATTCCCTTCTGCAGAAGGGTGTGGTGGTACCGGTTCCGCCGGAGGACCGGGGAAGAGGGTTTTATTCCAACCACTTTGTGGTCCCCAAAAAGGAGGACAAATTTCGCCCCATTCTGGATCTCAAAAGATTGAATCGGCATGTCTGCACCCGGAAATTCCGCATGGAGTCGCTTCGCTCCGTGGTGGCGGCCCTGTCGCAGAACGACTTTTTGGTGTCAATCGACATTCGCGACGCTTATTTCGCATGTTCCCGTCGGAAGGGCCCACCAACGCTTCCTTTGTTTTGCCATAGGTCAGGACCATTACCAGTTTGTGGCCCTGCCATTCGGGTTGGCCTCAGCTCCCAGAGTTTTCACGAAGATTCTGGCACCTCTCATGGCGATCCTTCGAAGACAGGGGGTTACGATTCTTCCCTACCTGGACGACCTTTTGATTGTGGCGTCCTCAAAGGAGGAGGCGGTGACGGCTCGCAACCTATCCCTTCAGCTCCTGGAGGACCTCGGGTGGCTGGTCAATTGGGAGAAGTCGTCTCTGGAACCGTCGCAGTCAATACTTTTTTTGGGGATGCATTTCGACACGGTACGAGCAGTGGTGTCTCTGCCCCCAGACAAGCAAACAAGTCTTCTTCGACATGTACAGGTTATGAAGTCTTCGACAGCAATGTCCCTTCGAAGGTGTATGCGCCTTCTGGGTTTGATGGTGGCGTCAATGGAGGCAATTCCGTTTGCCCAATTTCATTCCAGGGCTCTCCAAATGCTCATTTTGAACCGTTGGGATCGATCGCAGGTTTCGCTGGATTGCAGTGTCATCATCTCCCACAGGGTGCGAGAGTCTCTAGGATGGTGGTTACATCCGGAAGTGTTATCCCTGGGGAAGTCCTTCCTCCCTCCGAGGTGGTCGGTCATAACCACCGATGCCAGCCTGACGGGCTGGGGGGGTGTCTGGAACGATCTCTGGATTCAGGGAGTATGGTCGTCGGAAGAGTCTGTCCTGCCGATCAACATTCTGGAATTGAGGGCAATTTTCCTTTGCCTCCAACACTGGACGGTCCCTTTAAGCGGTCTACCAGTCCGAGTGCAGACAGACAACGCGACGGCGGTCGCGTATATCAACCAACAAGGTGGGACGAGGAGCTTCAAGCTCATGATGGAGGTGTCTCAGATCCTGGTATGGGCCGAGGCCAGGGTGCCAGCCATCTCTGTGATTCACATTCCAGGAGTTCAGAATGTCACGGCGGACTTCCTCAGTCGCGAAAAGATGGATCCCGGAGAATGGAGTCTTCATCTGAAAATTTTTGCACTGCTGTGCTCCCGTTGGGGAACTCCCAAGTGGATTTGATGGCATCCAGGTTCAATGCCAAGTTACCAACGTTCATGTCCAGGTACAAGGACCCGAAGGCTGTGGCGGTGGATGCTCTGGTGGCTCCGTGGGACCAATTCGAGCTAATCTATGTGTTCCCGCCGATATCCTTACTTCCTCTGGTGTTGCGTCGGATCAGACTGGAGAGAGTCCCGGCTATGTTGATAGCCCCAGATTGGCCGAGGAGGACGTGGTTCTCGACGCTGGTGTCGCTTCTGGCAGCGCCTCCACTTCCACTCCCTCTTCGCCCGGACCTGTTAACCCAAGGGCCCGTTCGTCACCCGGACCTGAAGTCTCTGCGTTTGACGGCGTGGCTCTTGAGACCGAAATCTTGAGCCGTCAAGGTTTTTCAGCCGAAGTCATTGCTACTCTGCGAGCTGCCAGAGGTCCGGCTACTACTAGAATTTATCACAAGACTTGGGAAGCCTTCTTTTCGTGGTGTTCGGGTTCTTCAAAGAACCCGAGGATTTTTTCCATTCCCAATTTGTTGGCCTTTTTGCAGTACGGGCTGGACAAGGGTTTGGCAGTTAGCACTCTGAAGGGGCAGGTTTCTGCTTTGTCCTTGCTGTTTCGGAAGTCTATCGCTTCGCGTAGGGACGTACGTTCCTTTTTTCGCGGAGTAACCCGTCAGTTTCCGCCGCGGAAGGCGTTTGTGTCTCCTTGGCGGCTCAATCTTGTCTTGGAGGCTCTTCAACATGGGCCTTTTGAGCCTATGGACTATGTTAGCCTTTCTTTGCTCTCTTGGAAGGTTGCCTTCCTAGTGGCGGTCACTTCTTTGAGAAGGGTTTCTGAGTTGGCGGCTCTTTCTTGCTCGCCTTCTTTTCTGGAGTTTCACCCGGATCGAGTAGTGCTTTGCACACGGGGCGACTTTCTACCTAAGGTGGTGTCACAATTTCATGTTAACCAGGATATTGTGTTGCCCTCGCTCTGTCCGGAGCCGAGGAATGCGAAGGAACGGGCTTTGCACACTTTGAATTTAGTGCGGGCTTTGAAGTTCTATTTGTCTATTACTCAAAGTTTTCGGAAGTCGGATTCTCTGTTTGTGATTCCAGCAGTTCGTCGACGTGGTCAACGAGCTTCCAAGGACTCTATAGCTCGTTGGATTCGGTCGGCCATTTTAGAGGCTTACCGACTTAAGGGAGAACCTTGCCCGGTTAAGATTCGAGCTCACTCCACGAGGGCTGTGGGTTCATCGTGGGCCTTTCATCAAGGAGCCTCGGCAGCTCAGCTCTGCCGGGCGGCGACCTGGCGCTCCGTCCACACGTTTACGAAATTTTATAAGGTGGACGTCAGTGCTTCCGCTGATGCGGCCTTAGGACGTAGGGTCCTGCAGGCTGCTGTAGTTTAAAGTTCTTGTTAACTTGTATTTAGCGCTGGTTGCGCATTTATCTAACTTTTGGGGAATCTGCCTCTGTTGGTTTTTTGCCCACCCTTAATTTCTGGACTGCTTTGGGACGTCCCACTAGTAATGACTGTGTCTCCCTTCCTTCCATCTGCTGCTGAAAGACGGATTTTGGTAAGACCTTACCTGTAAAATCCTTTTCAGCGAAGGAAGGAAGGGAGACACAGATCCCTCCCATGGCAGAAGTGTGTTGTTGTGTTTTCAGATGCGGCGTGACCCTTCTCTGATAGCGATTATCTGGGCTGAGGTCGGCGCGCTAAGGCTCTGTTCCAGCATTGCCAGCTCATCGCAGTGGTCAGGTTCAGTGAGTAGTACCTGGGACTGTGTGTTTTTTTCTGTTATATGCATAACCTGTCTTCTTGTTTTTTTCTCTGAAGTTATTCAGAAGGGGTTATGTTGCTCCGCTGGTGATAATTGCTCTTCCTTAGCTTGTGTACGGACTGGAGAGCTGGAGTAGGAAGAGCCCAAGCTGGAGGGGCCGGTCAACACTCTTTTTAATCTGAGGTGTTCTATCCTGTGTGGGCTCCGCCTACCCACTAGTAATGACTGTGTCTCCCTTCCTTCGCTGAAAAGGATTTTACAGGTAAGGTCTTACCAAAATCCGTCTTTTTTGGTCGTTGGTGTCCCGCTGGTGAGCCTGAATCGCTGAGTGTGACACCCTTTATGAACGACTTCACCAGCATCGCAGGTGGGACTAGATTTTCCCAACGACCGCAGAGGTCATTATACAGATCGCTGATGAGATGTGTTTGGAATCACAGATTGCTGATGAGATGTGTTTGGAATCACACAGCTAAGTCGCTAACGAGATCGCTACTGCGTCATAAATGGTGACGCAGTAGTGATCTCGTTAGCGATCTCGCTTGCAATCTCGTTTAGTGTGGCATACCCTATAGTCCTGCAGTGATAATCACCTGCTGATAAAACACTGATTGCATTGAAACTACAGGAATTTCGTGAGCAAGTGATATATTGCTGGAATCAGGCTTCTTGCCCTTACATTATGCTGGTCTCAGATTAAATAACAAAAACCTGCTCATAGATTTACAACTTCTAAAATATGCCAGACATTGAGCACACTGGGAGTTGTAATTTTGCAACAGCTGGAGAGCTACAAATGAGATGGCAACTATAACGTACATATAAACGCAAAAACATTTCATTTCTGACTTTCACGTCTAGGAATAAGCACTGTTGAAATCATTGGCCTACATATAACGTGAAAATTTCAGGTTATTCTTTAAGAAAATGTGTTGGACTTAATTAAAAATAGATTGGCTCCAGCAGAGCCTCAAATGATGCAAGTCTGTAAAGCAGGGTGGAAGCCTGCTGCTACAGGAAATGGTGATTTTACCAAACTAGTTCTGTCCTGCTATCTGCAAGGAGCAACAATGAAATTATAGATTAAAGTTGTTGATTTTAGTGTTTCAGGATCTTGTGTTCCTCATTAGAGGATGGTCAATTATATGAAGACTTGGATGAATATGCATCAAGTAGTAACCTGATAAAATTAGCCTAATAAATAATATATTATTGATCTAATAATTTAATAATAATAATTTTATTTCTATAGCACCAACATATTTAGCAGCACTTTATATTTAGATGGGACTTGTACAGACAATAGACATTACAGCATAACAATAAACACAGATCAAAACAGATACCAAGAGGAATGAGGGCCCTGCTCGCAAGCTTACAATCTATGAGGAAAAAGGGGAGACACGAAAGGTGGATGGTCTTATATTTCTTTACAGTTAAGGTGGTTAGACCCAGCGGTGAGCTTTCATCAGTGGAAGGGCATGTTGTGTTTTCGGTCCAAGTAATGTCTTTGCAAAAAACTGATCTTTTACAGACGTTATGGACAGGTCAATTTTTTTTCGAATGGACCAAGCGCACCATGCTTACGTATTTTCGTATGAGACTCGCCTATTCAAGTCTATATGTATGCAAAATATCAGATTTTTACGAATACAATGCAGTTGTTAAATAAGTTGTTAACTATTTGGACAACCATTCCTCATACCCCATGCCTGGCTCAGATAAAATAATAAAGCTTATGAATTCCTCCCTTGCCGGCACTGAGAGGCAAGAACCTATAAATGGAAATGTGAGCAGCTCTTCGGAGTGTCCAAGTGTGGGATCACTTTTCTCCAGGCACTCTGTATGGTGGGAGGAAGGAGGATCAGGGTGAGGATTATGTGGTCCAGAATCATGGCTACTGACATGTGGAAGACAGGGTGGTGCTGGCAAAATAACTGGAAGCAGTATCTGCTATCCATCCAACAACCTTTTCACACTGGTCTGGATTCAAGAGTAGTGTTCCGCGTCCCTTACATAGTGGGACAGGAAGCTAGGTTGACGTGATATGTGTCCCCCGTCTCAGTGTTTGGGCTCACCATCAGCATCACGTCCACTTCACTGTCTGTTACCATGCTCCTTGCCCATTTTACATTTTGTATGATATATCCCTGTTGAGAAAACTTTGTAGGATTACTATCACAGGAAAATTTGTCCACCTCAGATGGACTTGTTACACTGCAGGAGCAATATAGCAATGCTATTGCTAACCAACCAGGCTGGCTGTATGCTTTTGAACCACAGTTGCCGCTATATAAATGCCGTATAATATCTCCCTGCTGAAAGAACTTTGCAGGATTACTAGCTCAGGAAACCAACCAAGTCTAACTGCATGCTTTTGACACACAAATGGTGCTGCATAAATGGCGTATAATATTTCCATGCTCAGAAGAATTTGCAGGATTAAGAGCAAAAAGAATATTATTAGCCCTGAGATGGGCTTTTGGTATGAGTTGCAGCAGAAAGGACGTGGAATTACCCCATCCTGTCCTACATTTTCCCTTCGACACAATCTCTCTCTAAGTGCTGCTAACAGCTGTATGAATATTGATTATAATTATCCCTAATAAGAGCTGTTGTTGCAGTTCAAAGAAATATTAATGGTGTCTAATCCCTGCCTATATACAGCTACAACTCTGTCCCTAAATCAGCAGCGCAGCACCTTTGACTGCTCTGACTGTGAATGTTGGTACACTGTGCCGAGCATGGTCTCATATAAACCCGATGGCACTATGCGGCCAGCCAATCACAGTAATGCCACAACCAAGATGGCTACCGTACTACAGTTACTGGCAGGCAATCCCTGCATGCCTTTTGACTGTCTAACAAGCGTCAAACATGCGGGGCGGAAAATCAAGCTTGCATGCGAGCATTCAAAAATACTCGCCAAGTAACGAGTATCTCCAGCACACTGATGCTCGAGTGAGTGACGAGCAGTGACGAGCACACTCGCTCATCACTAATGATTTCATCTTCAACTTGCTTAACTGTTCAAAATAGCAGTAATTTTGACCAGGGGTGCTCAAACTTTTACAAGTCACTGCACATGCTGCCCATGGACCATGCAGCATTTTTCAGCAGTCATGTTCCCTTTAAAGAGTTAAGAAAGAAACATTGAATGACATTTAATTTTACAGATTCTTGCAGAACAAGTTACTATCTCAATTAAATGCAATGATAACATTGTACAACAGGTATGTAACGTGCAAACATATCACTGATATTTGGGGAGACGATGTCAAGCCTCAAGCACTTTTCTAAGCTTTCAAATGAAAACAGTATTGACATCTGTAACTATGAATATCAAGACAATGCATTTATCAGGAGGCAAATCCTATTATGAGCCATTCTTGTGCTGAGGAATGAAATAGTACAAGGTTATATTAAATCATGTAATTCGATCATACTGCGCTATTTTGAATACAAACAAGGTTATGAATTTGAAGCAGTTATAATCGGATTTCATTTATTATAAATCTGCCTGGTAAAGAATGGCTTGACATTTACATATTTGTTTTACTACCTAAATTTATTTTTGATAGCATAGCTATACTTTTTATATTAAATCTTTAGCAACTTGTAACCTTTCTTACATTGTAGGTAAACTATCAGCTGATTAGGCTGTTAATAGTTATATGAACCTCTTTGTTCCAATTTTATCATTCAATTTAAGCTATATTTTGGCAACAAATGCCAATGTTATGCAAAGTTACAGTCATGGCCAAAAGTATTGAGAATGACACAAATATTATATTTTCACATGATCTGCTGCCCTCTGGTTTTTATGTGTGTTTGACAGATGTTTTTATCACAGACAGAAATATAATTGCAAACATATGAGTAACAAAAGCTTATATTGACAGTTAGAATGAGTTAATGCAGCAAGTCAATATTTGCAGTGTTGACCCTTCTTCTTCAGGACCTCTGCAATTTTCCTGGCATGCTCTCAATCAACTTCTGGACCAAATCCTGACTGATAGCAGTCCATTCTTGCACAATCAATGCTTTCATTTTATCAGAATTTTTAGGTTTTTGTTTGTCCACCCGTTTCTTGATGATTGACCACAAGTTCTCAATGGGATTAAGATCTGGGGAGTTTCCAGGCCATGGACCAAAAATCTCTATGTTTTGTTCCCTGAGTCATTTAGTTATCACCTTTGCTTTATGGCAAGATGCTCCATCATGCTGGAAAAGGCATTGTTGATCGCCAAACTGCTCTTGGAGGGTTGGGAGAAGTTGCTCTTGGAGGACATTCTGGTACCATTCTTTATTCATGGCTGTGTTTTTAGGCAAGACTGTGAGAGAGCCGATTCCCTTGGCTGAGAAGCAACCCCACACATGAATGGTTTCAGGATGCTTAACAGTTGGCATGAGACAAGACTGGTGGTAGCGCTCACCGTGTCTTCTCCGAATGAGGCGTTTTCCTGATGTCCCAAACAATCGAAAAGGGGATTCATCAGAGAAAATAACTTTACCCCAGTCCTCAGCAGTCCACTGCCTGTACCTTTTGCAGAATATCAATCTGTTCATGATGTTTTTTCTGGAGGGAAGTGGCTTCTTTGCTGCCCTCCTTGAGACCAGGCCTTGCTCCAAGAGCCTCCGCCTCACAGTGCGTGCAGATGCACTCACACCTGCCTGCTGCCATTCCTGAGCAAGCTCTGCACTGCTGGTAGCCCGATCCCACAGCTGAAACACTTTTAAGAGACGGTCCTGGCGCTTGCTGGTCTTTCTTGGGCGCCCTGGAGCCTTTTTGGCAACAAGGGAACCTCTCTCCTTGAAGTTCTTGATGATGCAATAGATTGTTGACTGAGGTGCAATCTTTCTAGCTGCGATACTCTTCCCTGTTAGGCCATTTTTGTGCATTGCAATGATGACTGCACGTGTTTCTTTAGAGATAACCATGGTTAACAGAAGAGAAACAATGATGCCAAGCACCAGCCTCCTTTTAAAGTGTCCAGTGGTGTCATTCTTACTTAATCATGACAGATTGATCTCCAGCCATGTCCTCATCAACACCCACACCTGCGTTAATGGAGAAATCACTGAAAAGAGGTTAGCTGGTCCTTTTAAGGCAGGGCTGAAATGATGTTGAAATGTGTTTTGGGGGATAAAGTTCATTTTCTAGCCAAATATTGACTTTGCAAGTAATTGCTGTTAAGCTGATCACTCTTTATAACATTCTGGAGTATATGCAAATTGCCATTAGAAAAAGTGAAGCAGTAGACTTTGTAAAAATTAATATTTGTGTCATTCTCAAAACTTTTGGCCATGACTGTACATAGTTAATATGGTTGAAAAAAGAAAAATGTCTATCAAGTTCTTCTGAAGGATGGGAAGGCAAACATGGAAGGGGTAAATGCACAAACATAATTCATGATCCAGTCTGTCCTAAAAGAGCTGATCTCTCCCTCCTAATCCCACTTGTAGATATACTGGACCAATCATTTTTCTTTTAAGCATCAAAACCTTTCAACTTTCCGCTATGACCAGGCATGAGGTCATCTATTCCACAAATTAATCATTCTTATGATAACAAATGTCTTGTTTTCTCTGTAGGAAAGATGTGTATCTTCGTACCGTGTTAGCCAGTAGATAGAAAAATATTTAGAATTGAGAGTCCTCAGTGGTTGATACCTTTTAATGGCTAACTGAAAAGATGATAACAAATTGCAAGCTTTCGAAACTACTCAGGTCTCTTCATCAGGCAAACACTAAAACAAAAACTGAAGAATCTCATATATTTATACACAGCACAGAAATAATGCAATAGGTAAGACAAGTGACGTGAAGGAGAACTGTCATTATGGGAGAGGGATGAACATAAAAATTGAAACAGTTCATAGATAAGAAGTGTGAAAGTTTTATTGCCCTCTGATTGGGGTCTGTTATTGTGTTTTGATGCCCCCAGAAGGTAAGAGAAGCATATTCCTTAATTGATGTAAAAGGACATAAATCCATGTGACACATTCATTCCAGCTCACGACGACCTTTGGCACTCTCAGTGCTGAAATGAATGTATCCCATGGATTTATGTCCTTTTACATCAATTAAGGAATCTGCTTCTCTGAACTTCTGGGGGCATCAAAACACAATAAAAGACCCCAATAAGAGGCCAATAAAACTTTCACACTCCTTATCTATGAACTGTTCCAATTTTTATGTTCATCCCTCTCCCATAATGACAGTTCTGCTTCACGTCACTTGTCTTACCTATTGCATTATTTCTGTGCTGTGTTCTGTATAAATATGTGATTCTTCAGTTTTGTTTTAGTCTTAGCCTGATGAAGAGACCTGAGTAGTCTCGAAAGCTTGCAAATTGTTATCATCTTTTCAGTTAGCTGTTGTGTTTAGGTAGCTGAGGAGAAAAAGCAAAATTGGCAATGCACTAGAGAGGCTGGATCCTATTGGATTGCAGTAACCTGAACTAACCACACAACTAGAGGTAGCCGTGGAGCATTCCTACGTTGATCCTAGACTCCTCGTCACAGCCTGAGAGATAACTACACCTAAAGGCAGAAAGATGAAAGCTATCTGCCCAGGAGCAGATCCCCAAAGAAAATAGGAAGCCCCCAAACATGTAATGACGGTTAGACAAGAAGAAGCACGGACACAGACAGAAAATAGAATGAGCAAATTCTGACTGCAATCCAACAAAAAAAAACTAAAAAATACCAACTCTTCTGATTGCAAAAACACCTGAGATCACACGATCTCCACCACCTAAATCAGATCTCTGGTGTAACAAAACTAAGCCGCAGCCACTGAAAAAACAGGAAAAAGCAAATGAACAAATAACAGTGGTTACAGATAAACTGAGAGGAGCACAGGCCCCAGAAGGGGACCCGGCTGACCTCCACAAAAGTGCAGAAAATTATGCAAAAAGAAAGCACAAAAAGAACAGCAGAAAATATCTTACCTGAAAGCAGCAGATGCATGCAAGACTCCAGCAGACTTCCAAATGAACCAGGAACCACAATTGAGACAAGAACAATTGATCACCGGCGACCATCATGGGAGGGAACCTCCCTTATATCAGACCAGTCCATGATCCCAGATTGCCATTCCTCGCTGTAAGGTTCAGTACTGTCTGCAACCACCAGAGGGAGCCTATGCTCAGAAACCATCTCCAGCACATTCATAACAGTTAGCCATTAAAAGGTATCAACCACTGAGGACTCTCAATTCTAAATATTTGTCTTCTCTGGAAATTCAACCTTCCTTTCTTCGGGAAGAGGGAGTGCCTACTTATGTTTTAAGGGGGATTTACAATAAACAGCTTTTTATCATATATTTAGAATGAGCCATTTATTTTCACTTGTTGTCACGAGGGTGTCATGTCCCCCTGGAAGACCTGGAGTTAGTAGGTCACACAGGGGAATTAATTGCAGTCCTCTTTGAGATGGTGTGATCCATGTCTTATTTAAATGGATTTCCCTTCCTTCAGTGCTGAATGGGTTAAGGAGTCTTTCCATAATGGCTAAGACTATACCATCTGTGCTAAGCTGGGTAGTTGGAGTGGAAGTGGGCGAAGTAGTTGTAGTGATTAGAGATGAGCGAATCTTTTAAGGTTGGGTTTCATTTGGCAAACGTTTAGACATTCTTCGAACATGTTCACCGAACAGTTCAACTAACATACCCAAAGTCCTTTAAATTCAATGGGAGGCAAACCAAAGGTATACAAAACACATTAATGGATGACAAACAGCTTCCCACACAGCTAAAATTAGGGGCAGACACCATGAAAAGTGGCATCAATTGACCCACAGTAGAAATTTACAATTAGCAGTGCAGCGGTCAGTCACGGGCCATGCATGAGGCATCAAGGTCTGAAACAGCATTTACAGTGAATAGAAAACTTGGCACTCAACTTTGTAATATTGGTATATCCAGTTTTATTGCAGTCACAGTACACGTGGGTACAAGATGGAAACGTTTCGGTCCAACATGGACCTTCATCAATCCGACTGCTGATAGGTAGATTTTTGCTCTTAATGTAAGATATATAGACTGTATGTCTTAGTGGAGAGAATCATAAAGATGGATTTGTCTATAAAGCGGACGGGTTAATATAGGACCTGAAGGTCCAAGGAAAAAAGATTTATGATGCTCCACAAGGATTCCTAGTGTCTTGATTAGATATATGTAGGTAGCGCCGTCCTCTCCAACACTGACGCGGTATCCGCCGCTTGTCAGCTCAAGCGGCGGATACCGCGTCAGTGTTGGAGAGGACGGCGCTACCTACATATATCTAATCAAGACACTAGGAATCCTTGTGGAGCATCATAAATCTTTTTTCCTTGGACCTTCAGGTCCTATATTAACCCGTCCGCTTTATAGACAAATCCATCTTTATGATTCTCTCCACTAAGACATACAGTCTATATATCTTACATTAAGAGCAAAAATCTACCTATCAGCAGTCGGATTGATGAAGGTCCATGTTGGACCGAAACGTTTCCATCTTGTACCCACGTGTACTGTGACTGCAATAAAACTGGATATACCAATATTACAAAGTTGAGTGCCAAGTTTTCTATTCACTATATTGGGCTAATCACCTACTTGTGCACCACCACAGTTGTGCGACGATATATTTTCTCTGAAACAGCATTTACAGCTTGGAATTGAAGTTTCAGTGAGGACCTGGTGGTTAAGGGAGTGGGGTATGCCTTCTTTCCTGGAAGCCCTGATACCTCATGCAACAGTACCATATTTTTCCAGCCACAGTCAGGTGGCACAAACATAAGTTTCATACAGTACTATTGGTATAAAAATGTAAGGAAAGTAACACATGTAGCTGTAGTTGACTGATTAATTAACTCACGGTGGAACCTGTGCGATGATAGTCTGGAACTTAGATAAAATTGTTATCCCTTCCTATTTCTCCTCTGCTTCCACCTCTTCCTCTAGGGCCATCATCTCCGCACGCAGACTATTCGAAATGTGCTCCAGCATGTGGATGATCGGAATAATGATGTTGATGATGGCATTTTCAGCTCCAACCATCTTAGCACCCATTTCAAAACTGTGCCGAAGGGTGCAGAGGTCCTTCATCTGTGCCCACTCCACAAGCGTGATTTGCACAGCAACCGTACTGAATTGACCCAGGCTATCCAAAAGGGCAAAGTCATCAAAAGTGAGCACACAGTGACCGTGCTTTCTGTAGCAGTGCATCCATGCTGGGATAGTGGCGCAGAAATTGCTGTACCACCAGGTTGAGGATGTGAGCCATGAAAGGCACATGTGAGAGTTTGCACCAGCGTAGGGCCTTCTCCAGGTTTGCACTGTTATTACACATGGCTTTCCCTGGCACCAGGTTCAGTGGAGACAGCCATTGCTCTAATTTAGCCTGGATAGTTATCCACAACTCTTGAGCTATGTGACTGTGATCTCTAAGACATACTAATTTGAACACTGCCTGATTGCGGTGAGCCATGGCTGTGCAGTATGGAGATGGGGGGGATTCTGTCTACACTGTTGGAATGCATATCTGATTATGGGAGAGGTTGAGGGCACAGATGGAGGCCCTAGAGGAGATGGAGGATCCAAAAGCAGTGGAGGAAGTGTTAGATACAGAGGTTTGTCCCGCAAGCCATAGGGGTTCAAAGACTTGTGGATCAGTCCCTTTACCACCTGCCCACACAGCCACCAGAGTCACCCTGTGCCAAGTCAGTGAGGTATAATGCCTCTACTTATGTTTGCTCGTCCAGGTGTCAGTGGTGAAATGCACCCTGGCAGGCAGATTTTTTCAGGGAATGGGTGATGTTGTCTGCGACATGCTGGTATAGCGTAGGCACAGCTTTCTTAGAGAAGTTATGGTGATTGGGCAACTGGCACTGGGGGACTGCGATGGACATCAACCTTCAGAAATCATCTGTTTCCGCCAGGCGGAAAGGCAGCATTTCCATGGTAAACAGATTGGAGATGGTGGAGATCAAGCTCTTTGCTTTGGCATGTGTAGGAGGAAACATTCTTTTACTTGAGCACAACTGCGGGACCAAGGGCTGGCTGCTGTACTGAGATAGGGTGGAGAAGGGTTAACTGGACAAACTGCTAGACTGTGAGTGAGGTGCATGTTATGGTGGATTGAGAAAGATGTGTTGTGCTAGTTGACACAAAAACAGCAAGCATATCCACTTCCGTAGCAGCTGACAGGCTCTCACTCACCCTGACTGTAGGGGGTAAACAAGGGGATTTTCTGTGGATGGATACCTGGGTGAGAACACTTCTCATGGTGATGAATGTGGAAGAAGCAGCGGTTCATTGGATGGCTGTTGGTTTGCGAGACCCGCTAGCCGGCATTTTAGCACAGTAAAATTACCAGACTAAATTATGTTGAAATTGAAATTTGCGAACAAAAGGGTGATTGAGGTGCCACCTCTGAGGATTGTACTGTGCGTGATTTTAAGGTGGAGGAAGAGGAAGAGAGGCCACTTTATGCAGCGCTTGCCATCCACTGGAGCACATGCTTAACCTGAGCCTCATCTACAAGGTGGACCACTGTGCGACTGCCAAAGAAAGGAATTTGAGTAGCCTGTCCAGTAACAGATGTTGGCAGTGGTCTTTGGATAGGACAAGACGGTGTTTGTTTACTTGAGCTTTCATTTACATTACGTCCTAACCCATGTACCCGTCAAACACCAAACTTATTTACCCTTCCACCATGACTTCACTTTTTCCCACTCATATTGTATGTAACCTTCCCATCTTTTAAGCAGCTGTTTCACAACCCTAGGCCCAGACCTGTCAGTTTCTTGTCACTAAATTAATAATCAGTATTTATTGGCTGATATAGTGTGTCTAGACCACAGAATAAGCACAAAAGATTTTGATTATGAAATGAGGTTCTGGCAATATAATGCGGAGTCTTAACCAAATAGAGTAGGGTACCATTGGTTACCAAGAGAACCACTGGTTACACAAGGCAAGATACTGTATGCTGACGTCACTTCGACATTACTAATGCTGTGTTTCTGTTAAAGAGCTTGTAAGGAATTCAATACAATCCTAGGCAATCTAAAAGTGTTACACACAAGTCTTTCTATGGCAAATGGAGGATTTAAATTCCCTGCAAATCAAATTCTTTGGAAAAGTTTGGTGAAGCTAGAAATTAAAAAATCAAAATATTCACTCATCTCCAGTAGCTTACCCAACTATTTGTTTACTCAGCCGCAAACCCATTAACCAAGCAGTATAATTACCCAGGTGTATTGTTTTGTTTTTACACATTTTATAAAATAAATTTAAAATGAGAAAATCAGAAAAAAGCAGAAGTATTCTTTTTAATGGCACTCCATTCAATCCAATCACTTGTTAAAAATAAAAACATAATCAGTTAATATTTTATTGCATCATCTTGTTATTCCTCTTGTTGGTATATGTTTTTGAAAATGACATGACAACTACAGTAACAAAACAGAAAAGTGTTCAAGCGTTAAGATATCTGCAGCAAAGTGTGAACAATGGGGATTTAGGCAATCAAGTGATTCAGCTGTTTTAACATCTGCATAATGGAGAAATAAGACTTTAGAAGTTAATGTAGTAAATCAGCTCTATTACTGAGGCGCCAGTACAGATGTCAAGTCTTATGACTTCTTCCACTAATTGGAGACATAAATATCAACAGGTAAAAAATAAGCCAATACCAGAAAATCAATGTATCTAGGATGCAGCAATCAAATTGCTGTTTATATATTGAGCAAAGCAAAGCTGAGCTTGGTATAAAAGAACAGAAGGACCTATTTACAATTAAGGTTATGTTCACATCACTTTTTAGCAAAATGTCACTGCCTCTGTCTGAATGAAACAGACAGTCACTTTGTGTTCTGTCTGACTAAATTTCCAGCAAGGTCCGCCTATCTGAGGCAGGCAGTAAAACACAGCCAACCATTTTTTTGTTGCCCGTCTCAAATTGGTGCATACTGCTGAAAATGAGGCCAGAAAGACAGCAAAGTCTCTCTGTCGGCTTCCTTGAAGTCAATGGACTAGTTGTCAGATCAGCTTAAATCCCCTTTTATTAAGGTTTCAGACATAGCCCTGATGTGTGGCTAAAAAGTGATCTATACATATCCTTGGATGAGCTGTAGTTCTCAATGTCAAACAGCTGCTGTAAAAGAAAATATAATTTGTTTAAAAAGAGCAAAAAAATTGTGATTCCAATGTCATATTACCACTCTATAATATTATCTTTGTGAAACCATATATTGAAAAATAAATTCATTTCTTGTTTTCCCATTCTAAAATTGATATACGAGCGTTAAATAGGGCGGACTATATTAGTAAAAGTTGTGCGACTACTAGATTAGTAAATGAGAAAAAAAGCCAGCTAAGAAGTGAGCTATTTTACGTGTCACTTGAACAGGTATGTTTTTTTTTTCTTTTTACAGACTTAATTCTGGAACATGGAGACACAAGGGTCGGTGGGTGCTCTTGTCCGCTGACCCAGCTGTCTTTAGAAAGACTGCATGTACAAGGCCTATCCCACTGAATACTCACTCTCCTACCTCGTGGGCAGACTACTACTCACACAACACAGGGTGAGGGTAAAACAGTGTTGTAATACTTTATTGAGCCACCAACAAACAATAACATATAGTACAGTCCCAGCAAGTACATAAGATGGTGCAAAGTACAAATTCTCACCCTTCCTCTGGCTCTTCAGGATTAGAGCAGCTGCAACTTCGTGGCTTCAAGGGCCGACTACGCCCACCAGTAGCACCCACAGAGAGAAAGTAACGGCAAGCTTAGGAAACTGACAATCCATTGATGTATGTGGTTAGGTAACCTGATGGTCCCAACCTGGCTTTTCCGAAAGCCTCCATGGGTTCAGTGATGGTCAATGGATCATATCTGCTTTACTCCACCTGGGGACGCAGTCCCTTAAGTTGACTTCCTGTAGAGTGTCTCCAATCTGTATCCTCTGATTGGAGCCATGGTGTCCTGGCTGCTGTTCTGAGTCTCTTTGCAGAAGGATAAAGGTCCTTTTTTATAACCACATCTTTCCTTCAGGCTATCATCCACTGGTCAGGGGGAAGGTGGGATGAGGTCAACTCTCATTGTTTGAGTATTTAATCAATCTGCATAGTTTGCCCTTCACTGTTTGTAGATCAACAAGTTAAATGGATTTATACAATGGGTAGTCAACATATTAGTAAATATCGATTTTTTCAATGACCCTGCATCCCCGTCCTCCAAGGATAGCAACAAAATTCAAGAGTTTAAATTCAGGGTCATATGAGCAAAAGTCTATGTCTCTTGACCCCCCAAAGAAAAATACGTCTGGCCTAATTAAAAATGAATGTTGTGTCATCACACAGGGGAAGATACGTTGTGTATTTAGATTATTTAGACATCTTTATAAGAAAGGATTCTTTACAGTCTAGTCCACTGGTTGATTGTCTAGTAGCTCTTCTGCAGTGTATAATACAAAGAACAAGGAGTCAAGATGGTCCATTTATAGAAAATGAGTATAATTTTATTATATCAAATCATCAAAAACAGAAACTGTAATCAATATTACACATGTACAGACAAGTTGAGTAGTAAAAAGAGACTCAAGTATAAAGTATGGGGTCAACATATACGTATACATGCTTGGACTAATATCACAAATGCAGGAGCTAAAGGAAAGCGATCAAAGTGTCTGTAATCACAGTACACGGCTCCTTCATAGTCCAATTGTGAATACATTAAATCCAGAAGCAGTCACATTAATAAAATAAGTTCCCAGAGAGGGCATTCTTACCCATATTTAACGTGTGCGACACCAGACTGGCAGTACTAGTGCACTCAGGTGACCAATCCCCCTGCCCTTATATTTATTTGTTACAGTTTCAGTGTTTGATAACGATTTAATATAATACAATTGCATCATTTTCTATTTATGGACCATCTTGACTCCTTGTTGTTTGTATTATATCCTATGTTTGGAGTGTCTAGCTGATTAACTATTGTAGGCCTACTAGGCAATTAGTCCCCCTTCCTGTACAAATACTGTACATATGATGGTTTCTGTTCTTGTGATATTGTTTAAATAGCTCTTCTACAGTGTTATGTGTGCCATACTATTACCTATTTACTGAGCAGGCACTCACAAGCCACAAGCCACCTCCCTGCAGGACCTGGAAGGACCCAGTGGCCATCTTGGTGCTGGGGGTCTCCATAGATCGATCGTATCGCAATGTCCTGATGGAAGCGCGCAGGGAGCTTCCTTCCTGCGCGATGCTTCTCTATGCCGCTGTCACTTACAGCGGCATCAGAGGAGTTAAGTGCCCACAATCAGTGCTAGAACCTATCGTGGACATTTCTGTGGGGTGTCAGGTGTCACATACAGCTGACACCCACACTCGATGGCCCAGCACTCAGTGTGAGGCCGCGCAATCGGTGCGAAGCACTAGTACTGCTGTTTGCGGGAAAGCAATACCGGCAGAGCTGTACTAGTATGGCGCATGTCGGGAAGGGGTTAAAGAAAAGCACAACTTTGACCAATTAGGCTGAATTCTTACAGCTCATAGCTGACACCCGGAACTAACTCTCTAATTTAAGGGCATACAAATTCAAAATTTGAAAATTGAAAAATTTTCAACATTTTCGCCATATTTCCATTTTTTTCATAAATAAACGCAAGTTTTATCGAAGAAATTTTACCACTACCATGAGGTACAATATGTCACGAGAAAACATTCTCAGAATCGCCAAGATCCGTTGAAGTGTTCCAGAGTTATAACCTCATAAATGGACAGTGGTCAGACTTGTAAAAATTGGCCCTGTCATTAACATGCAAACAACCCACAGGAGTGAAGGAGTTAATGATGATTATGGGACCTGTTGGATAGGTTATCTATGGCTATTAGACACAGATGTCAGCTACTGTATGTAAGATAGCCGGCAGCCAATGCATGTAGAGAGAGTTCGGTGCCTGGGCCCCCTTCACACTTCCTGACCTCAATGCACTGATGTGTATGTATTTCATTTTGTGCTAAACGGTTAAATGATAGGTTTTTACAATCTCAATTGTAAAATAGCCATATCTTCTCCTCTCTTCATCTCTACTGCTTTTCCAATGCTATAGAGCGTGGCAAGGGTGCTTTATATTGGCAGCACTCGGTTCAGGACAGTGTCCCCTATTAAAGGTTATCTGTTAGCAGGTTTTTGCAATGTAATCTGGATGCAGCATGAAGTAGGGGTAAAGGTACTGCCACACTAAACAATCCCGCTAGCGATCACTATAACGACGCATACTAATGCGATCGCTAGCGGGATTGTTTCTATATCGCTAAATGCGACCACATTTAGCGATATAGTTAACGACGCTATCGCCGTTAGCGATCTTCTTAATGACTTTAGCGGTACAAAAGTACCGCTAAATCGCTAAGAAAAGGTGCCACACAGCGATAAGATACTTACCCAGCGGGAGCGCCGACGAGAAAATAGGGTCCGGAACGATTCCAGCGACGAGCGAGATCACAGCAGGAAGCTCGTCGCTGGAAGCTGCCGCACACAACAACATCGCTAACGGGATCGCTAAATAGTGACGTTTTTTAGCGATCCCGTTAGCTAAATTGTTTAGTGTGGCATACCCTTTAAACACAGATTTCAGGGATGCTTTTTCTATTAAGCTCTGTGGTTTTGTTTAGTTACAATAATTGTTTTAGCACCAGGAGCTTATCAGTGCATGCCTCCTGGTCCAGCAAGTCCCCTGCTGTGATGAGCACTGTTTATGCACATTGTACATGGAGAGCCTAGTGTGGGTGGGGTTAGCTCCCTTAGCTCTGATGTATTGCTAAATCTAAAAGCTCTGATTGTGTCAGAAATGCTGCACCCAGGAATTAAAGTGATAGATCATTGAATAAGCTTCTCTTTTGCTACATCAGGCTCCTCTCAAATGAGCTAGCAAAGCCTGCTGACAAATTCCCTTAAAGAAAAGATGAATGTTTGGGTCAGGTTCTTAGTCTCCTACCGAATAATTAAAGGGAATCTGTCACCACAATTGACCTATCTAAAGTATTAATATACAGGCATGTAGGTTATAGAATGCTGAAAAAAGTCCTAGCTGTGTACCTCATATTAGATGCCTTATTGCTGATAAATCATCTTCTATTACTTTATGTAAATGACCTTTTCCAGGCTATGGGGAGGATGGTGACTGGTAGATAACTCTGCCTCCAGAGCTTATTTTACAAGATGGAGAAGTTACTAGTGTGATGTGTAATGGCCGCCCTCTTTTCTCCTGATCTCACTGCAGAGTTGTGTGTGATTATACCTGACACATCTGCAGGTTCCTCTCAGCTTCAGCTTCCACAGGCAGACAGGGCTACAATATTGTAATACAGTAGAGCTGTAAAAATCTGTTTGCAAGAAAACAAATTTAATTTCTCCTGTAGTGTTTTAGTTACGTCTCACATTGGTAACTTCTCCTTCACGTAACTCTGGAGGCAGAGTTATCTTCCAAGCATGGTCCTCTCTGTAGCCTGGAATAGGTTGTTTAAATAAAAGATGATTTCTGAACAACAAGGAATCTGATATGAGGCATATAGGTGTGGACAGGTTGTGGGATGCAGTAATAGACAAGAGGCAGAGGAAGGGTTAACATTAATTTTACTTGAACAGGGGTATACTCCACACAGTGAGGAGAAGAGAGAAACAGGGATAAGGCAGATGATATGAGCACGGTAGATGTGCAGGGGAGAAAACAATTGTAAATAGTATAACAACTGTTCATTAAGGGTTAAACGTATCAGTCTGTCGGCTTCCTGGCTGTAGAGAGTCATAGGCTCAGTGATGGTGGCACCAATGCAGTCAGCACGTGATAAATCCGGTGTCATTTGGAAGGTGTAGATGATCCGGTCGCCCGGCGGTGATGGAGGGTCCTCGGCATCCTGTTCGGGGTCCAGGGATCAGGATTCGTGATGAAGAGTGAAGCGCAGTTCCCAGCACAGTCATGGAAAAACGTAGCTCGGCAGATGTATGTGGGTGAGAAAGAGCACAGTTCTTGGTGAGTCACCCGGACTTTCTTAGGCGGCACACGCGTGGTTGTTGACGGCCCGGAGTATTTGGCACCTTCAGTTGCGGGAGCCAACGGGCACACTGCAAGTCTCCGGTCACAGTATCTGTACGCAGCAGCGGGAATTCTATAGCTCAGGCCTGTGCTGTCACGGTGCTCAGAGGACGGAGCACCGAACTTCACCTGCTGAGCGCCGCGTGTTCCTGCCAAGTCTTCTCTCTCTTTCGTGTTCTCTCCCCTTTTTAGCTTAGTCACGCCCCCTGCTGTCGAGTGCAAAGGTCGGTCCGGGTCTCTAAGCTTTCCCCCGGACAACAAAGGTGACAGCCCCGACAGTTCCGTACCCGGTGCAAGAAAGGTACCCCTAGTCCGGTCCTTCTTTTCTTACTCTGGGAGGAAATTTTTCAGCAGTCTATAACTTGTGTGCCCATATTAATATTTTAGATAGGTGAAATATGGTTACATGTTCCCTTTAAATCAGTAGCAATGCAGAAGTGCTCATTTTATACTGGAGAAAGTCTATGGGCCTGTGCACCACTCTAACACACAAGGGTAAGTTGAGCGCTTCTTCCCATCGGTTTCAGCAATCAATGGATGCTTTTTGTGCAGTTGTTCTTATCATGAGATTAAGTTATAAACTCCAGAAAAAGCAGTGACTGATCTGATGAGTGCAACACATGTCGAGTGCTACTAAGTCAATTGTAAAGTCCCCATCCCTCCATACACCGATTTTTTTTGGTTAACAACTATCTTTCCATTGTCCGCCAAATGGAGAAAGACTCAGTTTTGCTGATGCTCCATTGTTTTCTAAACAGAGTAGTTGACAGACTCCTCTGGTAGGGGCTTATTTCCTGGAGAACTAAAGGATTGACTGTCGGAAATTTGATATGCTAGAACCTTCTCAACCTCGACAGGTTACGACCATCATACACATTAGGGCAGGTGCAGACAGCCATAGATTCTCTCATCCGAGAGAATTTGTTCAATTATGCAAATGACACTCTTTTAAAACTCTGACCAGATTGTGAGCATTATGTGACCTGATTCTCTCGGTTGAGGAAAGCTGGAGAAAAAAATGTCTCAATCTTCTCCAGTCAGTCTGTAAAACTGGAATGCACTCTGATGTTATCTGAGTGCAGTCCGATGGTATCCACACACTCATTGACACACATGACCTAGTGTGATCCGAATATTGGATCAAACTATGGCAAGCAACGATTTTTTTCATCCTACAGATATTATCCGAGGTCAAAATCGGACATGTGCATGGCTCCATAACATAACATCGGTCCTCGTGCCTATCGATGTTTTGTCGGATCACACCCAGACAGCAATTACATTCATCCACACCTGCCCTTAGGTCGGGGTCACACTTGCGAGAAACTCGCACGAGTCTCGCACCTCAATACCCGGCACTGCCGCCGGCACTCGGGACCGGAGCATTCAGCCGAGTGCCGGCGGCAGTGCCAGGTATTGAGGTGCAAGACTTGTGCGAGTTTCTCACAAGTGTGACCCCGGCATTAGATTGATAGTGATGACTGATTTTAGTTTAATATTTAAGGAGGCTATAACTTATATAATAGGACACAAACTAATAAATCGCAGTAACGACATCATTTTATTTTGGCTCTTTTAGAATAGAAATTCAATGAAAAAAAAAAACCCATTATGCATTTCTTTCTAACAAGGATGCAATTGATTAAATATATTCACCCAATTGCCTGCAATATCTGCACTTAATTACTCTTTTCTGATAAAAGCAAGCAACAAAAAATAAGCCGCACACACGTTTAGCTGAAGGAAACATATTTATTTTACAAGTGCACAATCTGCTTCAACGTAAACAGGGTCCTATTAAAAAGAAAATACGTGATACCATTCAACGTCAAAGAAAAGATCATGACGGAACATGTAAACAGTTATAATGCATAGCCTGCTTCAATCTTCAATTTAGAGTTTTAGATTCATTTTTGGGATTTTAGATTGAAAACAAAACAAACAAAAATATATATATATTAGAAATAATAACTGAGATAATGAATTCAGTGCATTTTTGTGTATACAACAAATCAACCATGTGTCCAAGCCTAAAAACATCATATCCATGTAATAACATTTCTGGAGAGAAAGAAATAAAACTGAATGTTATCTAATGCACAAAATCAAACATGTCATGCACCTTGACTCCAATCCTTCTGTCCATGCAATGGATTTGATTACCTATATGGAAAACATATATCTTCAACATTTTGATTAAATAGCAGGCACAGATACCTGTTGTTTAGACACAGCCTGATTCAAAATGTCTCCTTATCTATGATACATAAATATGCCATACGTTGAGGGGAAGAAAGAAAAAAAACAATAGACGGACATTTACAAATAAGACATTTCTTATAAAAATCATCACCTTAATTCCACAGGTTTTTTTTTTTAGAAAAGAAGCCACAACATTTACATAACATCATACACAAAAAAAATGGAATTAAGAGAAAATTACATAGGTTGGATGGTTGGAGTCATAACGAGAGATTCCACTGCCTGGGGTTTGACAATACGTATTTTTTTTTGAGTCTACATAAATGGAGTAACACTATAACCAGGGAGCTACAAAGATACTGTATATAAAAATGATTTAGCATTAGTTACAGGAACACTGTTTACTTGAGCCTGAGGGGGTCACCTCAGAGTTGACCTGATTTTGGCAATGTAGACCCAGCTTTCGAGGAGCCGGACCAGTTCGGGAAGCTGTGTTCAGAAAATCAAAGTGTTGAACTTCTCCAAATGAATACATGTAATCAAGCTAATATATAAAACTGTAAGCCAATAAACAACAAGTTTTAGGGGTTTTTTTTATGCTTGCCCTCTATAAAACATATAAGCATTAATGAGCAAAAGTGGTCTTTTATTCTTGTTTGGAAAGCAAAATTCTCATTAGAATTCAGTTCTTTGTTGTGTTTCTCTTTCCACAAAAGCATATGTGATATAACCAGAGAGCAGAGTATGTCCTCTCATCGGCTTATTCCACTCTATGTTTTGCTGGCTATCCTGATGCCTTCCGAGATGCAAAAAAAACACATTCTAAAATGATGGAATCCATTGAAAATCAGGAGCTCTAATGGTTGACGTGAGTGACCTATGCAAGTTCAGTGCTTGTCCTGAAAAAATTGAATATTTGGATGAAAGACTGCTAGTAAGAATTGAACAGCATCCAGAGGTAAGGTTCCATTCCTGTGTGTACCATAGCCTTTATCTTGCCTGCAGCTGGCTACGTTGATTCATTCTGACTCATAGATTTACCACCATTTAATACTCCTGAAACGCTTCTACTTTTGGTTGGTGTGCCGCTTCCGGATCTGGAAAATTCTGTGAGATCATGGAGAGAAGGTTCTTTGTACATGGCCACTGAAATAAAAGAAAATATTATTCTGTTTTTTCAAAAGAACCAATTACATCCAAAGTTCAATGACCATCACAATGTGATTATGAAACAGATATATAACGCCATGTGAAATGATTGCAGTAATTTTCTTGTGTGGTCTTCACGTTCTAAATGATGTCCTTCTGTCCGTATCTACTTTCAACTCTTCCTTAGGACTATCATAGTCACAGAAAGTAGTAAAGGACCATGACCTAGACTTGAAATCACTATCTAAAAATGGGACAAGTCAAAAAGGCACAACCCTGGTAAAATCACCTCAAAGAAAAACCTGAAAAAACTTCAGATTGCACCAGGACAAATGCTAGTCTATGGGGTCATGCACAGGTCCGATTTTTTTTATGTTCGAGGAAAAAAATTTCTCCATGCCCGAGTTTGATCCGATATTAGGGTCTCACTTGGCCATGCAAGTTAATGAATGGGAAATACTGGACTTCACTTGGATGACAACTTCCTCAACCTCACAGAGCGGAGAAGATGGAGAAACGTTTTTTTCCATCTTCTCCTCATTCGAGAAAATCAGATCACACTATGATCACACTCTAATGCTGATCAGAGTGTAATTAGCGTAATCAGCTTGATTCTCTTGGATGAGAGAAAGCACTGTTGTGTGACCCTAGCTTTACGATAGATCATCAATAACAGATCAGACTCCCAACCACAAGTTGAGCAGTGGACCTGAAATTCTACACTTTTATGCAATTATTTAGTGGCCATGAATGGTACTACAAGCTTTCTGCTATACAACTGAATGACAGAAAGTTTGCAGTACCATTAACAGTCACAACACAACTTATGGAGGTATGGCAAAATCTGAACCCAGGTCATCAAGAATAAGGTCCTTGAAAACTCCTTTACTGAAGCTTATCATATAATCCATTTAGTGCATTCCTTAAAAAAATAAACAGCTCATTAAAGTCACATCCATTATAGAAAAACTGTAACAATTACTTATGATTAATCTTGTTTGGTACTTATAATCAACTGTTATTATTGATTATACTTACATTTTTTTTAGCATTTATTGCTTCATTTTTTGAGTATCAAGGCCAATATACAAATGATGAACTTATCGCTAGGTTTCATAAACGGTTTCATATATACATACATATTGGGGTTAGGTGGGTATGTTTTTTATATAAAAAAAAGTATTTCTTAGAAACTATAATGTGTTCTATTTGTAGACATAAAATGTAATAATAAAAAAAAAAAGAAAACAGAATAAAAACATATACAATTTTATTTTACCTTTTAGAGGTTTTGGCAGAAAGTGTGCTGCAGGCTTATTTTTCTTTACATGGTTTCCTTTCATAATTTCACCCTCTTTGTTGAGACCCAAAAACCAGCTCCTTCCTGATTGCTGCTGTCTGTAGATCATTGAAGAGTACGTCACGTAATAATTTTCAAAAACCGATTCTTTAAATTTGCATTCAGGTGTAAAATGTTCCTGTAAAGAAAAGATATATCATTAATAATTCAATCAGCAAAGTATAATAAGGCATCATACGGGCTTAGAAATAGATATTATAAAGACTGTGAAACTATTTTTACATGAAAAATAATTGCAAAGGAATATTAAATAAGAGATGTTACATTATTAATCTGTAAAAGATCATTCACAGTACTGGACTTTTCATTGTTCTTCCATGGTAGTGCTGAAATTAATATCACATAGAGCTAAATTATAGGAAGGAAAAAATGGGCATTTGCCAAAGAACTTTGTTGAAGAACTCCAGTTCAAAACCCTAATCATGACATACAAAGCCATCCACAACCTGTCTCCTCCATACATCTGTGACCTCGTCTCCCGGTACTTACCAGCACACAACCTCTGATCCTCACAAGATCTCCTCTCCTCCCCTCTTATCTCCTCTTCCCACAATCACAGAAAAGATTTCTCCCGCACATCCCCCCTACTCTGGAGCTCTCTACCACAACATCTCAGACTCTCACCTACTGTGGAAACATCCAAAAAAAAAACTGAAGACCTACCTCTTTCCGACAAGCCTACAACCTGCAGTAACCACCGATCCACCAAACCACTGCACGACCAGCTCTACCCTTACCCACTATATCCTCACCCATCCCTTGTAGATCGTGAGCCCTCGTGGGCAGGGTCCCCTCTTTTCCTGTATCAGTCTTGACTTGTATTGTTTAAGATTACTGGACTTGTATTTATTATGTATACCCCACCTCACATGTAAAGTGCCATGGAATAAATGGCACTGTAATAATAAATAATAATAATAATAACTTCCACCTGTATAAGGTCTTCATTCAGCTTTTACATCATAGTGTTTGAGTTTTCAAGTGTAGTTAAATGGGCTGTCCAGAACTTTTATATTTTTTTTCTATGGACCTACAACTACAACATTGACAACTACCTGCCTGTTCTACACCGGCGCCGGCACAGAGTAGTTATTGACCTTTCCTGTTGATGATTCTGCTTCTCCATGTCAACAGAGCAGCTCGTCTTCTTCCAGGCTGCTGTGTTGATGGGGCATGAATGATTGCTTACATCATGCTGAATAACAGCCAGCTCCAAGCAGTTGGGCAGCAGGGAGTTGGCTATCAACCTGCATGATGTTGGCAGTCATGCCTCATTAACAGAGCAGAGCACCTAAGAGGCAGCTGCTCTATAGATGTGATGTCAGCAGAAGTCACTGAAACACTGGTAGGACCGGCCTATGACATTTCAGTACAGACAGAGACCAGCTTTGGACACCACAGGATTTTCTTTACTATGAGCCTAGTTAGCAACTACCTGCCTGTTAGTTCTTATGCCATAGTAAATAATGTATAGACCTGGATAAACTAGTTAAGATTAAGTAACAGCAATATACTGTATATTGACCAATACTTATATCTAGAGTAAAGAAAATGGATAAATACCATAATACGCCAAAAAATATATCCTCCAAAATAGGAGAATTATACCACCCTAATAAACACCAGGTTGTGCTAAAATCTTGCTCATTTGGATCTGTAGACAATTTTCTAATGGTAATGATCACCAGCATAAGTTATTAACACATTATATGACACCATTATTGGGTAAGAGACCCCCTCTAATTTTTTTATCAGGTTCTCCACCTGATTTAGGCCTAGCATTACATGCCCAGAATTTTCATAGAAATGGAATGTGATAATCCTATGAATTATTATAAAGCATAAATTATGTTTATGGTCTCTGGAAAAATAGCTTCAATAAATGAAAGTTTGACCTTTAAGTGGCAGTCACAAGTGACAGTGGCAACAAAAACAACAATATATGCCTGGAGGCAACTTCTCTCCTTGTGCCAGCATTTCCTGGATTTAGTTCTACAATCTCTCTTGTTTTGGACATCAAATATTTTTTTAGAACAACAGATATGGTTATAATGTTAGTACTTCCTAAAGCTGCGGGAATGAAAATCAGGGATTAGAAAGGTCTTGCGTTTTTCAGAAAATGTAAGCACATTTGTGCAGCAGAGTTTTCACATTTGTATTTTCACTGAGTTATTATAAGGTTTGAAGTCGTATAATATTAATGACCCAAAGGATGGGTCTTTAATATTAAATTGACGGTGTTCTGAAACCTGGCACCACCACTGATCAGCTGTTATTAGTTCCTCTAACAGTCGTATGTAAATAGTTAATGGGCCCCAACATTGCAGCTCCATTCAATGTATATACCTGGTAGTTCAGATCACCTTCTAGTCTAGAAGTTGCAGTTGTAGAGTTTTCTTACCTATCTTCTCTAAGTCTTAGGTGAGAACCACAAGTAAGGTAATCAAGAGCACCTGTACTGAGGTTTTGTTTTTCCAGTCAGCTCTTTGAAAATATGTCATAACCACAAGCAGTGAGCAAGAAGGGTAGCTCTTATAAACCATACCACTGTCTGAATGATCTGCTAAACTTCAGAAAAACAACTCAAAATGTTGCCTTCAGCTACCACTATGATGTGAGGATTGCTGAAGATACACACAAATGTTTTCTTCTGTGTCACCTTTCACACAAGTTTTGACACTACATACACTTTGGGCCCGATTTATCAAAGCTTTAGAATTCTAGCATAAAAGCTTTGAACAGTTGCAAAAACTTTCTGCAACTCAAGGCTGAGCTAAAATTTAGTGACTCTTGGTGTTTTCACACCAGTTTTGCTCACCTCCAACAAAGAGGACAGATCTAGGATGGGATGGTAATGACCGTCAAATGCTCTGTCCTGGCAGAAGAACATTTGGGGATTTTTAGCACCATCTAAAGCATCATATCTCCCAGATCCCTATTTTAGAATCTCTGCAACAGATGTAGCTATCAGTGTATGTACGAGTAAAGAAGAAATTGAAAAACAATATGTTACTTTCCATTAGTTGATCTGAGCTTCATGAATATTGTCCTAATGTATATATTATATGTTTTAGTTTATGTTAGTAAAGAATGATGTAATATGTGACAAAAGGTAATAACATGGTATAATATAACCTGAGATGATAGTGTGGCACCCCAGGAGTCCGGTTGCCACAGTGGCATTGCCTCCCTCACAGGGGGGTGATGACATGCCTGGAAGCAAGGAGGGGTCCCTTAGCCAGGTAATACCAACATCCAACACTGTTCCTACTCCAGACCATAAGGGGGAGCTCTAAACCCAGTTTCAGGAGAGCTTTCCTATAAGTTCTGGGCTGGAGGTGGAGATAGTGTGTTGCAGTCTTTGAGAGTCTGGACAAGGGACAGGAGCTGTGAGGAGCTCATCCCAAGAGCTGAGTAAAGAGAGAGGAAATGAGAAGTTTAAGGAACTCTGGGGATTGGAGCTGCAACCAAGCTCACTCCAGGGCAGAGCTCTTGAAACTGGATGCCGGAGTCCGTGGCTGCACAGGTACAACAGTCCCAACAGCCAAATTTGGAGAGCAGGAGACTGCAGGCCTCCTTGCCCAATCATACACATGAAGGCACAGCTGCAGATCAGAGCCCCAAGCTGCCAAAGAGGAGCGACACCTGCAATAAGCTCAAGCTGCATGCCATACAGGCAAGTACCACAGGACAGTAAGGAACAGAGGACCAAGAATAGCTTTAGGCAGCAAGGACCTCATAGGACAGTGCAGAAAGGAGGCCTCCAACCCATCTGGCTTAGTGGATCTTAAGTTGCTTCCAAGCTGCCTGGATCTCCATTGCCATCTGTACTCAGTGCCCTGGTCTGCACCTCAAACTGTGAGTAAACTGAAAAGACTGCACCCTACTGTGTCCTCAGAATTATTTTCTGCATCATTCTTCTGCCCTTTACTACAACCACCATCATCATCTCTTACACATACAGCTGCACTGGGGCCTAGCTCTACCTGTGGAGAGCTGTAACAACCCTGCTGCATCACCATCAGCCCCAGCTGTTGTGAATACTCTGGAGGCGACTTCTGAGCTGGGGCTCCCTCCGGTGGTTGCTGAGGGTAATGAACTAATTGCTGAATGGCCTTCAGCTGGCTCTGAATGGTCTGATATAAGTGACCTGAGTTCCCATCAGCCTTGCAGGTAATCAATTGTTCTTCCTTGTCTTGGTTGGAGCTCAGCTTGCATTCCTTCTCTCATTCAGTTAAGTGATTTGCTGTTTGTTTTCCTCTGGTTGGATTTTCCTTGCTGGTTTGCTGCTTGCAGTAGACTTCAGCCTGGTCCCCTTTTTGGGCCTGGCGCTGCAATTGTGCTCATTTTGTGTTTGCACTTTTGCTCTGTTCCTTTGTCACTTTTTATTTGCTGAATTGCTGTGTGTTACACCAGAGATCTGATTTAGGTGGTAGAGATCGTGTGATCTCAGGATTTTTGTTAATCAGAAGTGTTGGTATTTTTGTCAGGGTTTTTTTTGGGTTGCAGTTAGAATTCTGTCCTATACTTTTCTATTTAGACAGATTGGGCCCCAGCGTTTGCTCATTCTATTTTCTATCTGTGTCCGTATTTTCTTCTTGTCTAACCGCCATTACATGTTTGGGGGCTTCCTATTTCTTTGGGGGTTCTGTTACGGGGCAGATAGCTTTCATCTTTCTGCCTTTAGGTGTAGCTATCTCTCCGGCTGTGACGAGGCATCTAGGATCACCGTAGGTACGCTCCACGGCTACTTCTAGTGTTGCGGTTAGTTTTAGGGTCCTGCAATCCAATAGGTTCCAGCCTCTCTGGTGTATTGCTACTTTGCTATTTTTGCTATTTCTCCTCAGCTACCGAAACATAACACCCAGCAGACTCTGAACCAGGGTCGGCTAACATCTTTATTGCCGATTACCACAGGTGGCGTCACAAACTATCTTTCATAAAATTTATCATCATTTTCATTGGACGCCCAGGGCCACGGACCAGGTCACTGCTGCCGTGACACATCCCCTTAAGAACCGGCCTGATACCGAGTACCCCCCGGCCCTGGTGGGAGCTCTAACGTGAGATGATAGCACAAAGACATAAAATAATAATATAACCTAGAATAATATAGAATACACCTCTAATATAATACTAAATTGATTTAGGGACTACATATGCGCAAATGTTGATTTTTTGGTCGGACCGGAACTCAAGATCCCAACAATGGACAAGGCTCTGAAAGAGATTATTGGCAAAACATAAAGCAAAGTGATGTAGATTTTCTCATCTGTTGTATGAAGTATTAGGGGTGTTGTCTCTGGACTCATTTTGCTGATTGCATAGGACAGACAAAAATCTTACAAAACGTACAAAATCTTTACCAGAGCTCCATATTTGCCACTTAATAATGATGGTCTCCTATGTGGCAAAGGGAATGCTGAGCCCCTCAGATTGCAGAGCTGGGTGCGTCTGGGTAAGACGGCTCCGCAATTATTGGCAATATATAAGTACCGTAATTGTATATACTTTTGGAGGTTGTGAGACTCCATCAATATCAATTATTATTAATTTATAAATCTGTCATATCAAACTCCCAGATGTTTAGAAGATCTAGTTCTTGCTCTCCCTCATATATACTGTATTAGCTGTCAAGCGGTAAAACAGAATAAATTGTCTCGGTCTTTCCAAATGGGCAACTACAGCAGCTAGCTCAGTCGCTACCGGGCAAAATTAAGATATCTCAAGAGGAACCAGCAGTGAAAACTGCGTGGGCTGAAACAGAGAGGAAAATACTCAAAACCCCTTTTGAATATTTATTTTGACGCTGAGGTTTATAACAGCGAGCGGCTCATACTGCTCAAATCTCAAGCCTAGCACTAGTCATGGCACGTAAACCTCTAATCAGACACTACCCAGGTCTGCGCCATGTGCTTCCCATTAACGTTAGCAGGAAATCCCTTTCTTTGTAGTGTTCTATCAAACATCTTCTACAAGCCGCAGTTTTGTGTTCGTGCCATGCACCACGGGAGTAAGCTGAAGGGAATACTTGTAAAAAACAATCCGCAATTCACGAGCTGTTACCGGCAGAAAAAAAATAATAAAACAACCCAGCTTCATAATGTGATTTAGTAATTTTGTTATGTCGTTTTCCTGTTTTTGAATGAATGGTCTGACTGATGTAATTGAATACAATACAGTATCTGACTGATTTAATTGTATATGATAGCAAACGTGCAGGATACTCGATGCTCAGCAAACTTATCTAGAGAAAATAATGTTTGGATTTAATAACCAATAGGTTTATAATTTACAGCTAAAATGAAAGATTTGTAATAATATCTGAGATTGCCAAGTCATTTATTAAAAATAATAAAATAAGGTTTGGATTGGGGATGAGAAAGAGAGAAATAGAGATGGATGGATGGATGGATGGATAGATAGATAGATAGATAGATAGATAGATAGATAGATAGATAGATAGATAGATAGATAGAATAGATAGATAAAAGGAGGCAGCACCCCAACAAGCCTTGCAACAAAGTGGAAATTTTAAGTAGTCCATGTAGTGATGTTTTGGTTCTATTAGAACCTTTCGCAAAGAACTGTCTCCTTTTGTCATGTATAGTGTACAGTTCCTATAGCGTCTTGTGCTTGGGTGCGAGGAAAACACATGAGACATAGGTTGATATGAAATGACTTGTATTACTTCATACAAGCATGCAGAAAAGGTCACACAGTTTGCAGGAACAGAGGCAGGAGAACACAGCAGGCCAGAGTAACTTCAAGCTCTACAATAACTCTCCAAGCAGGTTCAGGATCTCTTCTCTGTACCGTAATTCCTCTGCAAACATGGATTCACCAGACAGCAGGTTTCCAAAGTCCAAAAGTGTTCCAAAGTTCCTCAGTAGGAAATAGCTGGAGTCCAAAATCCTAGGTTTACAGGAGTCAGGTCACAGGCTGACTGAGGCTTGATTCAGGAGCACTGATTGTTCAGCTGAGGCTGCTTAAGAAGCAAGAGGGAGAGAATCAGGGCGGGAACATGAAAACTGGAAACTCCATATTAACTGAGGGCAAGAGCTGCAGAAAGACAGAAAGCAAAATGGCCGACGGAAAACTGAGTTTCAAGGAACATGTCAAAAGAGACAAAGAACCTTACATTACTCCCCCCTTAAGGACAACCTCCGGTTGACCTCAGACCAGGCTTGTCAGGGTACCTCTGATGAAACTGGCGGAGCAGGCGAGGAGCATTTACATTATTGACTGGTTCCCATGAGTTGTCCTCCACTGGGTAGCCCTGCCATTTAATCAAATATTGCAACTGATTTCTGTACAACCTGGAATCTAGAATCCTTTCCACCATAAATTCTTCCTGACCATCGACCAGCACTGGGTCAGGGCAAGGAGAAGAGCGTCCAGGAAACGTATTGGGTGTTGCAGCCTTTAGTAGGGATACATGAAAGACAGGGTGGATTCTCATAGTTCTGGGCAGTTGAAGACGACAAGCAACAGCACTTATAATCTTACTGATCTTATAGGGTCCAATGTACTTATGTCCCAATTTAGACGATGGAATCTTTATTTTAAGATTTCTGGTTGACAGCCAGACCAAATCTCCTACCTTGAAAGCTGGTGCAGGTTTACGAAATTTATCTGCTGCTTTTTTGTACCTTTCCTGAGCCAATTCTAGATTTTCCTTTAGAAGATCCATATTCTTTTGTAAAGAAGTGATTCTTTCAGCCACTGCCGGCAAGGGCGTATCTATGGGAAATCGAGGAAGAATGTTAGGATGATAACCTAGATTGGAGTAAAAAGGAGACTGCTTAGTGGAGGCGCTCTGAGAGTTATTATAAGAGAACTCAGCCAGTGGAAGTAGATCCACCCAATCATCTTGTAGGTGGCAGATAAAGCAGCGGAGATACTGCTCCAGGGTCTCATTGGTTCGTTCTGTCTGTCCATTAGTCTGGGGATGAAAAGCAGAAGAAAGGTTTACTTTAATGTCCAATGCGGCACAGAAATTTTGCCAAAACCTTGAAGTGAATTGCACCCCTCGATCCGAAATGACCTCATCCGGTACTCCATGTAAGCGAAACACATTCTTAATCATCAAGTCTGATGTCTGTTTTGCAGTGGGTAAGCCGACACAAGGGATAAAATGAGCTGCCTTTGTTAGACGATCAACCACCACTAGAATGGTGTTCTTCCCTTGAGAGGTTGGTAACTCCACAATGAAGTCCATAGAAATGGATCCCCACGGGCCGGACGGGGTGGGAAGAGGTTGTAACAGACCAGTTGGTGAGGAGCGAGGTGTTTTGCATCTTGCACAGACTTCACATGAAGTGACATAGTTTAAAACATCTTTCCTGTAAGTGGGCCACCAAAAGAAACGAGAAAGAAATTCTTGTGTCTTTAGAATTCCCCTATGCCCGGCTATCTTGGAATCGTGGATGAGTTGCAATACTTTCAATCTGACTGTTTCAGGTATATACAGACGTTGTCCCTGAATCCACACACCATTCTTAAAGACAAGACTTACGTCCCTTGGGGGTTGAGCCAACAAAGAATCCGCATGGTATGCTTCCTTGATGTCCTTAAGTAGGTCTTGATTATGAATCACTCCCAGGAATCTAGAGTCAGGAAGAATAGTCTTAGGAGGAGTAAGTGGACGTGTCTCTGCTGAATGAATCCTAGAGAGTGCATCAGCCTTTCCATTGCGCGATCCTGGTCTATAAGAAATGACAAAATTAAATTGGTTTAGGAAAAGATTCCAGCGAGCCTGGCGAGGAGTCAGGCACTTAGCCAACCTGATAAATTCAAGGTTACGATGGTCTGTCAGGACGACTATTTGCTGTGCAGCTCCCTGAAGAAGGTGTCTCCATTCCTTGAAGGCGGCAATAATGGCCAACAATTCTCTATTGCCCACATCGTAGTTCCTCTCAGCCGAAGACAACTGCTGGGAAAAGAAGGCACAGGGATGCAAGACATTCTTCTCACCTGTTCTCTGAGCGAGTATAGCTCCAACGGCACAGTCTGAAGCATCCACCTCTATTATGAAGGCAAGCTCGGGGTTGGGATGTACTAAGATAGGTGCGGTGGTAAATTTATCCTTTAAACAGGAAAATGCTTCCTGAGCTTGCGGGGTCCAGGAGAACCTAGACTGTTTCCGGGTAAGTTGGGTGATAGGTGACACTACCTCAGAGAAATTCCTAATGAAACATCTATAGAAGTTGGCAAACCCGATGAAGCGCTGCACCTCCTTCACATTTCTAGGAATTGGCCAATCCTTGATGGCTTGGGTCTTGCTTCCATCCATACTAATCCCTTGCGTAGATAGTACATACCCCAGAAATTGAATTTCGGTCCTATGGAATTCACACTTTTCAAGTTTGATGTAGAGATGGTTTTGTCTTAGGCGTTCTAAGACCATTCTCACATGTCCATAATGTTCCTCTGTGGAGTTAGAAAAAATTAGAATATCATCCAGATAAATCACCACAAATGTATCTAGGAGATCCCTGAAGATGTCATTCACCAAGTGTTGGAAAGTGGCTGGGGCGGTACTCAGACCAAAAGGCATAACTAGATATTCGAAGTGTCCATAGCGTGACCTGAATGCAGTCTTCCATTCATCCCGAGGTCTAATACGGACCAAGTTATAGGCCCCACGGAGATCCAGTTTAGAGAAAATTTTGGCGTGCCGCACTCTCTCCAACAACTCAGGGATTAAAGGCAATGGATAACGGTTTCTAATAGTAACCTTATTGAGTTCCCTATAGCCTATGCAGGGTCTCAGAGATCCATCTTTCTTCTTCACAAAGAAGATGGGTGCACCTGCGGGAGATGAAGAGGGGCGTATGAAGCCTTTGGCTAGATTTTCATCTATGTAGTCCTTCAAAGCTTTTAGCTCGGGCCGCGCTAGGGAGTAGATCTTACCAAAAGGTATCTCGGCTCCAGGCAATAATTCGATTGGACAATCATATGGACGGTGAGGAGGAAGCTGATCAGCGTTCTTCTTGTCACATAAATCCACATAGTCCTGGTATACAGCTGGTAGTTCAGGGACTGACATGGTTCCTTTAGGAACAGAGCAAGCTGAAACTCCTTGACTCATCTGTTTCTCCGGAAAGTGTAATTCCTTGGTCTCCCAGTTAATCGTAGGATTCTGCGCCTGCAGCCATGGTAGCCCTAGAATAATGGGAAAGTGGGGAGAAGAGATAAGCATAAAATACATTTTCTCCTGATGATCTTTACCCATAAGGACCCTCAAAGGCTCTGTTTCCTGATCCACTGGTCCAGAGCTCAGCAGGGAGCCATCCACAGTCTCCATCTGTACTGGAGTAGCCTTCTTCACTGAACGTATCCCCTGTTTCAGGCAGCAAGGAGATATCCATAAAATTTCCACTTGCTCCTGAGTCGATCATAGCAGAGCTAGACACCCAGACTGAGTCCACCCAGAGTTTGATGGAAAGGAAGCAATGAGAATTATTTCTTTTACAACTCAGCTGGGACACCGCTGAGGAAACTTGAAAAATTGCAGCGTTTATACCGTCATTGTCCCCAGAACTAACAGAGTTTAAGTCAGAAAAATCAAGATCTCTTGCAGCAGATCTCTCTGGAGTCTGAGGCTCGGACATGTCAGAGCTCCTCTCGCAACACTCACAGTGAATGACTGCTGCAGTAGTCTTACAAGAACGGCTGGGGCAGTTTATAATGAAGTGCCCTGACTTACCACAGTAAAAACATAGATTTTCCTTTATACGATGTTCTTTGCGTGCATCACTATCCCGTCTTTGTAAAGAGTCCACCTGCATGGGTTCAGGTTCTGGTTCCCTTGTGATCCTACTCAAAGGTTCCTTAGCTGAGGAGGGAGGTAGGAAAAGGTTAGTGCGATTATTTTCGAACCATCTCTCTTGTCTGCGTTCAGTCAGACGAGCATCAATACGGATACAATAGTTAATAAAGTCACCTAACGCAGTGGGAGGGTCGGCACGAGCATGTTCATCCTTAATCAGTGGAGACAACCCTTTCCGAAAAATAGATTTTTTTGGCGGAAGTGTCCCAAGTGGTATCAAGAGCCCATCTCCTGAAATCCAAGGCATATTCGGCTACTGAACGCTTACCTTGGCGCAAAGTTAACATGGCTGCTTCAGCTGTTGCACCTCGATTGGGGTCATCAAACACCTGCCCCATGGCTGAAATAAAAGCATCAAGGTGATTCAAACAATCATCCTCAGTCTCAATCAGAGGTTTGCCCACATCAAAGCCTTATTGGTAAGCAACATGATTATAGTAAGCACTTTGGATCGTTCAGTGGGAAATTGTGAAGCATGTGCAGAGAAAAATAGATTGCATTGGTTAATAAATCCCCTGAATTTCTCACGTTCACCGCCAAAACGAAAAGGAGGTAACTTGGGGATCCCAGAACTCGGGGTTATGGCAGGAGCCTGGACTCGTTCCTCTAGAGCCTCAATCCTGGCTCGTAATTCCTGAGTAGTTTGTCCAAACACTTGCAAATTATGATTAGTGAGGTCCTGTAGGCTTGCAAAATGGGTCTTTATAGTCTGTATATCTGCAAGGATTGTATCAGTCACTCCGCAAAGCTCCTTTATGCGGGCCTCCATCTTCCAGATCTTTTAAGGCAGAAGTGCTGGAAGGAGAAGAGGAAAGGAAAAAAAAAAACAATAGTGTTTACCTGTGGTAACACTCCAGAGTAACATTTAAGGGAATGCGCTCACCTGGAATGGTTGTGAGAAATCACAACCACTGTCATCACAGAAGGTATTAAACGGACATCTGATATCCACAGTCACAGCAGACACGGCTTTCCCAGACCCAGCAGACACTAAACATTGGCTCCTGAATCTTGTCATGTATAGTGTACAGTTCCTATAGCGTCTTGTGCTTGGGTGCGAGGAAAACACATGAGACATAGGTTGATATGAAATGACTTGTATTACTTCATACAAGCATGCAGAAAAGGTCACACAGTTTGCAGGAACAGAGGCAGGAGAACACAGCAGGCCAGAGTAACTTCAAGCTCTACAATAACTCTCCAAGCAGGTTCAGGATCTCTTCTCTGTACCGTAATTCCTCTGCAAACATGGATTCACCAGACAGCAGGTTTCCAAAGTCCAAAAGTGTTCCAAAGTTCCTCAGTAGGAAATAGCTGGAGTCCAAAATCCTAGGTTTCCAGGAGTCAGGTCACAGGCTGACTGAGGCTTGATTCAGGAGCACTGATTGTTCAGCTGAGGCTGCTTAAGAAGCAAGAGGGAGAGAATCAGGGCGGGAACATGAAAACTGGAAACTCCATATTAACTGAGGGCAAGAGCTGCAGAAAGACAGAAAGCAAAATGGCCGACGGAAAACTGAGTTTCAAGGAACATGTCAAAAGAGACAAAGAACCTTACACCTTTTTTTTTATATTGCTGTCAGATTTGGGTTTATGTCTAAGAGGTCTTGTATCTGTAACTAAATAATTTGGTGCTGTTTGATTGCATTGATACATATATAGAATACCAAAAAGAAAGAAATAGCATACCATACATCTCATACACAAAAGTTGCTATAATATAAGGTAGATGAAATGCCTATACTGTATAATCTAGTAGCTAAGTTTCCTTATTCTACCTATATAGCTCATTTTATATTAAAGATCTCTGATCCATCATGCTGAAAAATATTTTTTCCCTGCAAAACGGCATGTAGGTCTTATGCGATCCCACCAGTTTGTTTTGATCTATTGGGGCTCAACTACAAGATGCTTTTTGCAGAAACAAAGCTTTTTATCCAGAAGATACGTCTGGTATCATAGTGGTAAAAAAACTAAGGAATAAATAAAAAAAAAAAACACTGAGTAGGTAAAATGAAAACTTCTGACTTACAGAAATCCTATGTGATGGAGGAGATGGCAGAAATAATCACTCATATGAAATAATATGAAATGATGTTTGATAGAAATTGTAAAGGATGATAATGAAATAAGAGTGACTGGCATAAACCGAGGAAAGATGAGTTTTTATTTATTACTGTTTGAACGCTGAAAGAATTAACCCGGAATACAGGAAATTACAGAAAATGTACCAAGGAAAGAAGAAGACCTGTGTTTTCAGTAAAGAATGTATTACAGAAAACCAGACTGTAGGTACTCAGTTTTTATTAAACTTACTAAATTCTTTTTACAAAATTTTAGGTCATAAAATTATGATTATGTTTCCACAAAATTACCTAGAGAATAGCTGACAGATGGCAGGAAAAGCCTAGCGAGCCAGAAAAAGAACATTTCATTTTGTCCCGATGGACAGAGTTTTCAATTGGCGGCCACTTCTTATTTCTGTGATCAAGATGTTCTATCTATCTATCTATCTATCTATCTATCTATCTATCTATCTATCTATCTATCTATCTATCTATCTATCTATCTGTCTGTCTATCTATCTGTCTATCTATCTGTCTGACCAGGTGTAGAAAGGAGGACCAGGCTGCCAGGGTTGCTGAAGTGCTGGGTCCGGAACTGCTGAGGCCGCACATCCTGTTGCTGGAGGGAATGCAATTGCAGCCAGAGCGAGCCAGTAACCTGCGTGAAGTGGGCGTGGCCAGGGTCAGTAAGCAAAAAGGGGCTGCGCGGGAATGGAAGAGATTCCCGCCAGAACGCTGAGCAGGTGCAGATCGCAGCCGCTGTGAGGAGAGCGATAGGCCGCAGGGTGCAGAGACAGGGTAGCAGCATGAGAGACTCACCCATACCAGCGGGTGCGCAGGGGAACATGCGACGGACAGAGCATTGGGGTACATACGTCCAGTGTCGGCTGATATCCAGGGAGGCGCATGCCTGGCAGAGCATTGCAGCGCAGCCATTCAGGTGATGGCTGCTACCCAGAGAGACACATGCCGAGTGGAACCTTGCAGAGAGCTCTATCCAATTGCTCCGCAGTTATATGGACTAGGGCCTCAGCGGGCAAAACCGGAGACCGCCTGCTGCCACCAGAAGCAGGACCGTGTGTTGGGCGGGGACACCCTAATACGCTGCACTGACCGCCTTCGGTATTCCACTACGCACAGGACCTTCAGAGAGTGACGGGCTGCGGCTCCATGATAGGTGAACTGTTATCAAAAGACTGTCTAGTTTAACACCCATTATTCAATTTAGTTTTTGTACCCCTTTTCCTGCTATCTCCCTGTGAGGAGTTTATTGCTGTTGGATAATTAAATAGTTAATCCCTGCTCTGCAGCATTTGTGTTACTGCATCCCAGTACCTGCTTATTACATTTGGCGTAGTCGGTAGGATGCAGTCCGTGGACACAGACGCTGCTGATCAGTCCACTATAGGTACCCCCAGGTCCAGTTTGCCATTGGGGGCAATGCTTAGTAACCTCCCAAAGTTCACAGGAGATAACATGATGTTGTGGGATTGGACTGAACGGGTCAAAAGCATGCTGTGAATGCACCCCATGGACCTGGCGCTGCAGACAGAGATAGCTCTAATGCAGCGGTTCTCAACCTGTGGGTCGCGACCCCGGCGGGGGTCGAACGACCAAAGCACAGGGGTCGCTTAAAGGAGCCGGCGGCTGCAGCACTGTAGTGACAGCTGCAGCCGCTAGCTTCAAGAAGACATCCATACTTACCTTCCGTCGCTGCGTCCCTGTCGGCCGCGGCAGCTTCCTCCTGGCAGTGCGGTGACGTAGTACCGCTCATTAAGGTAATGAATATGGACGTGACGCCACTCCCATAGGCGTGGCGTCCATATTCATGCCCTTAATGAGCGGTATTACGTCACCGCTGCGCACAGGAGGAAGCTGACGCGGCCGACAGGGACGCAGGGACCTGCAGCGATGGAGCGAGGAGGGTAAGTATGATGGGGGGAGGGGACAGGGGAGCAGAGCCATGTATACAGGATGGGAGGGGGGAGCAGAGCCATATATACAGGATGGGAGGGGGAGCGGAGCCATATATACAGGATGGGAGGATGAGAGCGGAGCCATGTATACAGGATGGGAGGGGGAGCGGAGCCATATATACAGTATGGGAGGATGGGAGCGGAGCCATATATACAGGATGGGAGGATGGGAGCGGAGCCATGTATACAGTAAGGGAGGGGGAACGGAGCCATATATACAGGATGGGAGGATGGGAGCGGAGCCATATATACAGGATGGGAGGGGGAGCGGAGCCATGTATACAGGATGGGAGGGTGGGAGCGGAGCCATATAAACAAGGGTGGGAGCGGAGCCATGCATACAGGGGTGGGAGCGGAACCTTGTATACAAGGGAGTCACATTCACATTATAAATGTTATAATTAAATGATGAGTATGCACTACTACTAAACTACAACCCTGTCCATAGCCCCGCCCCCTTATGACCAAAGCCCCACCCCACCACACCTCCATCCCGGCCCTGCCAGGCCCTGGAAGAATGGTCTTTCTTGAAGCCGGTCCCTGGTGCAAAAAAGGTTGGGGACCACTGGCTTAAAGCCATCGGAAAATACATATTTCTGATGGCTTTAGCCCAGTGGCGTAGCAGGGGCGTAGCATGGGCGGTCATAGGGCGCGGGCGTAGCGTGGGCGGGCGGGGGGCGGTCTGCCCCAGGCAGCACGTGTGTGGGGCGGTCCGCCCCAGGCAGCATGTGTGTGGGGCGGCGTGGCAGCAGCAATTCCTCCTCCCACGGAGTCACAGTGCAGCGGCCCGGGACCCTCTGGAGCTGAGCGGCGGGTCGGTGAGTCCACTGTGCGGGGAGAGGGGGGACCCGGCCTGAGCAGGCGGCGCAATACTTACCTCTCCCCATGCCTCCGTAGCTCTGGGCTCCAGGGGGTGCCTGCAGGGCGCCCATGCTTCCTGTCACAGCAGCGCCGCTGGATGACATCATCATTCAGCGGCCGGCTGTGGCAGAGAGCGTGGGCGCCGGACAGGTGAGATGTGAGGTGTATGTGTCTGTGTGTATCAGTGTGTGTGTGTGTGTCTGCCTGCGTGTGTGTATGTGAGAGAGTGCTGCGGTGCTGTCTGTGTGTGGTGCTGTATGTGTGATGGTGATGGGGGAGACAGTGATGGTGGTGAGGAGGCAACGATGATGATGGGGAGCCAATGATGATGGGCAGGCAAAGATGATGATGATGGGGAGGCGATGATGATGGGCAGGCAATGATGATGATGATGATGGGGAGGCGATGATGATAGGGAGCCAATGATGATGAGCAGGCAATGATCATGATGATGGGGAGCCAATGATGATGGGCAGGCAATGATGATGATGATGATGGGGAGGCGATGATGATGGGGAGCCAATGATGATGGGAAGGCAATGATGATGATGGGGAGCCAATGATGATGGGCAGGCAATGATGATGATGGGGAGGCGATGATGATGGGGAGCCAATGATGATGGGCAGGCAATGATGATGATGGGGAGCCAATGATGATGGGCAGACAATGATGATGATGATGGGGAGGCAATGATAATGATGATGGGGAGGCAATGATGATGGGGAAGCGATGATGATGATGGGGAGGCAATGATGATGATAATGGGGAGTCTTTCCACAGTGCCCTTTCCTGAGCCGTAACAGTGCAGAACGCAGCACAGTGCAGAGGAGAGCTCCATATTTTGTATGGAGCATTATATGGGGACCAGTATTCTTTATGGAGCATTATATTTGGCCCATAATACTGTATGGAGGACTATGTGGTGCCCATAATATTGTATGGAGGACTGTAATTATTTTTTGGTTTGGGGTCACCGCAACATGAGGAACTGTATTGCGGGGTCACGGCATTAGAAAGGTTGAGAACCACTGCTCTAATGGCACTAAACGGTGAGGCCCGGTGTTCCGTAATGTTCCGCCCTCCACAGGAGCTGGATACATTGGAGAAGGTGGGACAGGTTTTAGAGGAGATACACGGGGATCAAACCAACATTTGAGAGTTGCGCATGTGTTTATTTGGTCGCATTCAGCGGGAAGAAGAGACACTGACGCAATATATCAATGCATTGCAGGAAGTGCATACGCACATTATTAAAAGGGAAGATGTGGGAACCATGAGAGTGGGGCCTCCTGATAGAATTTTGAGGGATCAATTTGTGTTGGGTCTTAGGGACGCACAGCTAAAACAGGCATTGCAAGAACGCTTGCTCTCTAGCCCATGTATGACCTTCTTAGAGGTGGGGGCGGAGGCGTGCATAAGAGAACAGAAGCAGGGAGTGACCGCCCACGGGACCTTCAGAGAGTGATGGGCTGCGGAGCCACGATAAGAGAATTGTTATCAAAAGACTGTCTAGTTTAACAACCGTTATTCAGTTTAGTTTTTGTACCCCTTTTCCCTGTTATCTCCCTGCGAAGAGTTTATTGCTGTTGGATAATTAAATACAGTTAATCCCTGCTCTGCAGCATTTGTGTTACTGCATCCCAGTACCTGCTTATTCCACATTTGTCCACCTATTAATTTTATTAACCCATATTCTTCAGGTAACATATGACTATTCTGTAGAACACTTGTATAAACATCGTATCAATCATTTTCTGCTTAGTCATGGAAAACATAGAAGAAACATAGAAATAAAAATCTGTAATGCCTATAATACCAATGAAAAATATAATGAACCCTACGCTTAGCACTCAGCATGTTACATGAACTAGCACAACAAGAATTGTATGGCTTCGCAGATCAGCCATGCTCAAGCAAGCAGGAGGACAGACTGTCAAGTGTGGATCCACTTAGATGAACATTTGAGATTGTTGGGAGCAAATCAATATGACATACTGTCATGAGAATATTCACTTCTGCAGAAGGCTGGGTCTTGTTGATGACCTAACACGAAACAATTAATTTGGACTGATACTACACAATGAAATATTATGTAATAATACAATGGTGTATTAGGTAATATGTAATATAATGGTATATCTTCCAACATGTCAGCTAGATGGAAACAGAACAAGTGTACATTCTTATTTACAAAAATACTTTATCAGATCAATGAATGAAGTTATAAGCTATACCACTTACAATATAAAGGAAGAAAAGAAAACGATACAGAGGGTACAAGACAATCCAGAAAGGAAAAAGGGAACACAACCTGCTCGTTAGGGAAATGAGTTACTATATAATGAGCAGCAAAAACTACACTACAGAGATTATATATAAACAGTCACTACAAGTGAATTTAGGTTTGTGCCCGGTGTATATATACGTTACCATATTAAAAAATATATTTTATGCATGTAATAAAATAAGAAAGAAGAAACAACGCAGCAAAAATAGAGAAAGATATCAGACACTGAAAAGAAAGGCAGCGTCGTTGACTCAATGCACATTTTTGGCTAATTACTCTGTCCAGGGCTAAACATGGCCGCCCCATATTACTGTTTATATACAGTGGGGCAAAAAAAGGGTTTAGTCAGCCACCAATTGTGCAAGTTCTCCCAGTTAAAAAGAGGAGAGAGGCCTGTAATTGACATCATAGGTAGACCACAACTATGAGAGTCAAAATGAGAAAACAAATCCAGAAAATCACCTTGTCTGATTTGGCAAGATTTATTTTTCAAATTATGGTGGAAAATAAGTATTTGGTCATTAACAAAAGTTCAGCTCAATATTTTGTTATATATCCTTTGTTGGCAATGACAGAGGTCAAACATTTTCTGTAAGTCTTCACAAGGTTGGCACACACTGTTGGTGGTATGTTGGCCCATTCCTCCATGCAGATCTCCTCTAGAGCAATGATGCTTTGGGCCTGTCGCTGGGCAACACAGACTTTCAAATCCCTCCAAAGGCTTACTACAGGGTTGAGATCTGGAGACTGGCTAGCCCACTCTAGAACCATCATATGCTTCTTACGAAGCCACTCTTTCGTTGTCCTGGTGGTGTGCTTGGGTCATTATCATGCTGAAAGACCCATCCACATTTCATCTTCAATGCCCTTGCTGATGGAAGGAGGTTTGCACTCAAAATCTCACGATACATGGCCCCATTCATTCTTTCAAGTACATGGTTAGTCGTCCTGGTCCCTTTGCAGAGAAACAGCCCCAAAGCATGATGTTGCTACCCCCATGCTTCACAGTAGGTATGGTGTTCTTTGGATGCAACTCAGCATTCTGTCTCCTCCAAACACGACGAGTTTTGTTTCTACCAAAAGGTTCTACTTTGGTTTCATCAGCCCATATGACATTCTCCCAATACTCTTCTAGATAATCCAAATGCTGTCTAGCAAACTTCATACGGGCCCGGACATGTACTGGCTTAAGCAGGGGGACATGTCTGGCATTGCAGGATCTGAGTCCCTGGTGGAGTAGTGTGTTACTGAAGGTAGCCTTTGTTACGGTGGTCCCAGCTCTATGTAGGTCATTCACTAGGTTTCCCCATGTGGTTCTGGGATTTTTGCTCACCGTTCTTGTGATCATTTTGACCCCACAGGGTGAGATCTTGCGTGGAGCCCAAGATCGAGGGAGATTATCAGTGGTCTTGTATGTCTTCCATTTTCTTATTATTGCTCCCACAGTTGATTTCATCACACCAAGCTGTTTGCCTATTGCAGATTCAGTCTTCCCAGCCTGGTGCAGGGCTACAATTTTGTTTCTGGTGTCCTTCGACTGCTCTTTGGTCATCACCATAGTGGAGTTTGGAGTGTGACTGTTTGAGGTTGTGGACAGGTGTCTTTTATACTTATAACAAGTTCAAACAGCTGCCATTACTACAGGTAATGAGTGGAGGACAGAGGAGCCTCTTAAAAAAGAAGTTACAGGTCTGTGAGAGCCAGAAATCTTACATGTTTTTAGGTGACCTTATTTTCCACCATAATTTGCAAAATAAATCTTGCCAAATCAGATAAGGTGGTTTACTGGATTTGTTTTCTCATTTTGACTCTTATAGTTGTGGTCTACTTATGATGTCAATTACAGGCTTCTCTCATCTTTTTAAGTGGTAGAACCTGCACAATTGGTGGCTGACTAAATACTTTTTTTCCCCACTGTATAATCTCTGTAGTTTACCCTTTCATGCTCATTTTATATGATCCTTTTTCCCTTACTGAGCAGCGTCTGCTCTCTCTTTCCTTTTTGCTACAGTCTTGTATCTCAGTGTGTAGTTTTTAATATTGTTTTATATTGGATTTGGTGATACTTTTAGATACATTTTTTTAATCTAATCAACTATTTTTGTAAGTAAGAATCTAAACATGTACTCCTGCTTCTAGTTAGCTGTTTTGTTGGTCTATATATTTTCATGCCTAGGAGGACTTATTATTTGGGAAATATTTAGGTTGAGATGATTCATGTAAAACAGTGTTTTTCAGGATTTCCTTAGTATTGCACAGGTGATAATTTTATCACCTGCTCAAGCATTAATTCCATCACCTTTGCAATACTAAGGAAATCCTGAAAACATGAGCTGTTTGTGGGTCCTGAGGACTGGAGTTGAGAAACACTGATGTAAAAGGATCACGGTGAACTTTTTATTTAATCTCATAAAGCGCCATTAATTTCGAAAGCACTTTACAGCCATCATCATCACTGTCCCCATAGGGGCTTACAATCTAAATGTATATATTTATAATTTCTATGAAAGCTTTAACGTATGAGTAAGATATGTCTATAAAGGATAGATAATTGTATAACCTCTACAGGTCCGGCTGTGCTGTGAAAACGCTGGCTATGACTGGAGGTCCCAAGCCACCTGTGCAATTGGGACATTAGTGAACATGTGTAACCGCTCCCATGGGAAGTGAATGAAGTGTTCTTCATACATGGCCTGTTAGGTGTCAGCTGGATTTGAACCTGTATCTGAGGCATCAGTGGTCTCCCTTCCAGGTCTCAACCAGGCAGATGCTGCTTAGCTTTGCTGTCTATCCCAGCACCTAGCCAGTACAAGACAGTACAAGCTATCTCCAGGGTCTTTGTTAATAGTAGCTTTAAGCATAGATTACAGACGGAGACAGGGCTGTTATAGCCTAAGTCCAGAAATGCATGCACTGAGCATGTCCGTGACATGCGAACCGTGATTGGTGGTTAACGGCAGCTGATCCTCTGACCTGGCACTGCCTGATTGGTCATGGATGATGGATGGCTGGGGGCGGAGCTTAGCCCTTAAATAGCTTGTCTGTCCGTGGCGCGGCACGGTCAGATCATATTACAATAGGCAGTGCTCATGTGTGGACGTACCAGAATCTGGGCTCCACGTGCTCTCTAGCTTTGCTCTCCGGGACCTGCCGATGCCAGAGATCACTTGGATAATTAGCACAGGTCCTTCGGGCAGGTTTAGCTTATGGCAGGCAGGTAGCCAATGTGACGCAGTCTTGCTACGAATATAGGGTAGCTATACACCCTGAGCAGACTGCGGGCTGCGTAACCTGTAGCCAATGTGGCGCAGTCTTGCTATGAATATAGGGTAGCTATACACCCTGAGCAGACTGCGGGGCGTGTAACCTGGGCATCGCCTGCCAAGCTGAACAGAGAGTTGCTCAGTCCGGTCTCACGCCGGCTGGTAGCACGTACGCCTGGCGTTAGTCGCACGCACTTCCTAGCGGCTGGCACGTAGCTTCTGTGCAGTCAACAGGGCTACGTCTATACCAGCTTGCAGCACATAGTGCAAACCTAATGTCTGGCAAATGGCTTCTGTGCCATTAACAGGGCTACATCTACGCCAGTCGATAGCACATCTCCCGTGACGTTAATGGAGATAGTGCCAATTCTACATCTCCCCTAGTGTGAAGTAACACAGGAGAGATCTAATTTAATCCTTTAGTTGTCAGTTGTTACCCTGATACCCAAAGGGTGTTCGGCAGCAGTGACATAAATTGCATCACGGACCCCGGGTTCGGTTGCAATCCATTATATATTAAAGTTGTGGCAACCGAGCTCATAACATGGCCACTACCACTTCATTCACAAAAAAGAGACATTGAGATCTCCTTTCTTGTAATTGGTGGGAGTCCAAACAGACTAACAGATGGATGCTGCTTAAGAACCACCCCTGCATGTAAAAAGTGACTGTTTTGCAGTTTTTCTACATTACTTTTTTACTCTATCACTTCCTGTGATATTAAAGGAACTCTGTCAGCAAGTTTTTGCTATTTAATCTGATAATACCATAACATAGGGGCAGAGACCCCAATTGCACAGATGTGTGACTTCCTCAGCAGCTTGCAGTACTTATAATACAATTAGTGTTTTATCAGCAAGCGATTATCTCTGCAGCTCTAGGTGTCCCATTCAAGCCAATCCAGCTAATCCATGTAACCCCGCCCCACCACTGATTGGCAGCTTGATGACAATGCAGTATACACAGGAAGCTGCCAATCAGTGGTGTGGGCGGGGTCATACACAGCTCAGCATTTTGAGCACTTCTACATCTACAGCAAAGATAACAAGGATTTCATCAAAACTACACCAAGCAGCCAAGTAAGTGGCACATCACTGAAATCAGGCTGTCTGACCCTACATCATGCTGCTCTCAGATTCAATGAGAAAAACCTACTGACAGATTCCCTTTAAGTTATTTTGAACCGATGTGATGCTCAATGCACTCTGTATTGTGCGCTGGCATTTATTTATGTAAATTAAATATACTTTACATAATGGGGCAAATGGCTAGCACTTTGTTTAGTGGGACATGATTACTAGCATCCTGTATGGGAGTGTGACTGCAATGTATATAGGGGTTATGAATCTGACTGGCACAGCAAAAGCAGGAGATACTTGTACAGTATGTACCTAGACCTCAGAGGTAATGAATCCTTCACTGTTATCTAGCCTCCACTTGTCATTAACACATGTCAGAAAACTGCATCGGAGACTGATTTGAGTGTGTAAATCTACACTGGTGCCTAGAATGAAGGAGTCAGTTGCATCCTCATTAGTGGAGCCAGTAAAAACCAGATCCATTGGGTGTTATCTTTTATTTCTGCACAAAAGCTTCCATTCTATATTCAGCCCCCATTCCCAGAATCTATTATTACAGCAAAACACCCAATATATCTACATTCTTTACAGTCCAGATTTTATAAGTCTAAGAGGAAGATTAATGCCCTTTTCTGGACTGTTATTCCTTATCGCTTTCCTATTTGACTGAAGACTGATTATGTTAAAAACAATGCAGCTTTAATGGGATGTTGTGCATTAACATTGCAGTCCTCTAACAGCCCTGCATAGACAAACATCACGTGCCAGCCGTGACTGAATACCAATTTCGCCGGAAGAACACAGGCAAGATTAAGCATTTGATTTCCACAGAGCGCTCCCCCAGCATTAGATCATACATTTGTATTCTCGTCCCCTGATAACTGCAATGTGCTTTACCTGGAACATCCTGAATCAGAATCGCATAGACTGCAAAGACAGCAGAAATCTACAACCAATTTATTACCTAGGACTCCTGTCTCCGCACATAGCTATTCTTCATATTCTCCAGAGCAATAGAAATTTGCTTAAGAAATATTCAGTATATATATATATATATATATATATATATATATACAGTCAGGGCCAGAAATATTTGGACAGTGACACAATTTTCGCGAGTTGGTCTCTGCATGCCACCACATTAGATTTGAAATGAAACCTCTACAACAGAATTCAAGTGCAGATTGTAACGTTTAATTGAAGGGTTGAACAAAAATATGTGTTAGAAAATGTAGGAATTGTACACATTTCTTTACAAACACTCCACATTTTAGGAGGTCAAAAGTAATTGGACAAATTAACATAACCCAAACAAAATATTTTTATTTTCAAAATTTTGTGGCAAATCCTTTGGAGGCAATCACTGCCTTAAGTCTGGAACCCATGGACATCACCAAACGCTGGTTTTCCTCCTTCTTAATGCTTTGCCAGGCCTTTACAGCCGCAGCCTTCAGGTCTTGCTTGTTTGTGGGTCTTTCCCTCTTAAGTCTGGATTTGAGCAAGTGAAATGCATGCTCAATTGGGTTAAGATCTGGTGATTGACTTGGCCATTGAAGAATGTTCCACTTTTTTGCACTCATGAACTCCTGTGTAGCTTTGGCTGTATGCTTGGGGTCATTATCCATCTGTACTATGAAGCACCGTCCAATCAAGTTTGCAGCATTTGGCTGAATCTGGGCTGAAAGTATATCCCGGTACACTTCAGAATTCATCCGGCTACTCTTGTCTGCTGTTATGTCATCAATAAACACAAGTGACCCAGTGCCATTGAAAGCCATGCATGGCCATGCCATCACGTTGCCTCCACCATGTTTTACAGAGGATGTGGTGTGCCTTGGATCATGTGCCGTTCCCTTTCTTCTGCAAACTTTTGGCTTCCCATCATTCTGGTACAGGTTGATCTTTGTCTCATCTGTCCATAGAATACTTTTCCAGAACTGAGCTGGCTTCTGGAGGTGTTTTTCAGCAAATTTAACTCTGGCCTGTCTATTTTTGGAATTGATGAATGGTTTGCATCTAGATGTGAACCCTTTGTATTTACTTTCATGGAGTCTTCTCTTTACTGTTGACTTAGAGACAGATACACCTACTTCACTGAGAGTGTTCTGGACTTCAGTTGATGTTGTGAACGGGTTCTTCTTCACCAAAGAAAGTATGCGGCGATCATCCACCACTGTTGTCTTCCGTGGGCTCCCAGGTCTTTTTGGATTGATGAATTCACCAGTGCTTTCTTTCTTTCTCAGGATGTACCAAATTGTAGATTTTGCCACTTCTAATGTTGTAGCAATTTCTTGGATGGGTTTTTTTCTGTTCTTGCAGCTTAAGGATGGCTTGTTTCACCTGCATGGAGAGCTCCTGTGACCACATGTTTCCTTCACAGCAAAACCTTCCAAATGCAAACACCACACCTCAAATCAACTCCGGCCCTTTCATCTGCTTAATTGAGAATGACATAACAAAGGGATTGCCCACACTTGTCCATGAAATAGCCTTGGAGTCATTTGTCCAATTACTTTTGGTCCCTTTAAAAACAGGGTGGCACATGTTAAGGAGCTGAAACTCCTAAACCCTTCATCCAATTTTAATGTGGATACCCTCAAATGAAAGCTGAAAGTCTGAACTTCAACTGCATCTGATTTGTTTTGTTTCAAATTCATTGTGGTAATGTCTAGAACCAAAATTAGATAAATGTTGTCTCTGTCCAAATATTTATGGACCTAACTGTATATATATATACTAAGCTCAAGTTGTATTGCTTAAAAACGAGCTTGAACGGAAGGAAAAACAAGGCAATATTTCACCAAGCTGTACATAACCAACTTCAGCTGACCCAACTGGTAAACTGAATCATTCAGCTGCTCTCAAAAGAGGTGCCTCACTTTGGACAGTCTTATAACAAAGCATACCCTGTTGGAACTCAGGCAATTGTATTTGTGAAACCTAAAATCAACTGTTTAATTTGCCTGCAGTGCCTCCACAGGGGAAATTAAGTGTTACACCATTTTCAATCAAAATGCAAGACAACAAAGTCCTCCACGGCAGGTGACCCTCTACTTAGCCTTTCTCCACAATGAACAAAAGATGAGGAACCACCCATAATAATTCAGAATTTCTTAAGAAAATATTAGCTGCAGCTGTCGATCAATCCAAAAAGGTTAATAAAACTGAACTTGAATATTTAAGGAGGTAAAAGTATTTTTTTGTCTTAGGGGACAATCTATGTGTGCAGAATTATTATGCAAGTAAATGAAAAACATAAATGCTCCCATCTCAATTATTTTCATCTGTTAAAGTGAGAAAAATAATCAAACAACTCAAAATGTGCAAAAATAGCTTTTCATACAATAGTGAGGTCTCAAGTTAGGGAAGTAAAGACTACCTTCTTACGCATTCTGTATTTATACAGTATAATATATATATATATATCTATAGATATATATTGTAGTGCAGCGGTATACACACCATACAGTGATGAGGCAGTGACCCAGCAAAGTTCAAAGCAAAACGTATTTTAATGTCCAAACTCACAGAAAATACACAGCACACGATATCCTCTGGATCGCAGATGGGAAACTGAGTCTGGTAACCACGGGCGACTGCACCGCCGTGTATGCTGAGGCTGCCAGGCCTTTTGGCTCTGCGTGCCTGTGTTGCCCCACAAAGGTGGAGCTATGCAGAGCCTTCTGCTCTGCACACTTTCAAAACCAAACTGACACACCCTACCCTCTGCTTCAGGGGTGTTTACAATGAACCTGTGGCCATAGGCCACATGGAAAACCCGGCAGGGAAGGAAATTGACTGCGCTCTACCATCCTGTAGTCCTTTTCAAAAATAAAAGCCCATGGCAGGTTTTCTTAAATCTGCCTTGGACAAATAGCTTGTCCAAGACCAACACTTACTTTTATTTTGCATTGCAATCACAGCTATGCATGTGACTGCAATGCACTCCCGTGGACTCAATACGCTTCTGTGCGCATCCTGGAGGGACATATAGTGAATGACCTTCACATATGACACAGGTCACTGCCTCAAAATATATATCTATATATATATAAATATATATAGATAAATATATAGATATATACAGTACAGACCAAAATTTGGACACACCTTCTCATTTAAAGATTTTTCTATATTTTCATGACTATGAAAATTGTACATTCACACTGAAGGCATCAAAACTATGAATTAACACATGTGGAATTATACATTACACTTTACAAAAAAGTGTGAAACAACTGAAAATATCTCTTATATTCTAGGTTCTTCAAAGTAGCCACCTTTAGCCTTGATGACTGCTTTGCACACTCTTGGCAATCTCTTGATGAGCTTCAAGAGGTAGTCACCGGAAATGGTCTTCCAACAATCTTGAAGGAGTTCCCAGAGATGCTTAGCACTTGTTGTCTCTTTTGCCTTCACTCTGCAGTCCAACTCACCCCAAACCATCTAGATTGGGTTCATGTCTGGTGACTGTGGGGGCCTGGTCATCTGGCGTAGCACCCCATCACTCTCCTTCTTGGTCAAATAGCCCTTACACAGCCTGGAGGTGTGTTTGGGGTCATTGTCCTGTTGAAAAATAAATGATGGTCCAACTAAACGCAAAAAAGCTGTGGTAGCCATGCTGGTTCAGTATACCTTCAATTTTGAATAAATCCCTAACAGTGTCACCAACAAAGCACCCCCACACCATCACACCACCTCCTCCATGCTTCACGGTGGGAACGAGGCATGTAGAGGGCATTCGTTCACCTTTTCTGCATCGCACAAAGACAACGTGGTTGGAACCAAAGATCTCAAATTTGGACTCATCAGACCAAAGCACAGATTTCCACTGGTCTAATGTCCATTCCTTGTGTTTTTTAGCCTAAACAAGTCTCTTCTGCTTGTTGCCTGTCCTTAGCAGTGGTTTCCTAGCAGCTATTTTACCATGAAGGCCTGCGGCACAAAGTCTCCTCTTAACAGTTGTAGAGATGTGTCTGCTGCTAGAACTCTGTGTGGCATTGACCTGGTCTCTAATCTGAGCTGCTGTAAACCTGCGATTTCTGAGGCTGGTGACTCGGATAAACTTATCCTCAGAAGCAGAGATGACTCTTGGTCTTCCTTTCCTGGGGTGGTCCTCATGTGAGCCAGTTTCTTAGTAGCGCTTGATGGTTTTTAGCAACTGCACTTGGGGACACTTTCAAAGTTTTCCTAATCTTTTGGACTGACTGACCGTCATTTCTTAAAGTAATGATGGCCACTCGTATTTCTTTACTTAGCTGCTTTTTTCTTGCCATAATACAAATTCCAACAGTCTATTCAGTAGGACTATCAGCTGTGTATCCACCAGACTTCTGCACAACACAACTGATGGTCTCAACCCCATTTATAAGGCCAGAAATCCCACTTATTAAACCTGACAGGGCACACCTGTGAAGTGAAAACCATTTCCGGTGACTACCTCTTGTAGCTCATCAAGAGAATGCCAAGAGTGTGCAAAGCAGTCATCAAAGCAAAAGGTGGCTACTTTGAAGAACCTAGAATATAAGACATAATTTCAGTTGTTACACACTTTTTTGTTAAGTATATAATTCCACATGTGTTAAATTCATAGTTTTGATGCCTTCTGTGTGAATGTACAATTTTCATAGTCATGAAAATACAGAAAACTCTTTTAATGACAAGGTGTGTCCAAACTTTTGGTCTGTACTGTATATATATATATATATATATATATATATATAGACACAAATATATAAAAAAAAATTCTGCAAGCAAATCTGTGTTTTTCTGTGGGCATCTTCATCTTTGTGTTCTACTGAGATGTGAGATTTATTCACATCACCCTATTAGTCTTTCTTTGAAGAACATCAACATCAACAAATTATATGAACTTTACAAGCAATACAACATCGGAAGTGACTCATTAGCTGTGTGCATTAGATGGTAATCATTCGGAGAGATGTCTCACCAGCATGAAGTTTCTCCATTTCCATGTGGGGGACCTCTCGTGCATGTTTTATTAACCCACATGAGCGTTTTAAAGAACAAAAGAGAGTCTGCAAAAGGCAATTTACATTTGGCAGATCTACAAATATTGTGTATTTACTGGGTGCTATAAATGTTCTATTAGTGGCCTCTGATGCTGGGATCCATCTTCCCTGTAAGCAAGCACACGATGACTGAAGAATAGTGTTGAGCATTCCGATACTGCAAATATCGGGTATCGGCCGATATTAGCTGTATCGGAATTCCGATTCCGAGTTCCGATATTTTCGTCTTATCGGATACCGGAATCGGGATTGTCACTGTCACTGTCAGTGTCCGTCGGTCGGGTCTGTCAGGAGTCAGCGGCACTTACCTGGCAGAAGATCTCCGGCGGTCACGTCCTGCACTGCTTCATGGCCGCCATCTTCTTTCCCGGCGGTCACATGCAGTTTCTCGCGATAACTGCAGTGACTGCTGGGTAATCGCGGCCGTAAAGCAGTCAGTCCGATGACGTCACCGCCGGGGAAGCAGGTAATCAGCTGTGCTGCGTCGAGATGACAGGCTCTGCCTGTCATTGCGATGTAGCAGAGCTGGATCGTCGTGGGACTATCGTTATGGACTGCGTCGGACAGGTGGTATACTGTTGGTTTGTTTTTTTTTCTTTTTTTACAGGAGATCGATGGCGTCGCAGGAATGAGAGTATAATAAAAAAAATGAAAACTGTGTTGTCTCTTTTATTTCATTAAAAGACTTTTTTCTTGCTGTCTTTTTTTTATACATTTAATAACTTTGGGATTAATAATGGATCGGTGTCTTATTGACGCCTCTCCATTATTAACCGGGCTTATTGTCACCGTGCAATCAACGGTGACATTAACCCCTTATTACCCCGCTTGCCACCGCTACAGGGCAAGTGGGAAGAGCCGGGTAAAGTGCCACAATTGGCACATCTTTTGATGCGCCAAATGTGGGGCTGCTGTAGCCTGGTATTATCAGGCTGTTGAGGGCCAAAATCCATGGGCCTTGACAGTCTTTTAATACCAGGCCGCAGCAGTCTGCATTTTACTTGGCTGGTTAACAAAAATAGGGGGGATCCCCACGCCGTTTTTTTTTCGAGGGGATCCCCTATTTTTGTTAACCAGCCAAGCTAAGCAGACTGCTGTGGCCTGGTATTATCAGGCTTGCAAGGTCCATGGATATTGGATCCTTACCAGCCTGAAAAACCAGGCCTCAGCGGTCTGCTTCATCTGGCTGGTTAACAAAAATAGGGGGGACCCCACGCCAATTTTTTTCGAGGGGATCCCCTATTTTTGTTAATCAGCCAAGATATGCAGACTGCTGTGGCCTGGTATTATCAGGCTGGCAAGGTCCATGGATCTTGGCTCCTTAACAGCCTGAAAATCCAGGCCTCAGCGGTCTGCTTCATCTGGCTGGTTAACAAAAATAGGGGGGACCCCACGCCAATTTTTTTCGAGGGGATCCCCTATTTTTGTTAATCAGCCAAGATATGCAGACTGCTGTGGCCTGGTATTATCAGGCTGGCAAGGTCCATGGATCTTGGCTCCTTAACAGCCTGAAAATCCAGGCCTCAGCGGGCTGCTTCATCTGGCTGGTTAACAAAAATAGGGGGGACCCCACGCCAATTTTTTTCGAGGGGGTCCCCTATTTTTGTTAATCAGCCAAGATATGCAGACTGCTGTGGCCTGGTATTTTCAGGCTGGCAAGGTCCATGGATCTTGGCTCCTTAACAGCCTGAAAATCCAGGCCTCAGCGGTCTGCTTCATCTGGCTGGTTAACAAAAATAGGGGGGACCCCACGCCAATTTTTTTCGAGGGATCCCCTATTTTTGTTAATCAGCCAAGATATGCAGACTGCTGTGGCCTGGTATTATCAGGCTGGCAAGGTCCATGGATCTTGGCTCCTTAACAGCCTGAAAATCCAGGCCTCAGCGGGCTGCTTCATCTGGCTGGTTAACAAAAATAGGGGGGACCCCACGCCAATTTTTTTCGAGGGGATCCCCTATTTTTGTTAATCAGCCAAGATATGCAGACTGCTGTGGCCTGGTATTATCAGGCTGGCAAGGTCCATGGATCTTGGCTCCTTAACAGCCTGAAAATCCAGGCCTCAGCGGTCTGCTTCATCTGGCTGGTTAACAAAAATAGGGGGGACCCCACGCCATTTTTTTTTCGAAGGGAACCCCTATTTTTGTTAATCAGTTCCCTCTGACGTCACTGATTGTGTCCCTGGCTGACCTGAAGTGAAAGTGGAAAGCAATCAATTAAGCTTTCCACTTAAGGGCCCGTCTCACATAGCGATATCGCTACCGAGATCGCTGCTGAGTCACTAGTTTTGTGACGCAGCAGCGAGCTCACCAGCGATATCGCTGTGTGTGACATTCAGCGACGATCAGCCCCCCTGCCGGGTATCGCTGATCGTCGCTGAAATGTCAGGACCTTTGATCGCTGGTTTCCCGCTGACAGGCACACATCGCTGCGTGTGACAGGCGGGAGACCAGCGATCCGCTGGTAACCAAGGTACACAGCGGGTTTCCAGGCGCGGGGCTGTGCCTAGAAACCCGCTGTGTACCTTGGATACCAGCGCCCTGATGCAGGGAGCTGGTATCCAAGGTACATAGCGGGTTTCCAAGCGCTGCGCGGTGCCTGGAAACCCGCTGTGTACCTTGGTTACCAGCGGATCGCTGGTCTCCCGCCTGTCACACGCAGCGATGCGTGCCTGTCAGAGGGAAACCAGCGATCAAAAAAAGGTCCTGACATTTCTGCGACGATCAGCGATACCCGGCAGGGGGCTGATCGTCGCTGAATGTCACACACAGCGATATCGCTGGTGAGCTCGCTGCTGCGTCACAAAACTAGTGACTCAGCAGCGATCTCGGTAGCGATATCGCTATGTGAGACGGGCCCTTAAGCGATGTTACCCGCAGTGTCGCTGTCCCAGATCGCTGCCTGAGCTGCCTGTTTGGCAGCTCAGCAGCGATCATGTAGCGATACACCAGCGATCCTGACAAGTGCATATCGTTGTCGGGATCGCTGGTGTATCGTTATGTGACACCCAGCCTTTACTCTCCTGTCAGGCAGGAGAGGAACTCAATCATTTGGGGTTTACTGTGAGGCTGCAGCATTAGCTGCGGTCCCTGCAGTAAACATTAACCCTTTCTGAAGGATTACACCGTGGGACCTGACTGTGCATGGGATAGGTAAGAATAATTTTGCTTTTTTATTTTATTTTTATTACAGGAAATGGTTTTTGCAGTAAAAAAAAAGATGGTCAAAAACATGTTTTTTCTTTATTTAAATTAAAAAAAATGATTTTTAATTAAAGTGTGTGTGTTTTATTTTTATTTCATGCAAAGGTTTTAATTTTAAAATATTTGGGTTTTTTAAAATTGACAGCTCTCAATTTTTAACCCTGGCTTAAGGTAACCTTTAAAATAGCAAGGGGTTTTAACCCATATTAACCATTCGCCACCGCTACAGGGCAATGGGAATGGGAGGGGAAAGTGCCAGAAAAAGGGGGAATCTAAAATTTAGTTTTTTCTTTTTTGGGGGGTTGGGGGCAGATGTTAGTAGCCGGGGGGGGGGAAAAAAAAAATGGTCCTCTCGGGCTATTATTATCTGCCCCATCACTGGCTTTGTCTGTTTGGTTTTTTCGAAAAAGGGGGGGAGCCCACGCATTTTTTTTTTAGCAATTTTAAAACCTTTAAAAATATATTATACATGTCATTGAATTTGTGCACAATTTTATATATATATTTATATTTGTAGTTTTATTTCACTTCTACATGGATAATAGCCCCTTTTAAATTTAATTGCGGCTTTTGGAAAATGCAGAAACCCCACTTTAATGACATTGGTGTACATAGGGTTAACCCTGTCTTTTCATTCCCTTTTCTATCTAAAATTTTTTCAAACAAATTTAAAACAGCATGTGTAAAA